>WNWU01000035.1:4111465-4129984 GCA_012654045.1 Ptyas mucosa
TATATATATATATATATATATATATATATATATATATATATATATTCATATTCCCTATCGTGGAACTGATCATTCTGCAACGAAGATCTTGAGTAGATTTTTTAAGTGAGAAAGAAAGATGCACTTTCCAGAATGTTTTAAACCTGTTTTAAAAACCTGCTTTCTGTGGGACTTGCCAAAGGAATTTCTTTAATTTTTAGAAAGAGATGAAATTTATAGGGAGTAGCACTGTCTGTGCAATTAGCCCTTCTTAATGTCGGTGAGTGGATTAGTCTGATACCCGTGGTAAATGGGAAAGTATTTTGCTTGTCCTTAGAGCTACTGTTATTTTGTTTTGAATGATTGAAAATCATTTTGGTTATTAATCCTTAACTTAATTTGTAACACACTATTTGTTATCACAGTAATTTTGAAACTGCATCCAGAAGGAACTGCAAAGGGTCTTAGAAGAAACACTTTTTTGGGGGACTTCAAGTAGTCATGTTTCCAGCTGGGGTATTACACAGAAACTACCTTGGTCATATCTTGATGTGACCTGAGCAGAGGTTGGGCCAGAGGCGTATGTTCTTGGTTGTCCTTGATTTCTCAATAGCTTTCAGTGTCATTGACTATGGCAGTGGTTCTCAACCTGTGGTCCACAGGGCGCCCGTGAAGGCTTAAAGAAATGTTATGATTTAAATCTTGAGTTAATCCTTGGTGGTCCATGGCCACAAAACATATTTAAAGGGGGTCTGTGGTGAAAGAAAAGGTTGAGAACCACTAGACTATGGTATCCTGGGTCATCTCTAAGGCTTTGGAATGGGGGGCCAGCATCTTGCAATGTTCTCCATCTCCCTGAAGGAACAGTTCCAATGAGTGACAGTGGGAGAGGGCAGATGAAGTTGTATCTGATGTGAGGTTCGGTATCATCAAAAAGTTTATTATATCCATCTATAGCACTAGCACTTAGACTTACATACCGCTTCACAGTGCTTGTTAGCCCTCTCTAAGCGGTTTACAGTGTCAGAATATTTCCCCCAACAATCTGGCTCCTCATTTTACCCACCTTGGAAGAATGTAAGGCTGAGTCAACCTTGAGCCCGGTGAGACTCAAACTGCTGGCAGCTGGCAATCAGCAGAAGTAGCCTGCAGTACTGCATTCTAATCACTGCGCCACCACAGCTATACATCTCAGTCTGTGGCAAAATAGATGAGGTAATGAAAGCATTGATCCAGTGCCTGGAGTACATCTGGTCAGTATGGGGAGGAACAGACTGTAACTGAGACCATCAAAGACAGAAAGGGTTTTGTGGCTCTTAACAATTCTAGGGAAATGCCGTCTTTTCCTTTGAGTTGAGTCAGACTATCTCACCTGGGAATGGTCTGTATTTTGGGGTTCTCTTATATTTAGATTCCTACTTGGAAGGGCGGGTGGCAGCTATGGCTAGGGATCAGTTTTCAGTAGCTGCCCTCACTTTTTGCCCCATCACCCCCAAAATAACAGTCTGACTAGCTTTGAAGCGTTAAAAGACCAACCTCTTCTGCTTCACCCAGTGGGAGAGTGTAAAGGTGATTATGTGGGTGCATGATACATATTTTTCAGTTTTTCAAAAAATATATATATATTTTTTACATGCACTTGAATTTTTGCATTGGCGATGTTTTATTTTGACACTGATAGCTGTCCTGAGCCTTTTTTTGGAAAAGATATCACACACACACACACACACACACACACACACACACACAGACCAAGCCCTGATGATGTTACCTACTTGGGTTGTGAAATGTCTACAAGAAAACAACCAAGCTCAGAGTGCACTAAGGACCTCACACACAGATCTGCCTTTGGCTAAGATGACTCTTGCAACAGACTGACTGCATTCTTAGTCTTTGGATGTGAGGTCCAAACCAAACATAATAATGTTTTTGAAGCGGTGGAAATCTCTTATGTCTAAATTTTTCTCTGGAATGGTTGTTGGAAACCTTGACATGGTATTTTTAAAGATCTGATTAAATTCTTATGGGAACGGACCACTTGTAAATGGCTTATCTGCTCCCAGCCTTTGCAATTCACTTCTCCCTTTCTCTCATATGGTGAAGACTGTATAGAGCTTCTGTAATAACTCCAGAGGCCGGTTAAGAAACCGTGCTATAAATCTAAATAAGTAATGCAGCAACCTATTTTTTCTCTTGTGTGTCCAACGAATCATTTGCTTTTTAGAAAAGCCTTCTTCATGCAAGAGTGCCGTATAATGTGCTAGAAACCTCAAATATGAAGAGACTGCACACCACCTGACTTCTCCTTCCAGTCCTCCAAACTACCACCTGTATCTCAAATGTTTCAGGCATGTTTTTCACAGCCGGTTATATTTTTAAACCGGTAATTTGAATGCTTGGTTAGTTCCCGGAGGACTTTCCTTGATTTGTGCTGTTTTTTTCTCTCTCTTTTCAATATGCTGGTGGAGGGTTGAAGTAGGTTTTATTGAAAGAAGAGTCTGACAAGCCACATTTTTTGATAAAGGGTGTGGCTTTTGGAAAATCACCTTTTTATTTCACTATTGACAAAATTGCTTGTCATAATAGAAGGGTACTGGCGTAATTTTAGTGAGTACCAGTTTTCTGCACAGACTCTGGAAAGAATCAGCGAAGATGCTGCATTTAAAGTTGGGGGAAAGCTAGAAAGCAGCATCTTTGATACCAAGGTGAGTTGCTGATTCTTGTTCTATGCTGGATGTTGCCGGTAAGGTGCTAGTCCTTTTTTATTACTGACGTTTGAACTTTTTGCTTTGGGATTTTTCTGAGTAGGTGGATGATTTTTCAGAGCCCAAAGCCCCAGAGATAATTAATTCCGTATCATAATAAGAACTTGTTGACATCTGAGACTGCATTTCTGTTTTCCCAGGTAGCCGATCTGAGAGAAATCATTGATGATCGGTCCTTTCAGTTATGATGGCAGACCAGCCACCGCCATTAGAAGCCACACCTATTTTGAATGAAGTGCCACTTCTACCTCATATGGTCAATGGGGACACCACACAACAGGTAAGTTGACCTGCATAAGGTGGGAATCTTCAAAGTGTTCCCTTCTGCAAATCTTAGAAGGGATGATAACATCTTCTGTGTCACTTCAGTTTGTAGATAATGGCTTAATGTGATTAAGCTCCTCTGATCACAGTTTATTTAGCAAAGGATGTTTAAGCAAGCCATGGCTTAACAATCTCCTTGGAATTTTTGGAACATATTTGATTTTATTCAAATTGGATAACAAGTTCCAAGGTCCAAGATCATTGTCATTATGTTTAGCAGTATCAGTTTCATTCCTCCGCTGTGTGCTTGTCAATTCTGAAAAATTAACTAGATGGCAATCAGATATAATCTTAATTTAAAAACAGTGGGAAAATGGCCATTCTGTAGAAGTCTGTGATTAACTATAATTGAACTATTGCCATAAAATGGAGAATATTCTGTTTTATAAATTCAGTGCCTTAAGGACAGGAAGAATCATATTGTCATGTGATTTTCTAAAACTATGAGTGTTAGTTTAAGGAACCGAAAATATACAAAACTGTTTATGCCAGATGTAAAATGGTATTTCTGTCTAGATACATACAGAATCTCCCATACATGCAAATCTAAAGTATCCATGCTGTGATGTTCTAAAATAGCTTTTGCTGGCCGATCATTTTTCTTTACTTTTCTTTCTTTTAGGAAAGACTTATATTGCTTCTTACATCTTACAATGAGTTGCATTATGCAATGGAGTGTTGATGTATTTCCTTCTTTTATCTGGTGAATCAGTTTTAATAATAGTGTTTACAGTAAGGGGTAATAATGTGAAGATCCTCAGTTAAGATTATCTTTATAATCTAATGCAAGAATTTAGATCCCAGGCCTTGCTTTAAGGATGTCCGGAGGATTTTTCCTTGAATAGTAGATTTTTTGAAGTCATGTTGCAGATTTGAACTTCCTAGAATTGTTTAAAAAGATTGTCACGTGGAACTGAGAATCCCCATTAGTTTATGTGATGGTCAATTCTTGTAGGATCCATGTTGTCAAATATATTGGTCCCCTTTAAAGAAAAAGATGTATTGATTTATGTAAATCAGGTGCGTGATTCAGCACTCATGTTAAAAATTGCACAAAAGAAGTTCTATGTGCATTCAGAGTTAGCTTGGAAAGAGCTCAGAGCTACTGCCCAGCTAATTGGTTTGAGATAAATATTGCAAGAAATGCGAGAGTTTTCTAAGCAAAGCATTCTAGTGCAGTTGAAAAATCTATGAAGGACCCAAACATTTTAGATGCCCTGGAAGTTTTATTAGATTAATTCAAGGACTTGCAGGACCAGATTTATCACACACAATTAAAACTTCAGGAAATCTTTGTTTTCACTCTGTTGGCTCTACATTGACCAGTATGTTTTTAAACTTCTTGTCTTATGTTTCTGAGTGAGGGAGCCCTTGAAGGTTTTGTTTTATTTTCCAGGAGCCAAGTTATCAGTAGCTTTGCAAATTGTGTCTTAAGACACAACTATAGAAATCCAGATTAGCTGACATTTAGTAATCACTTTCACCTTGTTATAAGTCTATTCTGATATAATTTGAAACTTGATGGTGGGCTCCAGCTTTCTGAAGCTTGCAAAATAGTTCTAAACACAGCGCAATTTAAAGCAAAACCTGCAGAATCAATATATTTGGAAATGAATGTGAAGGTAAGCATCTTTGTAAGCTTCTTCTCAAGATCATTGCAGATATCACACTTGTTATGAAGATTAGTGCCTTCGGATAGGTTCCCATATCTTTCTTGCATTTTTTTCCTCCCAGAACTTTTTGCTAGAACAGCTGCAGATAAAATATAGGCTTCTGAAGATTGTTTAGTGAGAAATTATCTCCCTTTGACCTGCTGAGATACAGCCACCGAATACTATGTCCTAGATATTACACACATGACCTTTTAATGAAAAGAGTTGAGATAAAAATGTACCTCTCCTTGGTCAGAAGGGAGCCATAACTTGTCTCAAAAAGCCTTCTATTACAATCTAAAATATTTAACCAATTCAGCCTTAGGAAATCGGGTCAGGAGTTTTGAAAAATACGGTGTATTTGATTTCTTATAGGAGGAAAAAAAGTCTTCCCAGCAAGAAGCAAAAGGCTTGGCTACGTTGGTATTAGGCCATTATTTAATTCCCCCTTTATGTTCTCTGTTCTACGTATAAACCAACCTGGCCTTTTTTTTTCATTTACTGGGAATGTACAGCTTATTAAATTTACGATGTTTCTCAAATGGAAAAGACTTCGATTTTAGACTTAGAATTGTGACCAACGCTAAGTAAAATAACATCAGAATTGTTCAGTCTGGAACAATTTGGATTTTTAGTCAGTAAAAAAAAAAATGCTCCTTATCGAAAGGCTGGTGGCAACAATGCAAAGTTTTAAGAAAACTGTCTACTAAAAGGTACATTTGGATCAGAATAGCAGGAAAACATTTGCTTCAGTGGGCTGTAATAACACTGAATAAAAATCAAAGTAGTTTATAGTCAGAAAGCTGCTGGCTTGTTTAAAACCCCAGAAGGGTTGGGGGTGGGGGAAAGTTGAATTGGCTTGAATTTTTAAAATCACAAGAATTTTAAAAGGAGCCTTTTATCATGGTCATAAAGGGTTCAACCAAGAATCTGTTCCAGCCCTGCCTAGAATTGTCATAGAGTTAACTTGTGCATTCCTCTTTGCAAAGCGCATGACGTATTGCTCAGCTGTGGCTCTTCCCATTTCAGAAGGATGTCATAAATTACTAACAACTGTTCTCTTTGTAGCTCCTTCCCAGATAGTTTTAAAAAGGCATTTTAAAGGGTATTTTCCCTTCTGAGGAAAAGCAGTGAGGGGTTTTATACAGGTCCGGAGGTGGTATTCAGCAGATTCTGACTAGTTTTGGAGAACCGGTAGCAGAAATGTTGAGTAGTTCGGAGAACTGTTAAATACCACCTCTGACTGGCCCCGCCCCCATCTATGGAGGGAATGGAGATTTTACAGTATCCTTCCCCTGGAGTGGGGAGGGAATGGAGAATTCCCACCAAGCCAGTAAAAAAATTCGAATCCCACCACTGAGGTAGTCCTCAAGTTATGACCACAGTTGAGCCCAACTTTTATGTTGCTAAGTGAAACATCTGTTAAGTGTGTTAGTCCCATTTTGCGACTTTTCTTGTCACATTTGTTAACTGAATCACTCATGGTTGTTAAGTGAACTTGGTTTCCCCACTGACTTGGCTTGTCAGAAGGTCGTAAAAGTTGATCACATGACCCGAGGACGCTGCGACCGTCATAAATGTGAATCAGTTGTCAAGCATCGGAATATAAAACACGGGACCATGGGGATGCTGCAACGGTCATAAGTGTGGGAAATGGTCATAAGTCCCTTTTTTCAGTGCTGTTGTAAATGTCGAACGGTCACTAAATGAACTGTGGTTGTAAGTCGAGGACTGCCAGTACTGCAATTCCTGAATTCAAGCAAAGAAAGTTCTTGAGAAATTGCACATAAAATTGTACTTCTTTGGTCTTTAGTTTTGTTACTATTGTGGATTAAGAAGCGCAGTCAAGTTAATACCATTAATTTGGGGGGGGGGGGGCAAGTAAGAAAAGAATAAATTAAAACAATAAAAAAATTCAGTCAGCAAATGGATTGGCGTCGCAGCGTGTCGAAAAGGGACGTTCAGGTAAGACAACATCGGTTTAATTTGGGGGGGGCGGCGAAGGGGGAACTTTCTATTCCTTCAAGCACAAGACCAGAAGAGGTGGTAGATAAATGAGATCATTGTTATTTCTATTCAAGTATCGTCTAATTTATTCATTCATTTATTTATTTTATCAAATTTATATGCCGCCCTTCTCCCGTAGGACTCACGGCGGCTCACAGAATAAAACAGCAATAATTGCCAGAAGAAATACAGAATGTTGGCTATTACTGTTCAACTGCAGTGGCCAGGAATTGCAATATTTTCAGGCTCTCCTGGGTTAAATAATCTGCCTTTTGCTAAATCAGTATCACTGTAGTTGGTATCATTGCACTGACTTCACTTAGATCTCATTTATATGTGAGAATGTTTTGGGGAAATTTTTGTCCCAGATCCTAGGAATTTGGCAGTAGAATTAGAAATCACAATGGCCATTTATTTCTAACATACACATACACTGATGTTTATCAACATTTTGGTGGTCTTGCTAACTTGTTTTTCGTGTTTTTAAAAACACTGTTCTGCTTTATGTGCAAATGTTAAATTCAGAATTGATATGTTGGCCTACTTGAGGGATTGCATTGTACACCAGCTATTCTTATGGAACAATACAATCCCTCTGCTGATTACATCTCTGCAAAACGCAATGTTGTCTTAAGAACCGGAGTGTAGAAATATACAATATTTCCTCTTCTCTTATTTATGTTTTCTTTTTCATTCTTCCTTTAAGTAATTCCAAAACGACAATTGCATGGATTTTCCTTGTCCACTTGTCTTTCCGTAGCAAAAGAGGTACTGTGTGGTACAAGACATATCAATAAGTTTATAAAATCAGGGGTGTCCAACTGTGGCAACTTTTAAGACCTGTGGACTTCAATACCCAGCATCCCCCGGCCAGCCATGGTGACTGGGGAATTCTGGGAGTTGAAGTTCATAAGTCTTAAATTTGCCAAGGTTGGACACCCCTGGTGTAAAACATGGTTGCATACTGTATACTGTCTGGGAGATGGGTGTAAACACCCCCCCCCAAAACCCCAAGCCTTCTGGGTTGTATAACCCAAGTCTCTTTTTCAATGTCTGTGGTCATTTAGTCTTTGAGAAACCTCTGTTGCAGAAAGAGTGACCACCTGTAATTTCCAATGAAATTGTAATTAAAACCACTAAGTTATTTGGAAATCAGTGAAGAAAGAAAGTATAAAAATATGGGCAAGCACTTATGAGAAAAAAATGGACACACCTCAATTATCAGTTGAGGGGAACCGTCAAACATGGATTAGAAATATTTTTTTTCCCCTGTATAATTGGTTTTATATGATTTAGTGATTGGAGAATAATGGAGAAATGAAACTTTCTGCAATACTATTTGTTTAGTTGTTAGTTGGAGGAAACAATTGTTGTAAGTGCAGCAGGGAAGGGATTCTCTTTAATTTGCTGGATTTATTTTCAAATCTGGTACAATTTTGTTCTGTATGTCCATTTAAAAGGTTAAAAAATGCACGTATGACTTCAGTTTGATTTTTACTGATTACTATCACTGATGTTTCTAATCGGATGCGTTTAGTTTTGCAAAGTTATATGTCGGTTTTAGATGAAGTTCAAAATAGGACTTAATATTCTTATTCCTAGGTTATTCTGGTGCAAGTAAACCCAGGAGAGACGTTCACAATAAGAACTGAAGATGGTCATATCCAGTGTATTCAAGGTAAACAATGCCACAAGGGTATACTCTGAAATTACTGATATCAGATACTGCATGCCTATTAAATGAATGTGGCTAGAGGACTTTATCATAATTCTGCAGGTTCATAACAAGACAACAACTTTACTGATATCTAGACTCCAACAGCAGGAATTCCTCTGAATTCTACTTCTGAGAAATTTGGAAGTTGAAGGCCGTACATTTAGAAGAAACTCAGATTGAGGAAAGTTGAAGGTTATTGAGTCAAGTCCATTTCCTACGCAGAATGATCTTGCAGTCATCATAACCACAGTAAAGAGCTGGCCATCTCTCTAGAAGACTAGTTCTAGGGCAAAGAAGTTAACTCTAATGTCGAAGGCCAAATAATAGCCACAAGGAAAGATTAAGGCTTCTGGGAAAGATCTCAAAATCACAGTGTCATTCTGCGAAAGCTATTCTCAGCTTCTGCATTTTGAATGGTCACAAGCCGAACATGATCAAAACTAATCCAGTCTGATGTCATAAAGGGATATTTTACTGGACATTTTTTCCACCATCCCCATTCTCGGACAGTTTCTGATAGGTTAGAGAAAGTGGGAAGGCTGTAAGAAGTCTTTGCTAACTTTCCCAGGCTGTGGGTTGAAGCATCAGAAAAAGTAGAGCCAAACCATTTGTTTTGTTTTTATCTCAAGTCAAAAGTTGCTCCAACAAAGAGCATCATTCTATTCCTAGAACTTAGTACTCCAACTTCCAGGTTGGAGACCTCTCTGCCACCTTGCCTTTTTTTGTCTAGCATGGATGATGTAGAACAGGGGTGTCAAACTCAAGGCTGGATCCGGCCTGTGGGATGTTTTCAAGCAAGACTCGAGGTATAGTTTACCTACCTGGTTTTGCTTCTAGAGGCGTTCGGTTTAAATAAAACTCACTCTGAATGTGGCAGAAATAAAGAACTTGCCTAGGAAGCCTCTCCTTCAAAGTGGCTAGCTTTCTTGCAGATCTAAAAAGCAATCTGTGGCCTCATCAAACAGATCGAGTACATGAGTCCACTGTAATTTTTTAATGCCTCTTGGACCAACCTCAAGGTCTTCATAAAACACTTGCCTTTTTTAAAAAATTTGATATATATGCCACCCTTCTCCGGAGACTCAGGGCGGTTTATAATGTGTTAAGCAATAGCCTTTATACTTTTGTATATTTTATACAGTCAGCTTATTGCCCCCACAACCGGGTCCTCATTTTACCTACCTTAGAAAGGATGGAAGGCTGAGTCAACCTTGAGCCTGGTGAGAATTGAACTTGCAGTAATTGCAGGCAGCTGGATGTTAAATGCTGCCTTAGTAGGAGGCATTAGTCTCCTACCCCACTCAGGCTCCTATAGGCCTTTAAAGAAATCATTTAAGATGAAGGTCTTTGTTGATCTGATCGGTAGTTTTCTATGTTAGATTGTTGAGCATTTTTTTAGAGGTCTTTAAAAAAAAATCAATTGTCTGAACTTGGCTCTTTCACTGAGATTTTCAACAGCATGGGGCCATTTTTCCAGGCTGGCTGGGGAATTTTGGGGAGTTGAAGTCCACCCATCTTAAAAGTTGCCAAGGTTGAGATATCCAGCCAAAAACCTGTATCCATTTGATCCCATTCTCCATTTTTTGCTAAATGGTATAATGGAAGAATGAAATGGATGGGCCTACGCATGGTGGCCTATTCGACGATTATGTTTGTCAAATAAACTCTGAATGTGCTTGGTTTTAGTACTCTGTAAGGAGTCATGAAACAGTGTTGCTTGGTTTCCTTTCAGGTCCAGCACATGTTCCTATGATGTCACCAAATGGTTCTGTCCCTCCAATATTTGTGCCTCCTGGTTACGTTTCTCAGGTAATCATTCAGATCCTTTGAACACTTATAAAAGAGAGATTTTCCAAGTGAGTGATGGGGAATTTATCCCTTTTTATAATCCATAAGGTAACAAGGTAACAAGGATGACAAGTGGAGAAAAAAACTGAATATCTCCTCTTTTTCCTTGTCTCATTCCATTAAGTCACTTTTAATGTAAAGGTAAAGGTTCCCCTCGCACATATGTGCTAGTCATTCCCGACTCTAGGGGGTGGTGCTCATCTCTGTTTCAAAGCCGAAGAGCCAGCGCTGTCCAAAGACGTCTCCGTGGTCATGTGGCTAAAGGCGTACGGAACGCTGTTACCTTCCCACCGAAGGTGATCCCTATTTTTCTACTTGCATTTTTTACGTGCTTTCGAACTGCTAGGTTGGCAGAAGCTGGGACAAGTCACGGGAGCTCACCCCATTACGCGGCACTAAGGATTCGAATGGCTGACCTTTCAATCAACAAGCTCAGCATCTTACTCACTGAGCCACCGCATCCCTTTAGTCACTTTTAGTCACCCATAATTTCCCATAATCCTAAAGTGGACATACAGCCCAAACGCTAAGGATGTTGTCTTGTACAGGCTACAAATTAAGCACATGGTGGACCATGAACCCGAAAACCAGGTGCCAAACATAAAGCCTATTAGGCAAAACCAGGTTTTATAGCAAGGAAGGTTTGGGTCAGCAGCCTGTAGGGTTGAGAACAGTAGAGACAGAGGACTCCAGACACTGTTCCTTAAATTACTATTTTTTTAAAAAAAGGTGATTGTTTTAAAATCTCAAATCTGCAGCTATAACAACACAGCTTTGCATTGAGCCAAAACTAGCCTACGGTCAGTTTGAGAATAGTATTCCAAATATTGCATTAGTCTTTAATAGTACTGTATGGTCAATAGTTTGCTTTCACAGCCTTATCCAGATGTTAGAGAAACAGCTCAAGGGATCGTGGCATATTAGAAATCAGGAGGGCCTGCTAGCTGACATATGAGTTCTTGTGCTCACTATACCTTATAAATTGTAATTGAATTGTTCTTTTTTCAACAATAAACAGCAGAACAATATGGGTACAATGGTTATCCCAAAGGTGCTTTTTCAAAAGGCAACTGGACTTTTATTTGTTTTTGCTTGAAGATATTTCACTTCACATCCAAGAAGCTTCTTCAGTTCCTCCTAGACATGTAGAATGCTTAGCCGTAAAATGTAAGGTCGTCTTTAATGCCGAATTTGAAAACATTGCTCCAAATACACCACATTGTAGTTAATGCTCAAGAGGTTTTATGAAAGAGAGAGAAAGAATATAAATGAGAATGGCCCAAAATCTGAGGAATAAATGAGATTGGGATGTGTTTTTCATACTTGTTTGAGTGTAGTCCAACATTTGGAGCTTAGTTTGGCATCCAGTTCAAAACCAAGCTTTTATCAGGAGTTTATGCTAAAAACTGAAGTACGGTATATTTTATATTATTTCAGAGTGCAAGAGGTTTTTAAATGTTCAGTTGATTTTCTATTCTTCTGCTTAATGTGTTGGCCATAATGGTAGCCCTTTCAACAGTCTTATTTTTTGGTAGTAGAAGAATAGCAATCACTGAGGTGCTTTAAAGAGTGGACTGTCCCTTATCTTTCTTTTTATATTCAGCATTTCACATGCCTTTTTAATGCCTTTTGTAAGTTCAGGTTTTCCTATAACTTTATACAAATTGTTCCTTGGTGTTGGCAAGAGCTATAGACAGCTGTGCCTGATTACCATATTTTTCGGAGTATAAGACACATTTTCCCCCCTCCTAAAAGAGGCTGAAAATTCCTCTTATATTCCGAATGCAACCCCACCCACCCGCCGGCCCCCACCCTTCGGCCTCCGCGTATCCTCTTCCTGCCTGCAGAAATTGTCACCGACAATGGATTGTGTTATTGGACTCTGTGCATCGCGTTTTCAGCCTCCAAATACTCCGTTTGAGAGCCCTTCAAAAGGCTGCGGGGATCGCCAAAGCACATCGCCGCCCGCCAAAAACGCGACACGTTTAGAGGCTGAAAATGCGACACGCAGTGCCCAAAATGGCTACCTGGAACAGCTGCTGCCTTCTCTTGCCCCTTCCGCGCTTCGCCTGCTTTAGTCACCGGAGCTCCCTCTGGCGATCAGCTGTGCTTTTGAAGCTGTTTTTCAGCCCCAATGCGGCGCTTGCGAGTGAAGCAATCTTTTGCGCTTTGCCTGCTTTTCTAATTGTTGCTCTCCCCAACGATCAGCAGTGCTTTAGAAGCTGTTTTTTAGCCTCAACCAGCCTCAAACTCAAAACCAGCGAGCGAATTAATGTGCTGAAGCTGACCAGGCTAAGGACGCTAGCCAGATGAATACCTGGTAGGCAGAATTCTGCCCCCCCCCCCCATTTTCCTCCCCAAAAACTAAGGTGCATCTTATACTCCGAAAAATACGGTACTTCAGTTTTCTTAGATTCTTCTGTGACCCTTCCGCTGCTCTTGCAGAGGGCATTAACTCTTGAACATTGTAGCTTTGGTGGAACTTCTGATTGGCACGGATGACTCAGAAGCATTCTTCTCTGAATGTTGGGCTTCAATGGTGCTGAATCAGACAATTCTGGAGCTAGCTTATCATCTCCTTTTCAATCTCAAAGGGAATCTTTGAGAAGGCCTTGAATTTCAGTATCAGCTTTGTAATGTTCCATGCTCATCAGAATCACAATGTTCACGGTTTAGACAAACAAAAAATCCCCACGAAAAATCTTTTCTCCTTTTGCCTTTATAACGAGATCAAGGCATCAGCTAACAGGAACTTGAAGTGGTTCATATCTTCTGCTGATTCATCTTTCTCGTTTTTGGTGTTTTTTTTTTCTCATGATAGCTAATTGGCCTGTCCTAATTTGGAAACTCCAGAAGTATTAGAATTGGCTAGATATTCCGAGAGATCAAGGTTGAGAAACTGAGAAGCTCATCCTTTATCCCACAGTCAGTGTGCATTTAATTAAGCAGGAAATAAACTGAGTTAACAGGAGAAAGCTTTAGCATTTTCTCAAGAACACTTAACATGCTTTTTCCCCCCTATGAGATTAGACTTTGCTGTCCTTTCTTCTCCTCTTTTAAAACCTAAAATATTAGGCAGATGGAGAAGAAGGCATCTGAGTCTTCTGGTCTAGGAATTGGCAAGCTTTTCAGGCTGCAGACACTGTCCAAAATCTTATGAAATAGCTCAAATACTTTCTGCCAAACAATTCCATTTAAAATTTCATAACAACATATAATTTTGATAATCTCATCCTAGAATCTTGCAAGATCTTGGACCGGAAAGTCAAAAATTTAGGAGTTTGGTGAGGGATTACTGAAGTCTCGTGGAACTCTTGCTATTTTCCTTGTTTTGATTTATTTTAGTTCGTTGCAGTTGTCATTTGCAAGGCATAAGTGTCTGAAGCCTATGTCTGTAATTCGTTTGACTAAAATATAATGGCTATGTTAGCAGCCCCTGTTTTTTTATTAAGGTTCAGTTCTTCTAATTCTGAATTAACCTAAGAAAAGTCTTTTGCTTTCGCTTTCTCAACAGTTAGTAGGGAAAAATTATTTGGTTGGGTTAAAGCATTATGATAGCAAAACCATTCTTGCCAAGGATTGCATTGTAGCATTTTATATAAATGCTTTTCACCATGGATGCCTTTGCTTTATATATATATTATGGATGAAGAAGGAAGTCTTGCTTTTAAATGTTGTTATAGGGTAGCCATAAGTTAAATGTGCTTTAGTTGTAATGTGGTCTGCAAATCGCATTTCCAACAACAATCAGGTTTTTTCTCCTTTGGAAGAGAATGGTTTCCCATCTAATCTGACTTGTGTTGAATTAGAAATCTATGGTTGTGTACATGCTTAGAATACTGAATGATGCCAAATCTCTCCCAAATCCTGTTTACCTGACTAGTAAATGTGAGAACAGGTTGGCTAAATTGAACAAGTTTCAAGCAGAATAATTTATCAAAGGATAAAATATTTGGTTGGTCAGTTATGACATTGTTTATCCCAGGCATAAGCTGCCTAGATTTTGCTGGTGGCCAATAGGATACTTTCAGTCGATTGTTTAATAACCCTTTTGGTATTGTGTTACATGCCAACAGTACACTTTTGAGTGTATAATTCATCCCTTATTTCCACTCTAGAGCTTACAATAAACCACATTAAACACATAACGTCCTTCTCTTTGCTTACGTACTTGTTGTATAAGCTGCACAATTGAATTTAATCTTGTCTTTGCTAAAGTTTTATCTCTTCCTTCTCTAAGCCAGGCAGCAGTTCCCAGAATTTGTAGTCTGTAAGCTTTAGGGTTAGGTCACAACAATGCATTTCTGCAGCCTTATTTAATGGCATTGGCCATTCTAGGGAGTTTCAATCCCAGCTCAGTTGAAGGGTTCCAGGTTAGCGAAAGCTAATAAGTACATTTAGTTCCTATCCATGTTAAAAAAAATTGAATTGTGCTTCATTTTCTTCTGACTTAAATATTTAAGATTAAGAGACGGCAAAAAGTAGAAGATTGCCTGGTTGGGGTATTAGATTAAGTTCTGTTACATCTGCATGTTAATTTGAGGAGCGATTAACTCTGTTTCCATTTAGGGTTTATCTCTCTGCCTGTAGGTTTAATATCTGGTACCCAAAGTCCCAGATTAAAACAATCTGTCATGTAGAAAAATCCAAAGCATTTTTTAATTTATTTGTATCCTGCCTTTATTATTTTTACAAATAACTCAAGGCAGTGAACGTATCCAACCCAACCTTTCTCCTCCTGTTTTCCCCACGACAACAACCCTGTGAGGTGGGTTGGGCTGGGAGAAGGGACTGGGCCAAAGTCACCCCAGCTGGCTTTCGTGTCTAAGACGGGATTTGAACTCATAGCCTCTTGCTTTCTTAACCACTAGCCCAAACTAGCTCTCATTATAATTGTATATTATTTTTAAAAAAAAAAACGCTCATATAGCTCTTTTTCACTTTCTGTTGCAGGTGGTTGAAGAGAATGGAGTTCGGAAGGTCATAGTTATGCCACA
Source organism: Ptyas mucosa (assembly GCA_012654045.1). Classification (NCBI taxonomy): domain Eukaryota; kingdom Metazoa; phylum Chordata; class Lepidosauria; order Squamata; family Colubridae; genus Ptyas; species Ptyas mucosa. The sequence goes on from WNWU01000035.1 coordinate 4,126,755, forward strand.
CTCAACTGAATTTCACCCCTCCATGCATCCACCTCCTCCACATGTGCCCCATTATATTCACCCCCATCCTGCTTTGCTTCCCCACCCCCCTCATCCTGTGTACCCTCCGGTTCCAGGAACGGGAGAAATCCCACCGCAGTTCATTCATCAGCATCCACCACCACCAGCGCCTCATCTTTACCAAGATCAAGGTGAGACATTAGCTGGAAAGAAGGGGGCGGGGGGGGGGGGGGAGAAGCAATCTTATAGCAAGCTTACCTGCACTTAGGTGGGCCAGAGCTTGATGTTTCCTTGACTATTTAGTACCTGGATATTTTCAGAACTAGTGCTGAAACTTTCTTTCCCTCTGCAGTTGGTTTCTTATGTCCTTATGGGAATAACGGCAATAGCATTTAGACCAGTGGTGGGATTCAAATTATTTTACTACTGGTTTTGTGGGCGGGGCTTGGTGAGCGTGGCAGGGGAAGGTTATTGCAAAATCCCCATTTCCTCCTGATCAGCTGGGACTCGGGAGGCAGAAGCCTGGTTTAGCTCAGCAGACTAAAAGCATAGTGATCAACACCAGCTGTCTGCAATTACTGTAAGTTCGAATCTCACCAGGCTCAAGGTTGACTCAGCCTTCCATCCTTTCTAAGGTAGGTTAAATGAGGACCCAGTTTGTGGGGGCAATAAGCTGACTTTGTATAAATATACAAAGGTATGAAGGCTATTGCTTAACGCATTGTAAGCCGCCCTGAGTCTCCGGAGAAGAGCGGCATATAAATCAAATTTTTAAAAAAATAGATGGGAGCGGGGGCCAGTTGGAAGTGGTATTTACCGGTTCTCCGAACTACTCAAAATTTCCACTGCCAGTTCTCCAGAACTGGTCAGAACCTGCTGAAACCCACCTCTGATTTAGACTTATATACTGCTCCATAGCACTTTACAGCACTCTCTGAGTGGTTTACATCAGCACGCAGCCCCAACAATCTGGTTCCTCCTTTTATTGACCTCAGAAGATGGCAGGCTGAGTCAAGCTTGAGTCCTGTCAGCATCAAACTCCAGGCTGTGGGCAGAGTTAGCCTGCAATACTGCATTCTAACCACTGCATCACCAGGGCTCCTCGCGTAACTCTTTGTCTGAAGCACTTTCAATTTGCATTGTAGCTTTGACTCCCAGCTTGGTAAAATAGAGCCGAGGTGGCGCAGTGGTTAAAGTGCAGTATTGCAGCTACTTCAGCTGATTGCTAGTTCAGCAGATCAGCAGATCAAATCTCACCGGCTCAGAGTTGACTCAGCCTTCCATCCTTCCGAGGTGGGTAAAATGAGGACCCAGATTGTTGGGGAAAATATGCTAATGTTAATGCAATATGCTAATATGCAATATGCTATATGCTAACTTTGTAAACCGCTTAGAGAAGGCTGTAAAGCACTATGAAGCGGTATAGAAATCTAAATATTTTTTTTAAAAAAATCTGGAAGTTAGAGTCTTTGCACATTTGGAAAGCGTGAAAGTACATATTGTTTTATTGGGGACTTCTTTAGATGCCGTCCTATAATATCACAGATGTTGTTGCACGCAGGTGCCTCATTGCCAGCTCCTGAGGTTATTTTCAGAGGTTGTTCACAAGGCTCAAAGACAGAAATTTTGGTCTCAGTTGTGGTCGTACGTCGAGGACCATCTATGTTACGATATATAACCAATACGAGTGGCTGCAGACATGCTAGTACTGTGAACAGAGAACTTTTAAATTCCTTTTTCTTGATTTCACTCCGCAAGCCTATGTAACATAGGTGGTATGGGTCATAGGAGTATGTGTCAGTTTTCCCCCGTAGAGGGAAAAAAATCCGTAACAACTGAAGCCTGCTTTTAGAGAAATCAGCTCATGCGTCCTGCAATTTAGAAAACTTCGTAAGCCAGCTACTTGTCGTGGGCCAAGGCTTTTCTCTCAGCTCAGTCCAGGCCACCTCGGAAGGTAGTTGCTATAGGGAAACTAGAAGGAGGAAGCATTATGAGGTGTCCTTGGTGTTCTCTGAGCTTGTTTGTTTTCCTGCAGACATTTCAGTGCTAGTAAGAACCCCTTACTAGCATGTTACCTAGTTTGGGTAATAACATGTCTGCAAGAAAACCACCAATCTTAGAAAGCATCAAGGACCCCACATTTCAATCCTGAGCTACAAATATTCTCCTTTAGAGGAAGCGTTTTCTATGCCACCTTGAGCTATACAAAGTGAAGGCAAGATAGATAGATAATCTTTACTACTTTCTTAAGTGCGTCATTCTTTTTTCCCTCTCCCTTCCAGACAGTAGAGTTGCATTTAACACAATTGCCCTAAATTTGCATTGGTGATAGAAAGTTTGTGAATCCTTTAGCAATAGCACTTAGACTTATATACCACTTCCCAGTGCTTTACAGTCCTCTCTAAGCGGTTTACAGAGTCAGCCTCTTGCCCCCAACAATCTGGGTCCTCATTTTACCTCAGAAGGATGGAAAGCTGTATTCATACAGTTGTAAAGTGTATTCTGCCCAATTTTATGACCTTTCTTGCCACCATTGTTAAGTGAATCCCCGCAGTTGCTAAGCGAGTAACACCGTTGTTAAGTGAATCTGGCTTCCCCATTCGCCATGTCTCAAAAGGGGATCACATGACCATGGGGAAGCTGCAATGGTCGTAAATGTGAAACATGGTCATAAGTCACTTTTTTCAGTGCTGCTGTAACTTTGAACAATCACTAAATGAACTGTTGTAATGCGAGGACTACCTGTATGGCATGGACATTTAATAAAACCGTATAGGGTTTATTTTATACCATACCCTACTCTTGTGCTTATTCACACTCTTTTTCTCTTATATAATGTCATACATATACATATATCTTTTAATTCTAATTAAAAATAAAATCTTTTTAATTTTATTTTAATTCTCTTTTCATAGGTCTTTTGTGTATTTTTGTTTCATCCAGGTTTTTCCTACGTAAATCAAGACCTTTTTACAGCCATGGTTCAGTGAAATCTCATTCACTAGAATTTTTTGGCTTTATCAGACATCAGAGCAGCATTTTGTTGTCTGTTTTAAGATTTAGGGGAGACTAAGATAGCTATTTCTGGCTTGTTTGCCTTCTTCGGTTAGCCACACCCCCATCTCCTTACTCCTCCCTGTAAAGGTCAAATATTTATTTTATTTTATTTTAATTCTCTTTTCGTAGGTCTTTTGTGTATTTTTGTTTCATCCAGGTTTTTCCTACGTAAA
>WNWU01000035.1:4129994-4148054 GCA_012654045.1 Ptyas mucosa
TTTTGTGTATTTTTGTTTCATCCAGGTTTTTCCTACGTAAATCAAGATCTTTATACACACACACACACACTCAAGTTGTATATATTTGTATAAGTTGCAAAAACGGGCCTGGTTGTTAGCGCCGTGAAGCAATATGCAGGTAATTTATCTTTTTGATTCTGTGTCTGTCTTAAGCCTTGAAGGCATTTAAACACAACTCTTTAACAGCTGTGTTCCATCTAACGGGTTCTTTTTTGCCTTTGTCGCCCTAGAGTCCCGTTCCCACGGCAGAGCAAATTTTGTTCAGCGAGACGAAAGGACTCTCAAAATGCAAGAACATCTGAAGAAGAGGCTAAAAGACCGACAGGCCAGCGGACATACGAATAACAAGGCCAACAGCCCCCCTGCCTCACCTCACAAAGCTAACAGCTCTTCCGGCACCAACGTTCAGAACGGCTACGGAAAGGGGCAGCCGGGCACCGTAGGGCAAGTGAAACAGAAGCATATAGGGAAAACCCGGGGAAGCCCCATCCCTTCAGCCGATTCAGGAATGGGAGGTACAGAACATTTTGCGGGTTTTTTGGGGGGTGGGGGGAAATGGATGCATGCATTAATCAAGTGCACGTAAGCTGTGTGGAGCCATGTGGGAATCGGCTGCCTCTGAATTGGTAAAACCAATAGGTCTGTTTCCTGCATGGGAAAGGAATGGAATGGTGATGTCTTCTTATATGGCACCAGGAGAGGACTCTTATTTTCCTTACGTGGTTTGCAGCAAGGGTGGGAAACTCTAGCCCCTTTTATGACGGGCGGATTTCAACTCCCAGAATTCCTGAGCCAATCGTGCTGGCTTAGGAATTCTGGGAGTTGAATTCCACCAGTCATAAAAGAGCTATATTGTTGTGGCCTGTTGGCCGCAGGACCCTCCAGCAGCCGAATCAGAGGAGGAGGAAGTGTGGGAGTCAGGGTCAGCATCAGGGCAACCTGGGAGCTCTGAGGGGGAAGAGAGAATGGAGCTGGCAGAGAGAGAGAGAGACAGAGGCAGAGCCTGGGCCGTCCGTCAGCCCTCAGATGGAGAGTCAACAGCCCCCAGGTCTGGAGGTGGCTGATGAGGAAGAGGAGGAGCAGCTGGGTCCAGTGCCTGACGCGTGGCTGCGCAGAAGGCAGAGGAGAGGAGAGCAGTGGAAATCTATGGGCCGATCCTTGGAAAGGAAGAGCCACCGCTGCTAGTGAAGCAATGAATACATGTGGCAGACAACTATTAATCTCCCGGACGGACTTATTAGCCTGCGGTGTGAGAGGGACTTTTTGCCGGGGCTGCTGGCACACCTAATAAAGGAAACTTTGAGTCAATTTCAGAGGGTTGTCACGTTTGGGGAGCTGGGTCAGAACATATAGTTCCCCAACTCTGGTTTACAGACTAGATGCAGAAGACTTTTCAAAAATACCTTTTTCCAAATGGGTTTTGGTAGCAGGGATGGTTGGATTATGCTTCTTCTTGGCAAGCATCATTCGGTGTGTCCGAAGGTATATTGGTGCTTCTGCCAACCTAGCAGTTTGAAAGCACGTAAAAAATGCCAGTAGAAAAATAGGGACCATCTTTGGTGGGAAGGGAACAGTGTTCTGTGCGCCTTTGGCATTCAGTCATGCCGGCCACATGACCACGGAGACGTCTTCGGACAGCGCTGGCTCTTCGGCTTTGAAACGGAAATGAGCACCGCCCCCTAGAGTCAGGAACGACTAGCACATATGTGTGAGGGGAAACTACCTTCTTATGCCTACAGGAGCTTTTTCTTCTCTCTGACATCTTGACTGCTGTTCTTCTCACTCTTGTCTTGTGTTTGCTACAGTCAACTAAAAAAGTGAATTTTTCCTTCCAGACAGCCTTGACTCCTGCTGGTCTCACATTGACGCATCCCTACCCTTTCTTAGCACGAAGCAAAAGTGGTCAGGATGTTTTTTATTCAGCTTGGCCTGAAGTTGGCTTGGCGCTGTCACCGCTTATCACTGCCACCTTTATCGTCTAGCTAAGATGACAAAGGTCTTATCACTGCCACCTTTGTCATCTAGCTAAGACGACAAAGGCTAAGTCCTCGACTTACGACCTCAGTGGAGCCCAAAGTTTCTGTAGCTAAATGAGACATTTGTTGAGTCAATTTTGCTCCAGTTTACGACCTTCCTTGCCACAGTTGTTAAGTGAATCTCTGCAGTTGATAAGTTAGTAACACGGTTGTTAAGTGAATCTGGCTTCTCCCCATTGACTTTGCTTGTTAGAAAGTCGCCAAAGAGGGATCACATGACCCCCCAGGACACAGCAACCGTCATAAATATGAGTCAGTTGCCAAGCGGCTGAATTTTGATCACGTGGGGATGTGTGCAATGGTTGTAACTGTGAAAAACTGTCATAAGTCACTTTTTTTCAGTGCCGTTGTAACCTCGAGGGGGTCACTAAATGAACTGTCATAAGTCAAGGACTACCTTTATTTTTCCTGGTGACAGGTATTTCCTCTCTCTCGGGGGGGGGGGGGAATTTAGTTGAGCTGAATCCTCATCCTGGCAATTGGGGATGCAGAATTAGGAGACAAGACTGAGGCTGCTGGATTTGCTCTTCAAATTTTGCCTGTGTGTGTACATAGCCAGGGACAAGTGTGCAGTTGGACTCGCTTGGCAAATTCATTCCCAAACGCAATCCCTTGCCCCTTGCCGGTTCCGACAGAAGAGAGGTTCCCAAAAGACAAAGAATTTGAATACCTTGAAGATAAGAAACTTTTTATTGTGAGGACCAGGGACAGATGTCAGTGGGCAGTAGATCGTTTTTTCACCCATCCTTTCTTAAGACTTCTTCTCAAATAGCTTGTCCAGTTTCTCACAGAACTTTCACCTAACATGTAGAAGGAGGAGAAATGGCCTCATGTGAGCAAAAGTGCTTTGCTGTTGCCAGACTATATACCGTATTTAATGGAGTATAAGACTCACTTCCACGTCCTCCCCCCCAAAGAGGGTGGAAATGTTGGTGTGTTTTATACACCGAATACAGACATTTTTGCCCTCCCCAAACCCCGCCCTGTGCATCTCGTTTCACCAAAAGCAGGCCCATTTTTCGCAAAAACGGGGCCTGCAGAGAGTTTGGGAGGCCTCCGGAGTGCTCCTGGGGGCTGGGGACGGCAAAAATGGGATGTTTTTGCCCTCCCCAGACCTCAGGAGCACTCTGGAGGCCTCCCAAATACTCTGCGTGCCACGTTTTTTGCAAAAAAATGGGCCCGTTTTTGTCCTCCCAAACCCCCTATGTGTTGCGTTTTTGCCCTCCCCAAGGCCTCGTTTTTGTGAAAAACAGGATGCGCAAAGGGCTTGGGAGGCCTGCAGAGTGCTCCTGGGGTCTGGGGAGGGCAAAAACTTTTTTTCCCCCCTGGTTTACCTCTTCCAAATCTTGGTGCGTCTTATACTCCGGTGGGTCTTATAATCTGAAAAATATGGTACATGCCTTTTTTTACCTGTTCTCAAACAGCCGCTCATAAGTTCAGTAGACTTCACTATACACCTCTGTGCAGCCTGCGCTGCAAACCCAATATGTCTTCCCATCAACTGGGAGACGTGTCCTATTCAGAAGATGAAATGCTTCACTGCTGGGTGAAACTACCCTGTTGTGACAGCATAGAAGCGAAGGTATTATTAAGTGGGGCACTGGAGTTCCCTGGGCCAAAATCATTGGCGTCGTATAATTTGGCCTTATTGACTGCCCTATAAACAGCCAGTTCTCCAGTGAAAGAAAAGAGGGGGGAAAAAAATATGCCATCCAGAAAGAAACATCCATAATCACAGTTTTTTTTGTTTCCGTTGGCTTATTCAACCCTTTGCATTAATTAGCATTCTGAACTTTGAGCCACGGAAAGTCTTAAGCAGAAAAGCGAACATGAAATTATCTGGAAACAGGCATATCTTTCCCCTTTTCAGTTATTTTAGCCTTCCTAGTGCCGAAGCTTTAATCTTAATTAACAAATGTGTCAAAAGGTTCCCAAGCATCTCCCAGTGCAGGGAATGGTAGCCCATCCTTTGAGGAAAATTTGCTTATCATTTGGTATGTGTCTAATCTCAAAAACTGACCTCCCCCCCTTTTTTTTAAAGGAAAGCTTTCGAATGAAAGGAAAGAAAATATTCTGAACTGTATTTCCGAAGTGAAAGAGAACTTGCTGTTCGGATTTTAAAATGTTAGAATATTAAAATTGGCCATAGGCCATGCAAGATATGTGCAAATTCTGGGTGGCATCACAGGGCAAGCTAAAAGGAAATCTGTGGTGTTCTCCTCCTCCTGAGCAGACTTGCAAGCTTGGCAGATTCGGTGGTCAAAACAAATAAGGCCAGTGAACTTTGCTCAGCTTGTGTTTTGCTGCTTCTAACAACTTTTATCTGTTGGCGCTGCAGTTAAAAAAACACACACATTTAACTGGGGATTTTTGTTCCATTTCCCCTTCGCTTAATGTGTTGTTGTGTTTTTCCTCCTAGAATCTGACACGGAGTCTAGAAAATCTGAAGAACTTTTGAGCTTCAGTAAGCCTACGGTAAGTTGCAGTAACTGTTCACGGGGTGTAGGGGAATGGGGGGGGGGTCTTCTAACCTTCTCGAACCAAACAAAGATAGAAAATATTTAAAGTTATATCAAATTCGGTTTTAGAGTTCTATATCTTAAAATATTACAAGTGAAACATGTCTGTAGTCTCTTTAACTGCACTCTGAGGACAAATTCATCCACGTGTGCAGATGTTTAAATAAAATAAGAAGTGGGTGGAAAATGGAACTGGCTTAGCCTCTAAGTTCAAATAGGGACAGCAGATGAGGACAGCAGAATACATGACACCCACAAGATGGCTCCGAAGATGACAGTCTGCTGAAAGTAGCATCATATAGAGCCAACCATGCCCCGTTAGACCTTATACCCTATAGCAGGGGTGTCAAACTCAGTTTCATTGAAAGCCACATCAGGGTTGTGGTTGATCTTCGGGGAGTCCAGGTGTGTGTGGCTGACTCGGTGGGCATGGCCAGCTTGATGCCACTCCTGAAACTGCTGGCATGTTTCTTCTTTGTACTGGGTAGACCGGGCTGTAGCCACACTGGCCCAGTTTCCTCTTTGCGTTGGGTAGACCGGGCCAAAGCAACCCGGATAGACTGGGGCGAAGCAATGTGGGCTGACCCCCTACATTTTACAGGACGGTCCCTCGGGCCAGATCCAACTGTATAATGGGCCAGATGTTTTACACCCCTGCCCTATAGCAATAGCATTTAGGCTTATATAGCAATAACAATAGCACTTAGACTTATATACCACTTCATAGTGCTTTACAGCCCTCTCTAAGTGGTTTACAGAGTCACCATATTTCCCCTGAAAATCTCGGTTCTCATTTTACTGATCTCAGAAGGATGGAAGGCTGAGTCAGCCTTGAGCCTGGTGAGATTTGAACTGCCAAATTGCAAGCAGCTGGCAGGCAACAGAAGTAGCCAGCAGTACTGCACTCTAACCACTGTGCCACCAGAGCTCTTTACTGCATTACTGCAATCACTGTGCCACCATGTCTCCTTATACACCTCCCCATAATGCATTACAACACTCTCTGAACGGTTTACAATATAGAAGCATTATTTGCATATTGCCTGCAACAATCTGGGTTCTCACTTTACCGACCACAGAAGGATGAAAGGCTGAGTCAACCTCGGGCCCCATTGGGATTGAACTCCAGGCTGTGGGCAGAGTTAGCCTGCAATACTGCACTTCACCACCAGGGCTGATGATGATGCACCAGGCCCATCCAGTTGGGGCAGATGTAATGGCACAATGCAGCTGTCATCATTTTGGGGGAAGCAGCAAAACAACCACTATTGTGTATTTGTATTGTAAATAGTAACCATCTTCCCTTTGGTTTCCGAAGGTCTCTGAGATACAGGCACGTTCGGCAGTTATTTCTTGGAATGCCCCAGCTGCAGCCCAGAATGAAGAAACGCAGAGTCTCACTCCTGAAGCCTTTACTTTTGAAGTCGCAATCTCGAATAGCGGTAAAAATGGAAAATTTAAATCCCTTTACAGGTGAGTCCATTTTCATAATTGAATGGCATAGCTTTCTTAGCTGGCCGCCTGACGGCCAGTGTCAATCAGGATTGTTTTTTCAGCTTTGTTTCCATGGAAATAATTTTAAAAGTGGAGCTTATATTTGCTTCTACTGTTGAACTTTGAGTGCCAAATCCTAGAAGTAAATATTAAGATTAGCTTGCAAACCTAATTTTTACCCTGTGGCATCCTTCCTGATACCTAGTCCTTGCAAGCTGCATTTGCCAGCTGATTTGTCATTGTAAGCATGTTTTTATTTTAGGGTTTTCCCCTCTGCAAAAGGCAGAAGGATTTTGTAGCTCATTATTTTTGTTGTTATGAACTAATGGTATCTTTTTCTCCCCCTACAGTGGTGAGGATGTAACTTTTACTCTGTCTGAACTCCGACCAGCAACTGATTATCATGTCAGGTGAGCTTGGGAAGCAAAAGTTTATCAATAGCAAGACAATAAAATAAAGATCGCAATGTTTTAAATTTGAAGGGGAGGGGTTTTTTTTTGGAGGGGAGGCCTTCCATCAAGGGATACAGGGGACAAGGAAATTGCATTAGTACCAATAGAGGACTTTGGGGTGGGGGGTGGGGTTGTTTTTAAACCTTCTCATGGCCCTTGTTGGAGAATGTTGGATTTTCTTGTCAAGTAAAATGAAAGTATAAAGGGTATTGCGAGTTTAAGGTCGGTATTTGGGTCTTGAGAATGGGGAGACAGGAATCTGGAGCTGTGGGTCTCTTCTAATGCCCTCTACCATAAGAAGGCTATATTCAGGTGTGGGCTGCTGGGAGTTCTCAGGGATTCGGGAGCACCTCTAGCTAAGATTCTGTGCAGTTCGGAGAACCCCTAAGTCCTACTCCTGGCTTCCCCCACCCACCCCACCCCTCCCCTCCCCTCCCAGGAATCTCCATGCAGCCTGTTTTGGATCCAGGTAAGTGCAGGGCACGCGCGGAGGCTCAGGGAAGGACAAAAAACGGGCCTACCAGAAGTTTGGGAAGGCTGGAAATGGGCCCGTTTACGGCCTCCAGAGGGCCTCCGAAGCCTGGGGAGGCCGTTTTCGCCCTCCTGGACGCTCAAGAAAAGCCTCTGGAGCCTGGGGAGGGCAAAAACGCCCCCCCCCCCACCATAGTGCAGGAGGCCAACTAGGCCACACCCACCATGGCCACGCCCACGCAGCAACCCGGCAGAGAACCCCTTGCTAAAATTTTTGAAGCCCACCCTTGGCTATATTCCAAATGAAGTTCTGAATTAGCTATTTCTCAGAGCCTTATGTTAACCATGGTCTGTTTTTTTTCAGCTCTCAATGTCATTGTGTGTTGGTAGCTTCCTTGGTTTGTTTTGCTTCCTTGTATGCTTGGCGTTACTTGTCCTTAAGTTTACTGAACGCTTTATATATGCCCCCTTTCAAAACACTTTCCCATCTCCAACATACAATGAGGAGTTACGGCAGAATTTAGAAAACCGGGATAAGACCGAGGCTTTGATTTTTATAGCTGTATCTATGTCTGTGTTGACTTCATGCAGAGTTTCGGCATCGGGCCATTCCACAAAGGAATCTGTTTCAGAGCTGGTGAGTTTTACTACCGAGAGTTGTGAACCGGATCCTCCAGCTGCACCCAAAGTAGTCAACAAAACCAAAAACAGCCTGACTTTACAGTGGAAGGTAAGCGCAAAGCCAAGAATGGTTCCTGATCTCTGTGTGGGTTTTCAAAAGAAATACGGATTTTTTTTCTCCCCCTCCTTGTAACGATGTTTCTTACCAAGTGACAACTTCCTTTGAACGTACTCAGCTTACATCACACACAGTTTTGTAGTGCCAGGCACTGGGCAATACTTAAATATTGTTTTTGGTTTTTTATGCATACTTGGAGGTGAGGGTGGGAGATATACACTAGTAGCCAAAATTGTGGGAACCTTTTGGGAAAAGTGTATTTTCTAAAAACAGCTAATAACACCACTTTTTGGGGGGAGTGGTACTATAAAATTATATATCATTGGAAAGATAATTTGATCAAGAATGTAACTTTTATGAAGGATTTGCTATTAGAATAGCAATTGCAGTATAAAGAAGAAAAGTGAAAGACCTAGAAAAAACGAGATATAAAAAAATTACCACCATGTCAGTTAATACTTAGTTGGGTAACCTTTAGCATGAATTATGGCCTTACAATGTCTTCCCATGGAGTGAACCAAGTCTTTGAGTTCTGCAGCTGTTACAATGTGAAAACCAAGATTGAAGGATGGCTTCTCTTAACTGGGTTTTATTGCTGGGTCGCTTCTGACTAACAAGTTTCTTTAGTCGGCTCCATAGATTTTCAATTGGATTAAGGTCTAGGCCAGTGATGGCTAACCTTTTTGCCATCGTGTGCCAAAAGCGGGGGTCGTGTGGGAGGTCATGGGTGCGTGTGCCCACATCCATAATTCAATGTACCCCGCCCTCCCGCATATGCGCATGTGACCCCCACACACTTCCCCCTGCTTTTGGCACGCAATGGCACAGTGGGCCCAGTAGGCCCGTTTTCCCCCCTCCCCAGGCTCCAGAGACTTTCTAGGAGCCTGGGGAGGACAAAAACAACCTTCCCCATCCCCTGGAGGCCTTCTGGAGGCCGGAAACAGCCAGTTTCCCAACTTCTAGTGGGACTGGAAGGCCTGAAAATCAGTTGGCCAGTGCACGCATGTGCGCTGGAACTGAGCTAGGGCAACACTTGCATGCCCACCAATATGGTTCCGCGTGCCACCTGTGGCACCCGTGCCATAGGTTCGCCATCACGGGTCTAGGCTATTCCTAGGCCATTTCAGCAGTGGAATATGATTACCTTGAAACTCCCCAAAAAAGTGGTGTTATTAGCCATCAAACCTCAAAAATACACTTTTCTGAAAAGTTTTCCACAATTTTGGCCACTACTGTAGGGCTTGAAAGCATTCTTGGAAATAAAAGATTTCATTTATTTATTACATTGATATAGCCAACCAATTCACACATAAGAGACTCCAGGTACCATATAGTAAAATCCATTAAAAAAACCCCACCCTTCCACCCCCAGATCAAGACTATTGGGGGTGTTGCTTAATGAGGCTATACAGTCCTCACCTTACAACAGTTCATTTAGAGACTGTTTCCTCCTCTGCTTCCTTCCCCTTGCAGAATGAAAGAAGTCCATTTTATTTAATTATATAGCTGGAGGTGTGTTTTCTGTAGGAATGAAGTATTGGTTAAAGTTAGGAAGTAATTTCTTCTCTGAATAACCCAGCAACCTAACATTTCTTTCTTTCTTTTCACAGTCCTCCAATGACAATGGGTCCAAAATAACTAGCTACCTTTTAGAATGGGATGAGGTACGTTTCCTTTGTTTAATGAATTATTATAAATCATCATAATTCTGGTGTTCTGATCAAGACATTGGTCTGCATTTGTGTAAAACATCCTTCAATGCAAAAGTCCAGCGATGGCTGCAAACTTGCAACTTCAGAAGGAAGATCGTATCTTCCAGCCAATCCACTTTTCTGGAAGGCAAAAAACAGAAACTTCCAAAATGGGTTTTCAGCACCTTCTGTTTAAGATTTTGGGAGTTTAAGCTAGTATTTGTTAAGATTTCAGGTGGATTTTAAAAAAAGCAAGGATGCCTTAAAGGTCTCGTATGAAGACCATCAATTTCTCAGAACTGTAAAGCAGCATGGGCAGGATCAATGGATAATAGCTAGTTGTAACATTGTCCCATTTGATTTCCTGCCAAGATTAATTCATAATCAATCTGGCTGTGTAAACCTTAACCAAGGCAGTCTTGTGTCCCTATGAAATACATGTTACATCGCTGTGCTTGCTTACAAATACAGGATGGTTTTTTTTAACAAAAAACTAACCCCAAAAGATTAGCACCAGAATGGTTTTATTACCAGAACTATTGCTTACGTTGCTTTTTTTTAAAAAAAAGATACTTTGGATTATAAAATAATGACATTAAAATTGGCTTGTCAAGGAGAAATTATGAGATCATGGACTTAGTTCCCTAATGTTAACATGTCTGCTGCCAAAATTGATGGCACAGTACAACATGCATCTCACAACGTTGTTTTGTGTCTGTGATATTGCTGAGCCACCACAATTCCTGGGGAACAATAACAATGACACCTGGAGAATGGAATGGGTTGTAAGCTTGACAAATAAATTATAACAGGGTGGAAACGTTCCGCTTTTCATGGCCCAATTCAAAGCTATGATTAGGCTTAGGGAATCTTTATTGAGAAGAGTTTTAGTCTAGATTTTGAACTAAGAATCGTTGGTCTAAAGCTGGTCTCCTTTACTAAGATGATGACATGTTTCTGAGTCTAAACGCTACTCTACTCTCCCTTAAGAGAGGCCTTTCTTCCTTTCTTTAAGCTTAATGCAATGTTTCTCAACGTTGGCAACTTTAAGATGGGTGGATTTCAACTCCCAGAATTCAATAGCCAGCCATGCTTAAAGTTGCCAAGATTGAGAGACACTGACCTAATGGCTTTTGTGTATCAAAATGAGGAGGAGGAGGAGGAGGCAAACTCTGCCCCATAAGCCTTCCACCTCCAAATATGAAAGATTCTAGCTTAGGCATCACGATTAACTGGATCTTTGAGAACTTTACTGTACTTTCTGACTTGTTTTTAATTTTAATAAGAAGAGCCATTTGTCTGAAACGGTATAGGGGGCTCTCCTGCTTGAGCAGGGGGTTAGACTAGAAGACCTCCAAGGTCCCCTCCAACTGTGTCGTTGTGTTCTTCTTTGAAAAGGGGAAGACCGGAGCCTTCAAAGAATGCTACTACGGTCATCTAAAGCAGCACAAAGTCACCAAGCTGTCCCCCTCTACCAAATACGCATTCAGACTAGCAGCCAAAAATGACATTGGCATGAGGTAAAAAAAGCGTGAGAGGCGTTCTAAGTTCACCGTTTCCACAATGACTTGTATGGCTCAACTTCTTCCCTAACCCCACAATTTTTTGTCCCCCCCCCCCCCTCCCCAGTGGGTTCGGCGAGACGTTGGTCTGCTTCACCATCGGAGTTGTCCCACCACCGCCCCTCCCACCCCAGCTAAGCAAGGCAGGCGTGAACTGGTTGTCACTAAAATGGGGGCCTCCCAACGGCATGTCTTCGGACGACTCCCTGACGTACATTTTAGAAATGGAAGAAGAAGGTTCGGTGAGTAGCTTTTGAATCCAGATCCTTGAGTTTAGAGCAGGGAGAGAGAAGACTTGGAAGAGAGCAGCTGCCCTCTGGGGTGGATTAAAAGGTTGCCTAGTGAATGATTGCGTTCTGTGCCGTTTGCCCATCCCGGAGGATCTGGTAGTCAGTCAACCCTTCTGAGAGTCATTTAACGTCAAATTGTTGCTACTCAAAAGTCTTCCCCTTAGAAGAAGGGGCAAACGCAGTAAACAGTGGAGTTGCATAATGCTTTGGATTCAGAGAGGAGGAAAAAAATTGTTTCAGATGACACTGGAGGACATTTGAACTGTTTATCAGGAATAATCCTCTGTCCAGCATGGGGAGGTGACTATAAGAAACCCATTAAAATATGGGGAAATTGTTATTATTCCAGAATTTTTAAGCAATTGTTTTTGGAAACGTGTGATCTACTTGTTTTGAGAAAGGCGATATTTTGTAATAATCAAAGGATGAAGCAGTTTGTTATCAGTACGACAAATCTTCTGGAATATTTTGTAACATTGTCTTGTGTTACATTATGGTACTGTGATTATTAATAAACCAGTGACTATTGATAAATATATAAGATAGATTTTCCCCCATCCCCACCCCAATCTTTCCTCCCCTCCCCCATGAATGCAGATTCTTTAACTGGGAACACAAATCCATTCTGAATAATTACTGGGGTTGTTATGATTTTTTTTTAAAAAAAATTACGATTGTCATGAATGTACACATTATATAATCCATGGCTATAAGGTGGAAAGTTTATTAAGGAATATGTGAACACTGGACGTATTTTTTCTTTATGCAGGATTATGGCTTCCAAGCAGGTTACAATGGAGATGAGCTTTCTTGCACTTTAAGTGACCTTAGAAGAAACACTTCCTATAAATTTCGGGTAGGTGCCAACGATCAACACATCCATGTGCTGAGAAATCACTTATTCTACCCTGAAAACTGCTGACTAGTGACTTGTTCCTACAAACTAGGTGAAATATATGACCCCTTCAAGGCTCTAGGAGAAGTTTAGACTTCCATTAAAGACCATGGAAATGATTTGGTTGAATCCTTCTTTGGTTCTGGCTAGTTCAATACTGAGGAACCTAAATAGCAACTTTTTAATATTTTTTTTTTAATTTCTATCTAGGGATTGAATTTGAGACTTTCTTTAGGCAAAGCTTGTGTCGTTGACATATGACTCTTCTGTGAACCCTGCTATGCTCCCAAGTCTTCAGCTATCCTTTATTAGCTTGCAAATATCTTGTTCATTGATTGGAAAATCATGAAGAGTCTCAGGTCCGTGGAGTCCTTGGTCCTTGGTGCTCTCTGATCTTGGTTGTTTGCTTGAGGATGTTGTGTTACCCAACTAGGTTGGCATATGAGCACTGGCGACTTAGACTAGAGCTGGAAGGGACCTTGGAGGTCTTCTAGCCCAACCCCCTGTTCATGCAGGAGAGCCTATGCTATTTCAGATTGTTCAGTCTTTTCTTAAAAACTTCCAGTGATGAAGCATCTAGAACTTCTGAAGGCAAATACACTGGTTAATCGTCCTCACTGTTAGGAAGTTTCTCCTTAATTCTAAGCTGTGTCTCTCCTTGATCCATTTCCACCCATTGTTTCTTGTCTTGCCTTCTGGTGCTTTGGGGAAAAAGTTGACCCCTCTTCTTTACAGCAGCTCTTCAAATACTGGAATTCCAAATAATGGAATAGTTGAACAATGAAATCCCCACAAGCAAAGAACCAGTCTCAGAAAGCACCAAGGATACCATAGTTCAACCTTGAGCTACAGAGATTCTCTTCCTTTGAATTTTTGGGTCTTCCAACTTCCCCTTCCACCACCAAGTTTTACAAGTCTCCTGTGACAGCCCTTCCTGGTTACTTTGTGCTCAACTTCATAAATATTTTCACGTGTTATGAAGAGAGAGAGGCCATTCTACATGTAAATATATTCTTAAAAGTCATTGTGTGGAATTTCAGGCTTTTTTTGTGGCACCTATACGCCAGTGATATATGGATGGTCTAGTGGAGAAAGACATTCCAGAGGTGTTTTTTTCAAAAGGCAACTGGACTTTGTGGTTTCCTTGAAGACAAAGAATGCTTCTCATCCAAGAAACTGAAGAAGAACTGAAGAAGCTTCTTGGATGAGAAGCGAAACATCTTCAAGTAAAAACACAGAAAATCCAGCTGCCTTTTGAAAAAGCACCTTTGGGACAACCATGACCTGGATGACCGAGAACCTCCATAGACGTTTAGTGGAGAAAGAGTTTTGATTCTTTGTTCACCGTATAAAAAGCTCTGATCTTTTTTTTTAAATGAAAAACCATGAACTCATTTTTAACTAAGTTTGTTCTCTTTCGCAATGGCGCAGTTGTTCGCTCACAACACTGAAGGGAAAAGTGGGCCCAGTGAAGTTGTGGAGTATAGCACCTGCCCTGACAAACCTGGACCTCCTAGTAAACCGACCGTAAAGGGAAAAATCCATTCCCACAATGTGAAAGTTACTTGGGGTAAGAAAACTTCGTTCCTTTGCTGAAGCTCTCTTTGGTTCCCTCCCCTTTGCTGCCTGGCCCAATCCTTAGCTCGGGGGTGTCCAACTCGATTTCACTGAGAGCCACATCAAGGCTGTGTTTGACCTCATGGGACGAGGTGGGCTTGGCTGGGGTGGGGTGGCCAGCTTGACGTCACTCGTGTCGTGGCGACCTGAGCGCTCTGCCAGTGAAAACGGCCTCACGAGCTCCGTTTTCGGCTGCAATGGCCTCCTGCAAACCTCTGCCAGCGAAAACGGAGCTCAGGAAGGCCACCCGCAGCCCTTGTGAGCTCCATTTTCGGCCACTACAGCGTCCTGCAACCCTCTGACATAGAAAACGGAGCTCAGTTTTCACTGGCAGAGGCACCACCGGCTGGTCCTTCACTATTTCCAGAGCGGATGCACAGGCCAGATCTAAGCTCCCTGCAGGCCAAAGATGAGTTTGACACCCCTGCCTTAGCTATATAAAATGGAAATAGAGTGACCGCATTCACATTGCATTTTTTTCCTGGTTCTGTAGCAAATAGCCAGTGTTTTCAGAACGAATCTGAGATTAAATAAAAGGCAGTGCATTGCTTTCTGTAGACGAGAGCTAAATTGATCCTGTTCAACTCCGAGACTTCTTTTCTGAGCCCAGCTTTTTATTTGAAAACAGAGAGAAGCATTGCCGAAGACAACCTTCCTTAATAATATTTTTTCAGCCCGTGCAGTAATTGCAGCTAATTATTGTTGACTTAAAACTTTGGTCTTCTTTCAGTTCTAAACTGTTTCTGCATTTCTTCTTAAACTAGACCCACCAAAAGATACCGGAGGATCAGATATTTCTTCATATATCTTAGAGATTTCCGAAGCCTCTGCTGGTAAGCACCTGAATATTTCATTTCTCTGTATATTTCTTAAAAATGGAATCAATCACGCTTTGAATTGATCCGTTAAAATAATTGGGACAGGTTAATACTGCATTCTAAACACTGTGCCACACTGAGCCATGGTGGCACAGTGGTTAGAATGTATATTGCAGATTAATTCTGCCGACTGCCAGCAGTTCGAGTCTCACTGGCTCAAGGTTGACTCAGCCTTCCATCCGTCCAAGCTCATGAGGACCCAGATTGTTGGGGGCAATACACTGACTCTGTAAACGGCTTAGAGGAGGCTGTAAAGCACCGTGAAGCGGTATATAAGCGCTATTGCTATTCTATTGCTATTAATGATAACTACTACACGCCACTGATTTCATGGCGTCTGCCTTTATAAAAAAAAATCTTACTCCAGATTCTTGTAACTTGGGATTGGCCATTTCTCCCTGGGAAGTGGAGTCATCTTCTCCAGTCTTTTTAAAGGTTGAAACAAAAAAGAGAGACATTGTATGAGAGAGAATAGCCAGGATTATGCTGACTCTGTAAAACCGCTTAGAGTGGGCTGTAAAGCACTATAAAGTGGCATATAAGTCTAAGTGCTATTGCTATTAACTTTTTGTCTCTTCTGGGATGTTGCAAGAGGAATTCTTTGTCCCGCATTCTCCCAGGAATGGGTCGTGAACAGATCTTCCTTTTTTCCCTTCTAGGCAGTAAATGGGAAATCGCCTATAAAGGTTCCACGAGAGAACATGTATGTGCCCATCTCAAACCTGGCATTTCCTACAAGCTGAAGGTTTCCTGTGTTGGTAGAGGGGGACAAAGTCAGGTGAGGAAAAAAAAATGTCTTGGGGGGAAAAAATACAAACTGAGTTTATGTTTTGTATTTGTAAAGTATAGTTCCTTAAGATTGTGCTGCAGTTAGAATTTGGAAGGAGGAGAATGCAAGGATTTTCATACCTACAGAGTAAGATAGCGGAATATAATAAATCTGAGTCTCTTCTTGCCAGTTAATTGCTTTATTGGTTTTACAGTAGCCCTTGACTTACAACGGTTCATTTAGTGACCATTTCAAGTTACAACGGCACTGAAAAAAGTGACGGAAGACACGTTTTTCATACTCGTGACTATTGCAACATCCCCACGGTCACATGATCAAAATTAAGATGCGTGGCAACTGATTCACATTTATGACGGTTGCAGTGTCCCAGGGTCATGTGAGCCTCTTTTACGACCTCTTGACAGGCAAAGTCAGTGGGGAAGCCAGGCTGACTTAAGGACCATGTTACTAACTTAAGAACTGCAGTGATACACTTAACAATGGTGGCAAGAAAATTCACTTAATAAACGTTTGGCTTAGTAATAGAAATTTTGGGCTCAATTGAGGTCGTAAGTCGAGGACTACCTGTAATTGTATTTGTTTGGGGTGTGGCATATTTTTGAGTTGGGTGGCCACCTGAGGTAAATCAGCAAGTAATGTGTGATTTCTTTTTTAGCCATCAGATATACTCACTGTCCAGACCTCAGCCGTTCCCCCAGGGCCGTGTCGTCCTCCGTGCCTGTCTGGCAAAGCCAAGCCTAAGGAAATTACTCTGCAGTGGGGTAAGATCCCAAATCGACTATAAAAATGTATAAGTGCAGTAATTCAATTAGAATAAAATGGCTGCGTAACCCAGAAGTGGTGCAGTAATTCCCCAGAGTCCATCCAACCAACCCAGAGAGTAATGGGGTTGTAGTGCAACACCATTTAAAAATATACAATTTTTCCACGTGGAAATAGAACTGCCTCAAGAATTCCCGAATCTTCTTTCTCTCCAATAAATCTGGGACTAGATGTAGCTTATTATATTTTAACGGCGATATTTCTATCCCCAGAGGTTTTAGAACACCGGAAATGTTAGACAGGCCCAATAAAATTTAAGTGGCGCTCTAAACAGAGCCACAAAAATCAAACTAGACCATAAATAAGCATTACAAAAAATAAACATATTAAAAGGCATAGCTCTTTTTTCTCTGGAATTGCTACAAGGCTGGTTGAGCAGTGAGGCAATGAGTTGAGCCAAAGTTATGGTATAGGGGCATCTCTGGGGCTCTGCCTTGAAACTGGGGTCATTTGTCCCCTCATGATTTCCCCCCCCCCTCCTCCTCCTCCTCCTCTGTTATAACTGCTGGAAAAAACAACAGAGCAGCAACAAACAAAATATAAGACCAAAATAATCCCTCTCTATTACATGATTAAATACAATCTTCCTGATTATTTTGCATAAGAATATACCTATTCTGTCAACTTCGCTGATTTGGGAGGAGAAGAGTTGATCAGAGAGGTCATTAGATCTTGGATTAGATTTAATTAAGAAACATTGTTGATGGGAACGTTCTTCAAAACAGATTTGGACACTTCTTTGTCCATGGCCTTGAAGAAAGAGAGAAGATGGGAGGGAGAAAAACAAACCTGGAAAAGCCAAATGTTCTTAGCCTTTTCTGATGTTCATAGAATGGTTTTTAGAAAGCCACCTGAGGGATCCTCGGCTCCCTGCTCAGTGCAGATCCATTGCAGTTGTGTTTTTCAAACTTGGCAACTTTAAGCTGTGTGGACTCCCAACTCCCAGAATTCCCCAACCAGCAACATTAGAGCTTCTTTTACAGATAACCCCGTGAAATGAAATAACAAATTGGTGGCACCTCTGGACTGAACTTTTCATAGACGAAGCCAGTGTGGTGAAGCATCCTCTAGAACAGGGGTGTCAAACTCTATTTCATCGAGGGCCGCATCAGGGTTGTGTTCTACTTCGGGGTGCTTGGGGTGTGTGGACAGGGTGGGCGTGGTCAGCTCGACGTCACTCATCGAGGCTCTGTTTTGGCCACAACGGCCTCCTGCAGCCTTCTGCCATCGAAAACTGAGCTCAGGGAGGCCGTGTGCAGCCTGCCCGGGCTCTGTTTTGACGGCCTCCTGCAGCCCCCCTGCCAGTGAAAACGGAGCTCAGGCGGTCCTCCCGAACTCTGTTTTCACTGACAGAGACACCGCGGGCTGCTTCTTTGCTGTTTCCAGGGAGAGCCTGTGGGCCAGTTCTAAGCACCCTGCAGGCCACATCCAGCCCCCAGGCCTTGAGTTTGACACCCCTGCTCTAGAAGCATTTTGTTCATGGGTCACGTCCTGTTTTGCAGATCCTCCTTCAGTAGATGGCGGCTCAGAGGTATCGGAATACCTTCTAGAAATGGCAAGCAGCGACCAAGAAGAACGCCGACAAGCCTACCGTGGCCAAGCTGTGGAATGCACCGTGAATGGTCTTCTTCCCGGGCGAACATACTGCTTCTGGATACGGGCAGCCAACAAAGCAGGGGTATGCATTTGGGTTCTTGTTAAGAGAAGCAGGGGTATGCATTTGGGTTCTTGTTAAGAGAATAAATGGTTTGCTTAAAGCAATGTTTTTCAAACTTGGCAACTT
>WNWU01000035.1:4158054-4194814 GCA_012654045.1 Ptyas mucosa
CTTGTGGACTTCAACTCCCAGAATTCTGGGAGTTGAAGTCCACAAGTCTTAAAGCTGCCAAGTTTGAAGACCTCTGCTTTGGAATTTAAAGGATGTTATCTTTGATACTCCAAACCTTTCAGGGTGCCTATATCGTCTTTAAAAGAAATTTGCCTGCATGATTGGAGAGTTGTCCAATTTTTCAAAGGGCAACTGGACTTTGTTTTTGGATTGGAGGATAGAGAGTTCAGAGTATTTTTCAGATCTTTCCTTGTCCCATTTCAGGTTCATCACTGTCTACAGTGGACCTTGCCACACCTATAAAGTGCAACGGCTTAGCGAGTCTACAACATACTATTTTAAAATCCAGGCATGCAATGATGCCGGAGAAGGGGACTTTTCCGAAGTTTACGCATTTGCCACAACCAAATCGCCACCGCCTGCCATGAAAGGTGAGGGGCACTGGGCACATATTAATGGTGTTCATAAATGGAGCAAGATTTGACCTCTTAAAAGGAGAGGTTCTTCAATGCATAACTGTTTGCTTCTGCTTTTAATTTTAATTTTTTAATTTTAATTTGATTTATATGCTGCCCTTCTCCGGAGACTAAGGGTGGCTTACAATGCGCTAAGCAATAGCCTTCATACTTTTGTATATTTATACAAAGTCAGCTTATTGCCCCCACAAACTGGGTCCTCAATTTACCTACCTTAGAAAGGATGGAAGGCTGAGTCAACCTTGAACCTGGTGAGATTCGAACCTGCAATAATTGCAGGCAGCTGGTATTAATAACAGGGTGCTTTAAACCACTGTACTACCAAGGCTTTGATAAGTGATACTTAACAAGGGGTGGGAGGGGGGGAATTGCTGGACAATATACTGTATTTTTTGAAGTATAAGACACTCCGGAGTATAAGACGCACTTTAGTTTTGGGGGAGGAAAATAAGAAAAAAAAATTCTGCCTCTGCCTACTAGCATCCATCGGTATTCATCTGGTTAGCATCCTGTCAGTGTGTGCGACTGTTTGGAAACTGAAACTGTATTTGCTGTGTGAGCAACAAGGAAGGAGACAGCAGGGAGCCTGGGTGTGGCTTAGGTCAATTGTTCTAAAGCTGCATACTTGCTGATCTCTGAAACTAACACTGAAACTCTTCTCCTCTGCTTGTGTTTTGCTTGCTGCTGCAAACTTTGGACAGTCCTTGCAGCAAATAGCGAACAGCCAGGTCAGCTTCAGCACATTATTGCAGTCTGATTTATGAAGAGCAGCTGATTGGCAGGTGGATTGGCCTCCCGGAATACCTCCAATCAGCTGTTCCAGGCTGCAGGGATTGCCACAGACCATCGCTGCCTCCGTGCCTCGCGTTTTTGGCTACATTCGGTGTATAAGATGCACCTAAATTTTCACCCTCTTTTAGGGGGGGGGGGGAAATGTGTCTTATACTCCGAAAAATACTGTAGTTTTGAAAGAAATTAGATGGGTTTAGTTAAAGGCAGGATGTTTCAGTCTTCCCAAAGCTTATACAAAATCACTTATTGGAAAATCCTTATTTAAATATTCCCCTTTGGGATTGGGTAATGGGTTTGTGTCATTTCCCAAAGAAAAATCATTTTTACCCAATTTAGGGTATTTACACACCCAGATTAAAAGGCTTCAGTATTCTTTCTAATCCCTCCCGAAGAGAGTAATATACAGGTAGTTCTCGACTTACAACCATTTGTTTAGCAACCAGAGTTATAACGACACTGAAAAAAAGGGACTTATGGCCGTTTTTTCACATTTATGACCATTGCAGCATCCCCTTGGTCACGTGATCAAAATTTGGATGCTTGGCAACTGGCAGGGTTGCCGCATGCCCAGGTCATGTGACCCCCCTTCAGTGACCTTCTGACAAGCAAAAATTAATGGGGGAGCCAGATTCACCTACATACAACCGTGTGTATAACTTAACAAAGACAGTGATTCTGCAGTAAGAAAAGTCATAAAATGGAGCAAAAACTCAATTTCTCGCTTAGCAACAGAAATGTTGGGCTCAACTTTGGTCGTAAGTCGAGGACTACCTGTAACCCAGAGAGACAGTATCAAGAAAGGGTGTGTGTGTGTGTATTCCAAAGCCCTAATTTCAGCCGCAAGTTCTTAAATTATTTCCAACAAATGCTCATTGAAATAATAGAAGCAACGTTGTAAAATTAATCTTACAAGAAGAAGCTCAACTTGGATGGAAGAAGAGTGAGAGGAATAGATTTTGCTACAGTGACCCTAAACCAGGGGTCAGCAACCTCTGGCTCTGGAGCCACATGTGGCTCTTTCATCCCTCTGTTGCAGCTCCCTGTTGCTGGACGGCTCCGCAATTGATAGGGCTTTCGGTTAGGACAGGTAGAGGAAAAAGGATGCCGCACTAGGAAGAGACTATGATGGGGGAAACAGACTTCCGGTCAGTTCCAGAATTGAACGGGGGCTTCTGGTTAGGAACTTTGTGGCTCTTTGAGTGTTTAAGGTTGCCGATCCCTGCCCAAAACCAAGTTGCACTTTGAAACGTCGCTTAAATTCATTCAAGGGAGATGCACGCTATTTACTGTCATTAGCTAAAAGGAGGACAATATATAGTATAGCATGATTAACTTCCAACTTGTTCCAAATTGCAGCACCCAAAGTCCATCAGCTGGGAGACAATGTCTGTGAAGTCACCTGGGAGCCTTTACAGCCAACGAAGCGCGATGCCATTGTTTACATATTGCAGCTTGCCACTGGGAGGGAAGCGGATCAGGTAATCCCAGAGTGATCTTTTTTTTAAACAGATATTATGGGGGAAAGCCCCCCCTCCCCCAATACAGTAATTCTGAAAGCATTGTTATAAAGCAGGGACATCCAGCCATGGCAACTTTCAAGATCTTGGTCAGCTGGGGAATTCTGGGAGTTGAAATCCACAAGTCTTCAAATTGCCAAGGTTGGACACCCTTGTTACAAAGGGTCCTCGTTATCACAAGAATTGTCAAGCACCAGGGAAATCGAGATATCCAGGCAGTTCATGTGTATATAAAGATTTTTTGCAGCCTTAAGCTCTCGACAAGAATCTGAACTACTAACCGTCAAGGGAAATTGGCAGTAGATAAGTCAATGGAATTCAAGGTGGGCTGGACTTAGATCTCTGGTGGGCGTGAAGGGACTCATGACACATTTGACCCCTCTCTCGAACTCAGCCTGGTCATCTCCTACATGAACCCCTCTTCCCAATCAGACCATCAGGCGGCCTCTCAGAACAACAATGTAATCAGAATAGTTGGAAGGGACCTTGGAGGTCCAGCAGTCCAACCCCTCAAGCAGATTTCAGACAAAGCAGCTGTCCAGTCAGGCTGAATCACAGCTTACGGGGTGCTGTGTAACTTATTACTCAAGTCTACGCTCTTGAATGTTGCCCAGATTGCCAAACATTGTATTAAATGTGACTTTTCCTTAGTGGTAGACCTAAGATTTCCTGGAAGGACCAGAAAGGTCTTCTGTCTGAACCTCAAGGCCAGAGCCACTGCCAGTAAATGTGAATGATATAGAATTCATAGGCCTTATAGGTAAATATAAGGCAATATTTAGGGGTGCCAGCAGAGGTTACCCAGGAGTACCAAGACAGGCATGTTCAGATCTTTCAAGAACCAGGTTCTGTGCAACCGTCTGAAAGTTGATTTGCCCCAGAGCAAAGGGCCAATTCCAAGCGTAGCTTATATTTTCCAATGACTGCAGTGCAGAATGGGTTTGAAAGGGTGGCCCACCTGTCCTCCCAAAGGCAGAGAGAAGCTTAGATAGGAGCACCTAGGAGGACAATGCAGTGACCATCATCAACCTTATCAATCTCTTTTCATTCAATGGGGGTTCCAAAGCTGCCCATACCCGTTTTGGGGATCTGGTTAGAACATCTCAGAATTTCCAGTAGACCCCCCCCCAAAGACGGAAGATTTCTGGCTTTGTGGAACTCGGTTGCCTTGTTCTCCGATCTGATGTGTGTCTTCTCCTGCTCCTGCCTCAGATCTACAAGGGACCAGATACTTCCTACCGTGTCCCCAACGTGCAAACAAACTGTGAATACCGATTCAGGGTGTGTGCTGGGCGCCAGTATCAGGACTCCACTGGATGGCAAGAACTCTTTGGCCCGTATAGCCCGAGCACCGCCTTCTCATCTCAAAAGCAAGAGTTGCTTTCTCCATGTTCGGACCCGGCTCCGGAGCTCCTGAAAAGCAAGCGGAAGGCCCTCAGCGACGAACAGTTTGCGTTTCTGCTCCTTGTAATCTTCGCAACGGTTGCCATTTTGTTTGCTGTTATCATTCAGTACTTTGTGATCAAGTAAGTCAGTGGTCACGAGAAGTGGGACTTCATCACTCAGCTTATAATTTTTCATATGGAAGTTTTACGCCTTGGGGTATTTATGTAAATTCCAATTAAAATGCTAGCTGGGAATGATGGAATAAAAGACACACATTTCCAATTTTTGCTGCTGAATAACAGGTTGGATGGACAGGATGCCTTCCCCCCTCCTCTCCTCCCCGTCACCACCTCCCCCTTCAGGGGACGGAATAAACCCGGGGGAGGAGAGGAGGAAGGGCAGACTGATGTGAAGAACATCCCTATTACAGCACGGTGGTGCATCTTCTAATCAGGGTTAGCTGTTGAAAACAGCAAAAAAAAAAAAAAAAAGCTGCCTTAATTCTCAAGAGTTTTGACTTAATTTTCACAGTAAGTCCTGAATTCTCAAGTCGAAAGAGAGAGAGAGAGAGAGAGAGAGAGAGAGAGAGAGAAGGGGAGGGCAGGAGACGAGCCCTAGCATTTGGGGGACCATGAGATGTAGCAGCAAAGATGCTTATTATGCTTAACAAGACAGTCCTGTATTCTAGGATGCAGCACGGGGAAACCATCTCGGATACGCTGTAGATAAAAAAAAAACCCTACCCAAATAACTTTTAGAGATAGCGTAAGGTTAATTTTTCCAGTTCTTTTAAGTGGGGGAGAGTGTGTTTGGGAGGGAGGCACACCGTCCCTTCTAGGGCAGCAGCCGTGGCAGGTGTGAGCCTTTTGAGTTTTTTAATCCACGGAGTCCAAGGTGTCCAATTTACCTGGATGCAGAGGGATTCGCGGTGGTCTTGAAATATGGCGAGAGGGTCTCCCTTCCCCCACCCCCTGCTTCCGGAAGCGTCCGTTTCTGATTGAGATGCTTTCTCTCGTTGGTAAAAAAACAAAAAAAAAACTCCACAAAACGGTTGGCCCAACTCAACGTCTCTTCTCTGTGCCTGAGAGACTTAAGAACGCCCTGTGCTTCTGACTTTAAAAAAAAAAATTTAAAACCGCTGCAGCGTTGGTTTTCTTTGTTTTCCAAGGGAAAAAAAAAAGCACAGCATTTTTTTTTGTCTTTAATGAGAACAAAAAAAAAAGTGCATTTATGATAAATGTTTCACTATTTGGCTCAAACTGAGCAAAAATGTTTTTTGTACTATTCTTAACATGGAATTAAAAAGTCGACTCTTTGGGGGATTTTTATTTTTTTTTTTTTTGGTTTAGTTTTGTTTCTCGGGGCGCCCTTCTAACATCATCCGCTTGATTAAGTCACGTGTGAAAATTTCTTCCCCCCTCCTCCTTTTTCTCCCATCTTCCACCCCCACCCCGCCCCACCCCCGCCCTCCCCCCTCCCCCAAAAAAGTTAGGTCTTAAATTTTAATGTAATTGTCACCTCTTCCGTAGCAGTTCCGTGTTCCACTGTTTGGTCTTGTGAGATTCCAAGTCTTTTCCGTTTGTAATGGAAATTTCAGTAACATCTCACGGCTTTGGGTCACTCACGTTTTCTTTCATTTATTTGGGTGGGTTGGGAAGGGTGGGAGGGTGATATCATGCACTACAGAGGAACTGTTCTGTGTAAGGCCTCTGCAGCAAATACCTGTAAAATAAAAGTAATTAAACATTGTCTTTAACAGTCATGCTACTTTGAAAGCTTTGGAAACCATCCATTTTGTTCTTTGGAAGAAGAAACTCAAAGAGAGAGAGAGAGAGAGAGAAAAGAGTAGGCATTTTGTTGAGTTTTCCATATTAATAGGGACCGAAAAGTTCCACCTTACAAAACATCCGAATGCTTTGTACTTGTATATGGGAAAGTGGACGTAACTTGTAAAACTCATGTTTAGCTTGAAACATGTCTGTTTCCAAAACAACACAACTGGCTGTTAATTCATCATGATAGCTTATGGTTTGTGGCATTGTGTTTGCATTTCACACCTGGGGAAAACACACACTCACACACAGCTACACATACAAACACACATACACACACACGTAAATGATATCATATCACTTACTTATCTTTAAAGTAGATTTATGGTGCAATCTGAAATTTTATCTCTTTTTTTTTTCCCCATAAAATGTACTCTCCTCTTTTATGTGATCTATTTATTTTGATTTAAAAAGAAATTCTGGAAAAAATGTATGTTTGAATGTATTGTTCTACTTGTAGCAGAACTTTTTAAGTTAATCATTTGTTGCAATGGAAGCCTCTGCTCGGTGTTGAAAAGAGTTTTATACAAATGTTTGTGTCTTTAGTTTGCAGGAATGTTTACAACCTGTTCTCCTTCATTTCGTTTCATACTTCACTTTTTTATAAAATAAAATAGATTTGTCTTCGGCAGATTTCTGTTGCGAAAGTGACAAAAAAACAAAACAAAAATATATAGGTGGGGAGAGAGAAATCTCACTAAATTGGCAGCAGTATGAGAAATACATTTTTTTAAAAAAAATTAGATTTTCTGAATAAAATACTAACCAAAATTATGACTTCCTAGAAAGTTAAATCTTTAATTTGTATTTGTAATTGCCACAAAATGTTTATTATATTTCCAGGAAGTTTACTGGAAAGCATAATGTAGAATTTTATATTTACAGCTATACATTCCAGATCGATGTACCTAGTGGCATTAATGTATTAGGTCTCTTTTTCTCTTGTATTGTAATTTTTGCCGTATTTCATACTTATGTTAAACCTGCCAGGCATCGTATTACTAAATTGTAACTATCAAATAGATAATATATTTAATATGGCCAATAAAAATTAAAAAAAAATGTTCACATTTGGGATTGTGGAGTCGCTGTGTCTCATCTATCACACGTACATATTGTACAGTGTACAACCAGGCTCTCCAAACTTGGCAACTTTAAAAGTTGTGGACTTCAACTCCCAGAATTCTAGGAGCTGAAGTCCACAAGTCTTAAAGTTGCCAAGTTTGGAGAACGGTGGTGTACAGGAATTGGCCAGAACCATCGAGCCTACATTTTTTATATCCTACTTTAGTTCTTTTTAATACCATCCACAAAGAACAACATCTTATGTTTTTCATCTTCGCATGGGGGGGACATGTAAAGATAGATCCTTGCACTTTGCACTCATATTCCTTTATTATTCAGTGGTCAAAATTGAACAAGTGATATATTTTCAACCAGCTTCTGTTAAAGTTTTGTTCAAACTACCGTATTTTTCGGACTATAAATCGCACCGGAATAAGACGGACTTAAATTTAGAAGAGGAAAATAACAAAGAAACCTTTGGCCTCCCTTTTTTGGCCTGTTTCAAGGCTTTTTTTGGCCCGTTTTTTCAAAAAAAAAAAAAAAAGGCTGAAAAAAGCCTCGAAAACAGGCCAAATAAAACCTTTTTGAGGCTTTCTCTGCCCATTTTCTAGGCTTTTTTGGCTCATTATTGAGGCTTTTTCTGGCTTATTTTTTTGGCTTTTTTCAGCCTGTTTTCAAGGCCTTTTTGGGGGCCTGTTTTCAAGGGTTGTTTCGGCCTGTTTTTTTCAAAAAACTGGCTCAAAAAGGCCTCGAAAATGGGGCAAAAACCTAGAAAACGGGCCAAAAAAAGACTAAAAAATGGGCACGAAAAAGGCCCGAAAACGGGCCGTGCGGAGGCCAAAAAATGGCTGGTGGGTAGGCAGGGTTTCAGCAATATTCGGTCTATCATATGCACAAGACATTTTCACCCCCTTTTGGGAGACAAAAAAAAGTGTGTCTTATAGTCTGAAAAATACGGTACCTGGACTTGGTGACCTTTAACCTCCCAGAACACTTCTCTCCAGGTAACATCAACCGGTCTGGATATAACATGATGCTGATGTCCTTTGAAACGCGTCTGCACCAGATGTGGGTAAATTAATTCAGACGATCCCAGGAATCCACGGATGCAGCTTATTCCCAGAAGAACCTGCATTTTTTGAAAAGCCAAAGACCTAGCCTAAAACACGGGGAAGAAAATTCATTCACTTTCTGTTTGGTTTAAAACATATTCCTTACTACAGTTAAACAGGAAGCATTAAACTAGGACCAAATAAAAACAAAAAATCCAGACTCCAGCACTTCCTTTCCATTATATTTGTATACTCAGTAAAAAAGATTGATTTCTATCAATTATCACTAGCTTTTTACAACACGATACAGTAGTCCTCACCCTACAACCCGAATTGAGCCCAAAATTTATGTTGCTAAGTGAGACACTTTGTTGAGTTTTGCCCCATTTTACGATCTTGCTTGCTTGCCACAGGGGTTAAGTAAATCACTGTAAATGTTAAGTCAGTAACACAGTTGTTAAGGGAATCTGTTTTCCCCATTGACTTTGCTTGTCAGTGGGTCGCAAGAGGGAATCACATGACCCCGGGACACTGCAACCGTCATAAATATGAACCAGTTGCCAGGTGTCTGAATTTTGATCATGTGATGGTAGGATGCTGCAACAGTAAGAAAAACAGTCATAAGTCACTTTTTTCAGTGTTGTAACTTCGGT
Organism: Ptyas mucosa; assembly: GCA_012654045.1. Lineage (NCBI taxonomy): Eukaryota > Metazoa > Chordata > Lepidosauria > Squamata > Colubridae > Ptyas > Ptyas mucosa. The sequence continues at coordinate 4,166,828 of WNWU01000035.1, forward strand.
CACTAAATGAACTGTTGTAAATCAAGGACTACTTCTAGTTCAACACATAATATCCCTGTAATGCATTAAGGTTGATATACTAAAATCCCTTTCTCAGTTACAGAGGATTTATTGTATTCAGACAGATCTGGAATATAACAAGTTTGGCTCCAATGGATAAAATTGAGAACACTTTCAAATTCTTAATTAGGAAAGCAATTAGCTGCTCTTGGAGGGAAAATGAAGCTGATACAATTTCAAAACTTTTTTTTTAAAATGGAGTGTATCCCCAGAGTAATAAGGATGAATAGATTTTTCCACTCCAAGTCAGAGAAACCTCTTTATTTGGAGAGGAGGAATTTGACTTGGGGTGTTAATAACGGTGGATTTGATTTAAATCACTAATAAAAAGGCTTGATTTAAATCAACTCGATTTAAATCATGCTTTTTAAAGAGCAACTGTCATCTATGTCCCGCAGTGGTTATTCCTCTGACCTGCTATTGACTCACCGAAAGTCCCAATATTGCAGAATATACAGCCTCATGCTGCATGACTAAGTTCCATTTCATGCTGAATAAACTAAATTATTAACGTATCTTAAATAGAAAACTATCTTTAGATAGGTTTTTACTCCGAAAGCATTTTATTAAAATACATTTGATAAAAATAAAAAAAAAATCCAATTTAAATAAAAAAAATACAGATTTAAAATTTTAAAAATCTGATTTTTTTTTAAATCAATTTTTATTCACCCTGGTTAAAAAGAAAAATATTCCCCCATTATCTTTAGAACTAACACTGCGTCAGAAGAGCTCTAAAGAAAAATCATACAGAACTTTAATATTATTTACCGTAATTAATATTACCATCAAATCAGGCCTTGAATTAACATTCTTTTAGGAAGGATGTTCTAACGTCTGTCTAGCTAAAAAGATCTTATTCTGAATTATTTGACGCCAAGGCATTTTTTAAAAAAATTTATAAGGACCCACCTGTCTATAGCATCTCATTAAACAGACTGCAAAGTTTATGGCTCTTCTAACAAAGAAGATAAATACTGTATTTTTCGGACTATAAGATGCACTGGTGTATAAGACGCACCAAGATTTTGAAGAGCTAAGCAAGAAAAAACAGTTTTTGCCCTCCCCAGCTCCCAGGACCATTCTGCAGGCTTCCCAATGCCTCTGCGTGCCCTGTTTTTGCGAAAAACTGGCCTGTTTTTCGCAAAAATGGGATGTGTGGGGCAGGGCTTTGGGAGGCCAAAAATGGCTGTATTCGGCGTATAAGACGCACCAACATTTCCACCCCTTTTTTGGGGGGGGGGGAGAAAAGTGTGTCTTATATGCTGAAAAGTACGGTATTCTGTAGCTTATTCAACCTGATCCGACTGCATTAGACCCAAAGAGTTACACGAGAAATATTATCAGATATTTATTTGCTGCCCATCTTGTTTTAAAGTGACTCTTCTGGAATGCCACTGACGGGTATTAAGCAGAAAATAGGAAAGTGGCTTTTGATTTTTCTTGAAATGAAAATTCCAGTTGGCCTTTTATATTTTTGAAAAATACAAATTGTCGCTCAAAAGTTTTCTTTCACAGATATAAAGGTTTTACGAGAATCCAAGATGGCCGTGCCATGGAATACAATCACAAAAAATGCAGAAATACAAACAGGCCAAATCTTATATATATATATATACATATGGCATTAAAACCATTAGGGCAGAGATCTTCAAACTTGGCAGCTTTAAGACTTGTGGACTTCAACTCCCAGAATTCTCCAGCCAGCATAGCTGGCTGGAGAATTCTGGGAATTGAAGTCCACAAGTCTTAAAGCTGCCAAGTTTGAGGATCCTGGTTGTGAGAGTAAAATTTAAGCAATCAAATTGGCAAATGAAAGGGATAAAGTTATATGTTGATGATGCTTCTACGGGCAGTTTGCTCGTCCAAAGAATTGTGATACACAACACTCTACAAATTGAGCTGAAGAGGAAAAACAGCATTTGAAACAAACAAACATAACTGAATTTCACTGTCAAGCTGATTAAATAACAGTCTTAAACTGATCTGTGTTAAACTGATTAATTTACTTAATTAGAAACAAAGATTCATAGTTATCTAGAGAGCTGGGGGAAAAAAATACGACTGATATTTTAAGATGGAAGGATGGGCAAGGATGGAGAAGAGAATCAAATGTATTTTTCTTTTCTTGAAGGATAAAAATAAGAGCTAATTCCCATGTTTTACAAGAGAAGCGATCTTCATTGAGATTTGGGGCTGAGGATGGGAGGAGATTGTCTGGAAGCAGACAACCTGAAGTCTACGGAAAAGAAGGACTTGGGGGGACCTGATAGCAGTATGCCAGTATTTGAGGGATTGTCACAAAGAGGAAGGGGTCAACTTATTTTTCCAAAGCCCCTGAGGGCAGGACAAGAAATAATGGATGGAAACTAATCAAGGAGAGAAGCAACCTGGAATTAAGGAGAAACTTCCTAACAGCGAGAACAATTAAATAGTGGAACCGCTTCCCTTCAGATCTTGTGGCTGCTTCATCACAGGTTTTTAAAAAGAGATTGGACAGCCACTGGTCTGAAATGGTATAAGGTCTCCTGTTTGAGCAGGGGGCTGGACTAGAAGACCTCCAAGGTCCCTTCCAGCTCTATTCTGATTGACTGAAGTTGTGGTTTCGAGTAGCTTCCTTTAGCTAGGACACCAGTTTGATCCGAAGTCACTGCTCTATGATAGAATAGCGGATTGAATATTCTGGGTGTCATTGATTTTATTTATTGTTATCCTTTTTTTTAAAAAAATGGTTTACGGAGTTTCACATTTTAGGTAATGTTATCTTTCACACAGAGAACCTAAATGGAGAAGAAACAGGAAGAGGCACCGCTTATTTATTTATTTTATTTATTTATTTATTGGTTCGATTTATATGCCACCCTTCTCCGGAGACTCAGGACGGCTTACAATGCGTTAAGCAATAGCCTTCATACTTTTGTATATACCTGCTTAGTATGGCTTTTGCCCCCCCCCCCAAGTGGTGTTCTTTTTTATACAAAGTCAGCTTGGTGTCCCACAATCCGGGTCCTCATTTTACCTACCTTGGAAGGATGGAAGGCTGAGTCAACCTTGAGCCTGGTGAGATTCGAACTCTCAGTAATTGCAGGCAGCTGGCAGCTAAGTGCTACTTAAGTAATACTTAACAGCGCTTTAGTCCGCTGCTCCACCAAGGCTTCTCAGTGAGCAACAACCTTTGCAGTTTTCATATGTCTCACACCCAATCAATAGTGCTAAGGCAGCCATCAAAGGAAGCCCATCCGTTCCAGACCGTTTTCTTTTTTCTTTTTAAATAATTTTTATTAATATATTCTATGCATCAATATACAAATGAAATATACAATCCTGCCACCATGGTGTAATGTGAGTACATTGTCCATAAGTATAAAGTCGTTCCTTTATACATACATACTTGCCATCATATATATACATCATATATCTGTTCTATCCCACCTTTTCTGGACCCAATTGTACCATAACTTCCAACTGTTATAAAATTCTGAATCTTTTTTACCATTGATCAATCTAGTTAATCTATCCAGACCGCTTTCTTACCTCCAACTTGCAAAAGTGGTCCCTTTGGTCAATTTGCAGATCTTCAAAAGGAAAGGTGGGTTTTGTATCAGAAGTTGTAAAACCTGGTCCCCAGTAGATCTGTCAGCGGGGCTCTTTAAAGGAAGAAAAGCCATTAGAACAGAAATAAGAACCACATCGCTTTGCTGGGTGAGAAGCTGAAAACCAAGCAGAGAAACACGGATTTTTAAATGCCACCTCAATTGGCGAAACAGCCCTCTCCCTCTCCGGAAAATATCACATCCTCCTGCTTTTCATTTTCCTCCATCCATCCATCTATCCTGCCATTTAAGCCAGGGAGCCTGCCTCTTCTGACCCTCCATAGTTGATTCATCCATGAGAGCAAAGAGCATCCAACGTTACCTAAGTGGAGGATGGGAGATTCCGCAAATCTGGTTCAAAATCTTCCCCCATTAAACCTAGACAAGCAAGAGCATTTCGCTGGAGATTGTCCCTTCCAAGACGTCAACGTCAAATTTAAAAATTTTAAGTCAAAATTTTAAGTCAAAAGACAGCGCAATTGCTTTGGGTAGTTATAGGACCATTTCCACTCATCTGATCAAATTTTCCACGCTTGTCTCAATCAACGGCACCAAGCCAAGTAGCCTCTCACCCTGATCATCCTTGTTGAGGCTGAAGAACCAAATTCTGAACTTCAGCGTCATTCTACCTGGGGTTTAAGCGCTCCCTGTAGATCGGGGGGGGGGGGGTCTCCAAACTTGGCAACTTTAAGACTTGTGGACTTTAACTCCCAGAATTTCCCCAGCCAGAGGAATTCTGGGAATTGAAGCCTACAAGTCTTACAGGCTTAAGGTTGCCAAATTTGGAGACCCTTGCTGTAGAACAGAGGTCTTCAAATTTGGCAGCTTTAAGACTTGTGGGCATCAACTCCCAGAATTCTCCAGCCAGAGGAATTGTGGGAGTTGAAGTCCACAAGTCTTAAAGCCGCCAAGTTTGAAGACCTCTGCTGTAGATCCTCTAAACGTTACTACAGGGTTATCACAGGGTCAACACAACAGGAAGGAGAAATAGATGGATCATTAAACATATTTGATCCATTTGATTTGACAGTTCAGTCAAATTTAGTTTGGAATTCAAGCCCCCCCCCCCGCCTTTGTTTTAGCTAAACTGCTTTGAGGAGCAAGCCAGTAAGAAATCAAGCCAGTAGTTGATCAGAAAAATAGCATTTGCTAACGACGCTTTGATTCCATTGCAAAGTATATTTGTACATTTTTAGTTTATCACAGAACATAGAATCACGGGGTTCAAAGGGACCGTGGAGGTCTTCTAGTCCAACCTCTGCTCAAGGCAGGAGATCTTATACCATCCCGGTCAAATTGTCCAGTCTATTTTTTGAAAACCTCAAGTGATGGAGGCCACACCACTCCGGGAGGCAAGCTATTCCATTGATTAATCAGAACGTTTCTTTAATGTTTTGTCTCTCTTTGACAAGCTTCTACCCATTGCTTCTTGTCCTTCTCTCGTTGCTTGGAAGAACAAGTCAATCCCCTCTTCTCTGTGACAGCCCCTCAATACCCCTGATGAATATCATATCACTCCTACTCCGTCTCTTTGATAGGCTAAACATATCTCTAGCTCCCTAAAATAAATCACATGGTTTCCTCCTGGAATATATAGAAACAACTCTTCACTACCTTAAAAAGGGACGTAGTGGCTCAGTGGCTAAGACGCTGAGCTTGTCGATCGAAAGGTCGGCAGTTCAGCGGTTCGAATCCCTAGTGCCGCGTAACAGGGTGAGCTCCCGTTACTCGTGCCAACCTAGCAGTCTGAAAGCATGTAAAAAATGCAAGTAAGAAAAATAGGGACCACTTTTGGTGGGAAGGGAACAGCGTTCCGTGCGCCTTTGTGTTGAGTCATGCCGGCCATATGACCACGGAGACGTCTTTGGACAGCGCTGGCTCTTTGGCTTTGAAATGGAGATGAGCACCGCCCCCTAGAGATGGAACGACTAGCACATATGTGCGAGAGGGAACCTTTAAGCTTTATCTTATTCACCACCTAACCAGCTTCTCTAAGCCACATTGCCTGCATGAGCTGGGAAAGATAAGTGCCATGCAACGGCCGTGAAATTTAAAAAAAAAAATGCATCTGAATTTTTTTTTATCCTTTATTGTAAAACCAACTGGGTAAGCCAGCTGGCTGGCGAGTGCTAAGTCTCAAAAGTGAGCAAAAGTCAAATTGGCATCAATTCTCTGAACCGCTGATGTCTCCTTTCTCTTCCTTGGCTTCCATTAAACTGCTCTCGTCGATGTTCTCCAGGGAGGAGGCATGTTGGAGGGACAGTTCGGATAGGGGCATTGTGGGAAGAAGGCTCTGCTCCGGATGCAACCACGGTTTTTTGCCTGCGTTGTGTTGCTGCTTCCAGGAAGCATACTTCAGACAAGCTTTGTACATTTTCTTCATAAGCTGAAGCGTGGGATGAGAAGAAGGGAAAAGAACCGGGGTAAAGATAATAAAAAAGAAGCACAAGCAAAAAGTGTAAGTCCATTTCTCTTTCTCATAATGTTCTTTGCAGGTAATGTAGACAATACCACCATTTTACTAAGCTCCACCTGCTATTTAAAAGCTATGCACTGAAACTCAAACTGGACTAGAAGACCTCCAAAGTCCCTTCCAACTCTGTTATTCTGTTATTTTGTTACTCCTTTCCACCCTCTTTCCTTCTTCTCCCAGATTTCCCATCACCTTTTAACATGCTTTTTTTAAATCTGGGAACAGGGAAACATGACTTTAATCTTTCTCAGTGTTTTTCCAAACTTTAAGATATATGGACTTCAACTCCCGGAACTCCCCGGTGAACTTGCTGACCGGGGAATTCTGGGAGTTGAAGTCCACACATCTTTTTTTTTTTAACTGAAAAAGTTGACTTTAATCTTTCTCAATTCTGTTGTCGTTTTTGCTGCTGCTGCTGCTGCTGCTCCATTTTCATAAGAATCTAAATTTAAATGAAGTTCTTCAACCCACACATAAACAACAAAATGTGCCTGCCCGCGTGCAGTGATGTGTTAAAATGAGATATAAGCAAAAAAGTCCAGCTCAAAACAAGCATTCTTAAAGGCACCACCGGAGAGGATTTTATACTAACATATTTACAAACTCCATAAATTTAAATGAAATCCAATTTGGAATCTTTTGGAATTTCAGTTGGTAGTAAGTGTTGGATTGGATAAAACAAAATGTCCAAATGTCATTGAGTAAAATCCAGATGTCAATGTGGGTGTTCTATCACTGGAGGCTTTTAGGAAGAGGCAAGGTCCCTTCTAACTCTGGAGCCAGCCGTGCGTGGCAGCTGCCAAAAAAGCTAATACAATCCTGGGTTGCATAAACAGAGGCGTAGAATCAAGATCACATGAAGTACTAGTACCGCTTTATAAAACCCTAGTAAGGCCACACCTGGAATACTGCAACCAATTTTGGTCACCATACTACAAAAAAGATGTTGAGGCTTTGGAAGAAGTTCAGAGAAGAGCAACTAAGATGATCAAAGGCCTGAAGATGAAAACATATGAAGAATGGCTGAAGGATTTGGGTTTGGCTAGTCTAAAGAAAAGAAGAATCTCCTCTCCTCTCCCTTCTCCTCTCCTCTCTCCTCTCCTCCTTCCCCCTGTGCTGTGCTGTGCTGTGCTGTGCTGTGCTGTGCTGTGCATCGCATCCTTTACAATTTTACCTCCATTTCTCACCTTTGCTCTAGTTACCCATCAATGTCTCCACCTTAACCTTGCCCCAGGGAGATAAACACAACCTGTAGCTTTCCGTTACCTGGTCTCATTTAAAGCAATATAAGTGACTCATGATGAGAACCAGCTCAGTCAAACAGGTGAGGCCAAACTCACCTTTGGTGCCAGGTACTGAGAAGCTTTATTCACAACCCACTTAGGCAGGGATCCTAGATTGGAGAAGAGATGGAAAATATACACAGCTTCAGTCAAGATTAATTACATCTTCGTCCCACCCTTTTTCTTTTCCCACCTGGAAAGTGTCCATCCATCCCTTTGGGACAATGACCGCTCAGCTCTCGGCTCAAATTAAATTCCTCTTAAGAAGCATATTTGTGGACAAAAGCCAGACAGGAAGAAAGCATCACAAAGGAACTAGAGAGGATTGGGAAAGGGCAGCGAACAGAAGCCGAAGCAAGTAAGGAAGGGGAAAGAAGAAAACATGAAAGAACACACATCTCTAGGAAAAAGCTGTCAAGGAGAGGAATCAAAGTAAGGTATGAACGGTTTCTAGACTTCAAACCCTACATCTAGAAAGTGTTTTGGGTGGAGGGGTTGGTCCAGCACTCAAAAACTCTTTGCTGGCAGATCCCGCTATAGAATCCTGCACCAAAAGAGGATTCTTTTGGTGCAATTGGAAGACAACTACAATGAAATAATTGAAAAAACACCAGAATGTCCTTCTTAGCAATAGCACTTAGACTTATATACCGCTTCACAGTGCTTGACAGCCCTCTCTAAGCGGTTTACAGAGTCATCCTATGGCCCCCAACAATCTGGGTCCTCATTGGGTCCCCCATGGAAGGATGGAAGGCTGAGTCAACCCTGAGCTAGGATGGATGGATGGGGAAGGGAGGGGAGGAAGGAAAATAGTCATAGCACTTAGACTTATATACCGCTTCACAGTGCTTTTACAGCCCTCTCTAAGCGGTTTACAGAGGAAGCATATTTGCCCCCAACAATCTGGGTCCTCATTTTACCCACCTCGGAAGGATGGAAGGCTGAGTCATCCTTGAGCCTGATGAGATTCGAACTGCCAAATTGCAGGCAGCTGGCAGTCAGCAGAAGTAGCCTGCAGTACTGCACTCTGACCACTGCGCCACCGCGGCTCATACATAGAACATGGTCAGGAGGAAGAAGCATATCTGCGGAGAACCTGGAACCAGGCCTTGCCTGGGGTGGGTGTGGGGGAGAGGATTGTCCTGGCCCCTACCCAATTTGGAATTGGATCCTTTTGTTTACATTCAGGGCAGTGAAAAATAACCCATTCAATACAATCCAGAATTATTTCAGTGACTGAGGTCCCATGACAGCCATAGCTTTGGCTTTGATGATAAAAGTGGGTGGCCTATACATTTAATAAGTAAATAAATAATAAGAACAAGAAACATTGTGCCCCCCAAACTACAAGACTTAAAAAGCACTTGGATCGGGGCCTCAACTAATATACACAGACTTTACGTGACACCCAGGTGTTCATTGGTAGGTCAGGTCTGTTCCTCGTGCTGATTTCTTGAAATCTAACATGCTTCCCACGCTTGCTTAAGGCCTCCTGCAAACCTTACGCCACACGGATGAAAACCACTCTTAGCTGTTATGGTTGTAGCGGTTAATTGATGAGCTTCCCACACTGAACGATGGAGTGAGTGGGTGGGTGTGGATGGCTAGGGCTCTGACTCAGACAGTAATAACAGCAATAGCATTTAATCTTACAGGCAGCCCAACAGTGATTAACAACAATCTCTGGACAGTTTACAATGTGAGCATTATTTGCACATTGCCCTCAACAATCTGGCTCCTCGTTTGATCAACCTTGGAAGGATGGAAGGCCGAGTCAACCTTGAGCCAGTCAGGATCGAACTGCTGGCAGTGGGCAGAGTTAGCCTGCAATGTTGCAGTTTAACCACGGTGCCACTAGGGATCCTGCTCCAGAACTTGGAATGGTTGACCAAGCAATTTTCAGGACAACATAAGAAAGCTCAGGATCTGGTCTTGAAGCAGGTTGGGGTATCTTACACAAATAGTTCAGTTGACCTTGGCAAGACTCCCTTGTTTGAAGTGGCTCTCATCCCAGGCTACTTCTTGGCAGCAGCTGATTATTTTAAATAAAATCCGTTGTGGGAATGCTCATCTGTGCTGCGATGAGTAGAGCACTGGGCCTAAAGCACCTTTCACATGTTTCACATCCAAATAAAGGCAACATCTATCTGTAAAATGGGTCCTTACCTTTTGGGTCTACCTGAGCCAAATAAGTCAAGCAGCAGCTGCTAGGTCCCGTTGGTTGCACCAGGTATCCAGCTAAGAGTGACACAGCTCTGACGAGGTCCTTACGGGGAGGGTATTTCTATTCAAAAGAAAGCCAAATAACGGGTTGGGGTTGAGTTTTAGGTCTGAGACTTTTGAACAGTCTTTGTTGTGGCCTGTTGGCCACCGACCCCCTCCAGTAGCCGAATCAAAGGAGGAGGAGGAGGTGTGGGAGCACCGAGGCAACCTGAGAGCTCCGAGGGGGAAGAGAGAATGAACTTGGCAGAGAGAGAGAGACAGAGGCGGAGCCTGGGCCATCCGTCAGCACTCAGATGGAGAGTCAACAGCCCCCAGGTCTGAAGGTGGCTGATGAGGAAGAGGAGGAACAGCTGGGCCCAGTGCCTGACACGTGTATGTGCAGAAGGCAGAGGAGAGGAGAGCAGTGGACATCTATGGGCTGATCCTTGGGAAGGAAGAGCCACCGCTGCTAGCAGAGCCCCACCGTAGCTCTGGGGATAAAAGACTGGGGGTGGAGATGAATAGATGTGGCACACAACTATTCATCTTCTGGATGGACGGACTTGTTAGCCTGCCTTGAGAGAGAAACTTTTTTGCCGGGGCTGCCGGCACGCCTAATAAAGGAATCTTTGAGTTAACTTCAGAGGGTTTGTCGTGTTTGGAGAGCTGGATCAGAACAGTCTTAACTGAACTGATTTCTGTAGCTGTGGACCTGCAAAGCCAACACTGACCACTAGGGACTCTGTTGTGGAAGAAAAGCACATCTACCAGCAGAGGGCAGCTCTACCAAATACTTCCAGTGCTAAACGAAACATTGTGCTGGTTTCTCACAACCCACCAAATCCGGGTTAAGAAAAGAAACTGTATCACGGCAGTATGCAATGCCCAAACAATAGGATGATTTTTAGCCTGGGTTAGTTCCCACAATGTGGTGAAACCAGAATTACTAGGCTTGTTTTAGTCTAGCGTACCATGCTTTGCAAATCACACTGTGTCGGTTGCAGTATGCTGGGGTCATGGAATCCCTTTTGCAATCTTCTGGCAAAGTCAGTGGGGAAGCCAGATTCACTTAACAACTGGTGGCAAGGAAAGTAGTAAAATGGGGGCTAAACCAGGGGTGGTATTCAGCAGGTTCTCACAGGATCTGGAGAACCGGCAGCGGAAATTTTGAGTGGTTCGGAGAACCGGCAAATACCACTTCTGGCTGGTTCCAGAGTGGGGTGGGAATGGAGATTTTGCAATATCCTTCTCCCATGAGTAGGGAAGAAATGGGGATTTTGCAGTATCCTTCCTCTGTCACGCTCACCATGCCATGCCCACAGAACCGGTAGTAAAAAAAATTGAATTTCACCACTGGGCTAAACTCACTTAACCTATGTTTTACTTAGCGGCAGAAAATTCTGGGCTCAATTGTGGTCTTAAGCCGAGAAGTCCTCCGTATTGCTAAACCACCCGCAAAAGACCGCTTACCTGTTCATTTGGCTCACTTACCTGGTGCTTGACAGAGAAATTGAGGATTACATATGACTTATCCAAGACTCGCCAGGACCTCAGGGTGACCACATCTCGGTTCTTTAAAGGTTTGGGACACTTCCCTAGCCGAGAAGGTAGAAAAGGTGTGCATCAATTTGATAGGCAGAGATTGAAATACAAAGAAAAAGCGGGGAGGGGGAGACATAATTTAAATCAGGGGTCTCCAACAGGGGTGAAATCTACTTATCTTCCCTACCGGTTCGGAAGTGCACACACCCCCGCACACTTGGACCCTCTGAGCATGCGCAAAGGGTAAAAAACAGATTTCTTCCTGGTTAAAACCAGGAAATAACGACAACTGGGTGGGTGGGTGAGCCTTGCGCTACCGGTTCTCCAAACAACCCATCGCCATCGCTACCGGTTCGGCCAAACTGGTCCGAACTGGTAGCATTTCACCCCGATCTCCAACCTTAGTAACTTTAAGCCTGGAGGACTTCAACTCCCAGAATTCCCCAGCCAGCAAAGCTGGCTAGGGAATTCTGGGAGTTGAAGTCCGTCAGGCTTAAAGTTGCCAAGGTTGGAGACCCCTGATTGAAATCACAGAAATGTAGAGCTGGAAGGGAGCACAAAGCCCATCCAATCTAACCTTCTGGAAAACTCAGTAGTTTTTTTTCTTTATGCATCTGAACACGCCATTATCATGCTTCCCTTGAGTCTGGTTTTCTTCAGGCTGAACTCCTCAAATGCCTTCGGCCTGTCTTCACAAGCACCTCCTCCAGTCCTTGTTATCGTCTTTGCATGTCTTTCCATCTCTAAACCTTCTCTAACCTGTTAATAACCCTCTGGGTATGTGGCACTCAGAACCATAATTCCACGAAGGTTAATCTTTTTTTACCACCCAGGTGAGGCTTGCCAACCTGAGGCCTCCTTGGCATGCTGGCATGACTATGTCAGGGATGCCCAATTTGCATGCCAGCTCACCTCCCAATTTGGCAGGTTGTTCTTTTGTTTTTTTAAAAGTCAAGTTTTTTCAAATTTATATATACGTATTTTGAACACTGTGTGTTGTCTGGCTGTTCCATTTTACAGAAGAAGAAAAAAAAGAAAAGAAAAGAAAATGAAGTAACAAATATACTGATAGTAATATTAATGGTGTACATAATAATTACGCTAGCTTATTTATAAGCATATCAATTGTATTGGCATACTTATAGTTATAAACAACATTAATTTTTACTTATATATAACCAAAGCTCTTGCTTCATCTAATTTCTACCTCTTTATCTCTAACCGTTGATAAAACCTATTTCACGTTGAATAATACTCCGTTATCTCCTTTATCTTTTATTTTCAATGTCAATCTATCCGTCTCTGCACAATCCAATATTTTCTGAATTGTATTATCATCTGATGGGGTGTTTTTCATTTTTCCAATATTGTGCAAATATAATTCTAGCTGCAGTCAGTACATGTAACGTTAAATATATAGCCCCTTGGTCATAGCTTTCTGGTATTATACCTAGAAAAAATATTTCCGGCTTTAAATCTATCTGCTGCTTACTCATCTTTTCCAACCATGTGTGTATTTTGGTCCAATATTTTCTTGCTTTCATACATGCCCACCACATATGGTAAGGCCAGTTGTTCTGACAGGACTGGATACAATCAGGTTAAGGAAGGCCAATCCTAGCCGATCCTTATAACGGCTACATACAATGAATTCTATTTTATCCCAGCCTTTGGAAGTTGTGGGAGATTCATTACTGGAAGCTTTCAAGAAGAGACTGGACTGCCATTTGTCAGAAATGGTGTAGGGCTGCGATGGCAAACCTGTGGCACGCGTGCCACAGGTGGCACATGGAGCCATATCTGTGGGCACCCGAGCGTTGCCCTAGCTCAGCTCCAGCGCGCATGCACACTCCGGCCAGCTGATTTTTGGGCCTTCCGGGTCCACCGGAAGTCGGGAAACTAGCTGTTTCCGGCCTCCTACGGGGGTAGGGAAGGCCGTTTTCGCCCTCCCCAGGCTCCTAGAAAGCCTCTGGAGCCTGGGGAGGGTGAAAAACGGTCCTTCTGGTCCCACCGGAAGTTGAGAAATGGGCTGTTTCCGGCCTCCGGAGAGCCTCGGGGGGGGGGGGGAGGCGGTTTTCACCCTCCCCAGGCTCCACGAAAGCCTCTGGAACCTGGGGAAGGTGGAAAAATGGGCCCACCAGGCCCACCGTGCCAAAACTGGGGGGAGTGTGGGGGACTCGTGCACGCATGCATAGGGGGAGCGGCGCATTGAATTATGGGTATGAGCACACATGTCTGCAATCTCCCCGCACTCTCCCCGCTTTTGGCACGTGACCGCAAAAAGGTTAGTCATCGCTGGTGGTAGGGTCTCCTGCTTGGGCGGGCGGTTGGATTTAGATGACCCACAAAGTCCCTTCCAACTCTGTTAATCCTAATCTCATTTCATCTCATCTTCCTTGTTAGGAAAAGAGACCAACAGCTTTGGAAGAATTCTGCCTTACAATGTTTAGGAATTACGTTTTTTTTTAAAAAAAAAAAAAATTAAAAAGCAATTCAGCATGTCCTAATTTACCTCAGCCCAACCCAACAACAACCTTGTAGTTGTGGGGAAAACCGGAGAAGGCAGGAAAATCAGGTGTGTTTGCTGCCTTTAGTTGTTTATAATAAAGGTAGGCTAAAAATCTAAGTGACTGTGCATAAAACCCCATGAAGGTAGTTGGACCCATCATCCATGGAATCAGAACAAACCAGATAGTCCTTGACTTATGACCACAATTGGAACCAGAATTTCCATTGCTAAGCAAAGAGGTTGTTGAGTCATGCCCAGTTTCTTTTATTTATTTATTAGTCTATTTATTTATTAGTCACATTTTTATGCCGCCCAACTCCCAAGGGACTCTGGGCGGTTAACAACAAAGAGTAAAACAATGCGAACAATATCCCATACAAAAGTTTAAAAAAATATGAAAACCTAGACATTCCAATTCATGGCCGGGTCTCACAAGATCACCGTAGCGAGATCAATGGCCCCAGGCCTGCCGGAAGAATTGGTTCCAGAGAGCCGGGGCAGCCACAGAGAAGGCCCTCCCCCGTGGGCCCGCCAGCCGACATTATTTAGCTGACGGGACCCGGAGGAGACCGACTTTGTGGGATCTTACCGGTCGTTGGGAGCTATGCGGTAGAAGGCGATCTTGAAGATAGCCTGGCCCTGAGCCATGTAGGGCTTTAAAGGTAATAACCAACACCTTGAATTGCGCCCGGAGACTGATAGGGAGCCAGTGCAGCTCGCGGAGAATTGGTGTAATGTGAGTGTATCTAGGCGCACCCACGACAGCTCGCGCAGCTGCATTCTGGACCAACTGTAGTCTACGAACACTTTTCAAGGGTAGCCCCATGTAGAGCGCGTTGCAATAATCCAACTTGCAATGGTTGTTAAGCGAATCGATACAATTGTTAAGTGAATCATGCCGTCATTAAACGAATCGGGCTTCCCCACATTGACTTGGTTTATTGGCAGGCAGCTGAAAAGTTTGCAAACGATGATCGCATGATCCCAGGATCCCACTGTAAATAGATGCTGGCTGCCAATTTTGATCACATACCCATGGGGGTTCTGCGAAAGTCATGTATGAGGATCAATTGTAAATCACTTTTTAAAATGCCAACGCAACTTCAAACAATCATTAAACGGATCATTCTAAGTCGAGGACTACCTGTAGAACACCAGGCCACCAAGCTTTAAAAAAAATAACAACCCTTGCACATTGTCATGAATATTGTATTTATTTATTAGGTTGATAACTTGCCTTTCCTTCAGCTCAAAGCTTAGTTAATCAGCGAGCTTCCATAGCTGAAGGAATAGGTTGGCAACTTTTAAGACTTGTGGACTTCAACTTCAAGCATGACTAGCTAGGGAATTCTGTGAGTTGAAGGCCACAGATCTTAAATTTGCCAAGGTTGGGCAGCCCTGGTCTAGACTTTGGCTTTGATCCTAGTCCTGTGATGGGAAGCCTGGAATAAGTTGGCAACTTTAAGACTTGTGGACTTCAACTTCAAGTATGACTAGCTGGGGAATTCTGTGAGTTGAAGGCCACAGGTCTTAAATTTGCCAAGGTTGAGCAGCCCTGGTCTAGACTTTGGCTTTGATCCTAGTCCTGTGATGGCAAACCTATGGCATGCGTGCCGCAGGTGGCACGTGGAGCCATTTCTGCAGGCATGCGAGCCATCGCCCTAGATCAGCTCTACCGGCATGCATGCACGCCTCCAGTGGCCAGCTGATTTTCAGGTCTCTGCCCCTCCCAGGAGTCTCCATGTGGCCTGTTTTGGATGCCAGGTAAGTACAGGGCTTGCACAGAGGCTCTGGGAGTGCAAAAAATGGGCCTCCGGAGGGCCAGGGGAGGCCGTTTATACCCTACTGGAGGCTCCGGAACCTGTGGAGGGCGAAAAATGGGCCTACTGGAAGTCCGGAAACGCGCCGTTTCTGGCCCCAAAAGAGCGTATGGCGGGTTGCATGCGCATGCGTGGGTGGGAGCGTGGGGGGTCATATGCATGTGTAGGGGGACAGGGCGTGCGTGGGGGAAATTGCATTATGGGTGTGGGCACGCACATGCACGCTATTGTGCGCGCATGTTTTTGGCACCCAAGGAAAAAAGGTTAGCCATCACTGTTCTAGTCCCTGCCCCTAAGCACCTTACGGTCTATTTTGTGCATAATGCACGCCACACGGTTTGCTAGCTCTGGAGGGACAACCATAAGCTACACAGAAGGCAGATCAGGGGTGAAATGCTCCCGGTTCGGACCGGATCGCCCGATCCGGTAGCGATGGCGGTGGGTGGTTTGGAGAACCGGTAGCAAAAATCCCTGCCGCTCCCGCATGCCCAGCTGAGCCACGCGATCATCAGAGGCTTTTTTTTTTTACTTTTAAAAGCATTTTTTCTACAAATGCTTTTAAAAGTTCAAAAAAAAAAAGAGCCTCTGATGATCTCAGCTGAGTTGCCTGATCGTCAGAGCCTTTTAAAAGCATTTTTCCTGCAACATCTTCGGTCAAAGAGGTAGAAAAAATGCTGTTAAAAGTAAAAAAAAAAAAAAAAAAAAAAAAAAAAAAAGTTGGCCACGCCCACCCAGTCACATTACCCCCCCCAAGCCACGCCCACAGAACTGGTAGTAACAAATTTTACATTTCACCACTGAGGCAGATGCTCTTCTCTAACTACCAAGGACCTGAGATATCAGCAGATATTGGCCACTTTAGGACCTAGTGAGTTCTGGCTAAGCAGGCTGAGGTCCAGAGATGAAAATTTCTGAAAGCGTCTTGAACAAGGCTTCAGAATGAAGGTCGCCAACTTCTGGTATCGCGAGATCTTCTTCTAATTCCAGAAGAAATTCCAGAAGCGTATACTAAAGCCATCTCAGTCTGGTCTGCGTCATCCCAAAAGCCTAAATTAGCTAAATCTGGTTCCACTTTAATGATAGCATTCAGAGAACCATGTAATTTGGGGCCCTAGGCCTAAAGAGAGAGGGTCAGTTTGGGATAGTGGTTAAGGCATCAGGCTAGAAACCTGGAGACAGTGAGTTCTATCGAGTCTTGCCTTGGGCCCAAAGTTGGCAGGGGGATCTTGGGCCAGTCACTCTCTCTCAGCCCTAGGAAACAGGCAATGGCAAACAAACCACTTCCAAAACACCTTGCCAAGAAAAATGCAAAATGCAAAACTGTCTAGACCCGTGATGGCGAACCTATGGCACATGTGCCACAGATGGCAAGTGGAGCTGAGCTCTGGCATGCATGCGTGTGCCGGCTAGCTGATTTTCGGGTTTTCTGGGCCCACTGGAAGTCAAGAAACACAGTTTCCGGCCTCTGGAGGGGGAGGCTCATTTTTCGCTCTCCCCAGGCTCCAGAGTCTTTCTAGGAGCCTGGGGAGGGCGAAAACGGCCTTCCCTATCCCTCCAGAGGCCGGAAATGGCCCATTTCCTGACTTCCAATCCCACCGGAAGTCTGGTGTCCCGCTGTGCCATCATGTGCCAAAAGCAGGGGAAAAGGGGGTATGCGGGGGGCAGAGCACATAGAATTATGGGTGTGGGCACACACGTGTGCGACCCCCCCCACGCGACCCCCGCTTTTGGCACTCGATGGCAAAAAGGTTAGCCACCACTGGTCTAGACTGTTTTTAATCTGGATGCCAAAAACTAAGAATCAAATCCTGCTATCTTGCTTGTTAAGAACGATATGCACCTAACATCATGAAATCTTCTCTAGGTCCTTACTCACAAGAATAGTATCCCACATCAGCATTGTCAGAGAGCCGGGCGATCTCATGGGTTTCTATAACATTCAAGTCCCACTTCTTCCGGTATTCAGTGTCATGGAGGACATCAAATACGGTCTCCGCTGATACGTCTGGCATGTTCACACGGCCCTGTGATCAAAGGAGAGGCAACGTCAGACGAGTCACTGGCGTGACGGTGCTGAGTAGAGGGACACGTTAAACAGTTTACTGAGGTCAAGCTGTTCTAAGTTGGGTTCGTGGTCTTGAATCTTGAGTTCTGTCTCTATAATTTTTCTATAATTTCTTACACAGAGGCTCTCACAGACATGATAAGGATATAAACCCTGTACAATAAACCATAGAGGCGCAGTGGTTAGAATGCAGTATTGCAGGAAAACTCTGCCAGCTGTCGGCAGTTCAATCCTGACCGGCTGAAGGTTGACTCAGCCTTCCATCCTCCCGAGGTGGGTAAAATGAGGATTCAGATTGTTGGGGGCAATGTGCTGATTCCCTAAACTGCTTAGAGCAGGGGTCTTCAACCTTGGCAACTTTAACCTTGGCAACTTTAACCTTGGCAGACTTCAACTCCCAGAATTCCCCAGCCAGCAAAGCAAAGCAAAGCTGGCTGGGGAATTCTGGGAGTTGAAGTCCGCCAGGCTTAAAGTTGCCAAGGTTGGAGACCCCTGGCTTAGAGTGTTTTTATAAAGCACTGTGAAGCGGTAGATAAGTCTAAGTGCTATCGCTACACCCCCCTCTCTGCTCTCAGATGTGGCAAAAGTGATCAATCTGTGTATCAAAAGGTTTTATTGGCTTTATCAGAGTATAAAATACAAAGAAAAATGAAAATAATGGGAAGCTAGGCCGAGAGGAAAAGGGAAAAAGAGAAAGTATGGGTTGAAGGGGAAAAAGAAAAAACAAAAGGCGTTGACCAACTCATTTTAGCACAGTAGTAGACAATAACATTACAACCTCAACTGTTTACTTTTCTACCATAATATATAATTCAATTCAATTCAAATCAAATCTTTATTGTCAGTACACAACATATGAACAATGAGATTGGTTGAGCTCCCTTTACTAGCTGTTTCTATAACAACGAATCTATCATCAGCAAATTCTGACCAGAAAGTCAGAATTTCATTTTTCATGAAAAGCGATCTATCTAAAACGGCTTTGAAAAAGAAAAACCAATGGATCAGTGGCAACCAATAGTTTTATCCTCAGTTGGTTTGGAGAGCTTTGGGTCACATTCAGAATCAAAGGAGGCCGGGAAAGATTATGGGCATATTTCTTGGTTTAAATATTTGAAAAGGTATCTTGCATTTTTGTGCATTTTTTAAAAATAAATTTTTATTATAATTCAAAAAAACAAAAGCAAAAACAAATGTATAATAGTTTTTCTATCATGGTGTAACATCACCAAAATATCCATGTATTTATACACCAATAATCAGAAAGTAAAAATAGAAACTATTTACAGATTCTTATATACAAATTTACATTTCCAATACTTATTGATTACCATAATTATACCATCGTCTATAATTATAATCCAACATTATCCTTTATCTCTCTCCCATCATTTCTGCATCCAATCATACTACATGTTCCAACTACTATAAAAATCTGAGTCTCTTTTACCCTTGATCAGTTTTGTAAGTCTGTCGGACTCCGCACATTCCATGATTTTATAAATTATTTTTGAGTCCGTTGGTAAGTCCTCCTTCTTCCATTCTTGTGCGAATGCCAGTCTCCCTGCAGTGATTATGTGTAGCATCAGATACCATTTAGTCAATCCAATATTTGTGGGTCTAACCCCCAACAAACTCTACAGTGTGTAATTTCAAGCAACCATCGTCGTATTTTCATCCAATATTTAGCTGTCAGCGGACATGTCCACCATTGGTATGCCGTATCTTGCATTTTTGTGCATTTTAATGTCAATGGCTGCCTTGAGTGTTCCATTAACAGGGAAAAAAAAAACCCAAACAAGATGTTAATTGTAAGAAAGAATAATAAAAGATCCAAGTTGTGGATTTTCAGAATAGACTTTAGAAGTAATAAAAGTTTGGTTGGCAGTGTTGTTAATGACAGCTACAGGAGCAGATGTAGAAAACATTCCAACATAATGATTCCCCACACACCCAATCTAGGAAAATAACAGGTTGGATTGGATGCATGAGATGACCTAGAGCAGGGGTAGGCAACCTTAAATAAGCAAAGAGCCACAAAGGTCCTAACAGGAATTCCCCCCGTTCAATTCTGGAGCCGACCAGAAATCTGGTTCCCCCGCCATAGAGTCTCCTCTTAGCGTGGCGTCCTTTTTCCTCTACCCGTCCTAACCGAAAGCCCTATCAATTGTGGAGCCGACCGAAGACAGGGAGCCGCAGCAGAGGGACGAAAGAGCCACATGCGGCTCCAGAGCTGCGGGTTGCTGGCCCCTGACCCAGTGTAAGTCACCTGAATAAATTACAGGGCTGTGAAAATACCTTCTGTCCCTTAGCAAACAAATGTTTGAAACCCAAAATGCTCTCTCCAAATTGGCACGCTCTGGATAATTTCTACCTCCTACTATAAGCCAACAACAATCCTCTTTTAAGTATTACAACATACTATAGACTTAGACATAGAAGCCAGATTTGCTTAACAACTGTGCTACTAACTTAACAACTGCAGTGATTCGGTTAACAACTCTGGCAAGAAACGGGACAGAACTCACTTAGCAATGATCTCGCTCAAGAACAGAAATTTTGGCCTCAGCTCTGGTTGTAAGTCAAGGACTAACTGTAATCCTGTACATTTTGAGGGCTTCAGATTGAAGAAAGCAATGCTCCGTAGGGACATACATATTCCCTCATTTTATGTGTAATATGAGTGTTATATCTCTTGCTTTGGACACCTCTAAAATCAGAAACCCAAAGGGGTTTTTGATTGGATTTTAATTGCAAATTGTTATTTTCTGGCACTGCACACCAGAACAACTAGACACAAGGACAGTTTTTCCCCAAATGCCATCCTTCTGTTTAACAACCAATTCCCACAACACTGTCAAATAATTTACTAAGATTGTATTACTATTCTTCTCTTCCTTACTAGTATCTATCTCTTCTCACTTATGACAATAACCATGTTGTTTGTATCTTTCAATTTATATTGTTTTTATTTATTTCCTTGTACAATTTGATAGCTTATTAGTAACCTTGACTATCACTAAGTGTTGTATCTTTTTATTCTTGATGAATGTATTTTATTCTCATGTACACTGAGAGCATATACATCTAAGACAAATTCCTTGTGTGTCCAATCACTCTTGGCCAATAAAGAATTCTATTCTATTCTATTCTATTCTATTCTATTCTATTCTATTCTATTCTATTCTATTCTATTCTATTCTATTCTATTCTATTCTATTCTATTCTTTAAAGGAGTCACTTTCTGCATCTGAAATACATTCGTGTTTATTTTCTTCTTGAAAAGCATAGTTATCAATGCAATTATTTGCTCACAGCCACATTTCTATTCCTTGCTCTTTTGTTTATCTTATCTAGAGGAAGATTTGAACTCAGCTTTCCTCATTGTTAGTCCAACTTTCTACCCACAATGCCACCATTCCCACCGTTAATTTTTGCCCTTTTTACCTGGCCTGTTGCTAATGAAAAAGGAGCAGCTTCTCCTACTATTTCTCTACTTTGAGGAAAAAACTCCCATATCAGCTCTGAAGCTCTTTCGCCACTGCTCCTTTGTAAATCATTGATCTCTATTGGCCAACTTCCTGGTTGACTAGTAAAACAGTGACTTTGTTTGGCTTCAGAACAAGGAACAAATCCTAGGTTCCCCATGGATTACTCAACAACCCGGGATGTGATGTCCCATCAAGGACATTTCTCATCAGGCTCACCTAATTGTAATCTGAAAAGAATTCAAGAGTGACACTGAAAAGACGGAATAGTTCTTTCTTTCCTTCTTTGTGGAATGATTAGAATTAGAAGCCAGCAAAAAGGAGAATTTTTATGGCAGGGGTAAACTACGACTTTCTGCTTTCTGAACTATGTCCTTGCTTCCAAAGAGATTTCTTTACTGGATTTTCCTGTAAATCAAGTGTAAGTGAACAAGGGAAGATTAGGAAATTGGAGGCTTAACAGGCTCTGCTTGTAACTGATGTGCAGAAATCTGGATTCCAAGAGCAAAATGAGATTCAAAACAGGTGCATAGAACGTATCCAGAAGCCCCCAAATTCAACACATCTCATCCCAACTATGAAAGATAGATTTCAAGTCCGGAAAAAAGACACATTTGCTTTAAGATGCTCTTATTCATGTTTTGGTCTTGTCTTGCTTTCAATCCTAGCATATACACGTAGTCCTTGATTTACGAGTCCTTGACTTGCTTGCAGAGAAGAGCAACCAAGATGATTAGGGGACTGGAGGCTAAAACATACGATGAACGGTTACAGGAACTGGGCATGGCTAGTCTAGTGAAGAGAAGGACCAGGTGAGAACAATCCACCAATGGAACAGAAGTTGCCTTCAGAAGTTGTGGGAGCTTCATCACTGGAGGCTTTCAAGAATAGACTGTCAGAAATGGTGTAGGGCAGTGTTGAGAAACACTGGTGTAGGGTCTCCTGCTTGGGCAGAGGGTTGGACTAGATGACCTACAAGGTCCCTTCCAACTCCGTTAATCTGTATCTGCATCTAAATACAACAATTCCCTTAGTGATGGTTCAAAGTTACAACGGCATTGAAAAAGGTGACTTATAATTGTTTTCCACACTTATGACCATTGCAGCATCTCCATGGTCACATGATTTATATTTGGATGACTGACAGCTGAGTCACATTTATGACGGTTTGCAGTGGCCTGGGGTCCTGTGATTTTGTGACCTTCTGACAAGTAAAGTCAACGGGCAAACCAAGATTCACTTAACAACCGTGTTACTGATTTAAGAACAGCACTGATTCGCTTAACAAACGTAGTGAGAAAAGTCATAAAATGGGGCAAAACTCACTTAACAAACTTCTCACTTAGCAGCATAAATTTTGGGCTCAACTGTGGCCATAAATTGAAGACTACCTGTATTAATGCAATCTTGGAAAGAAATAGACTAGATATAAATGCGATATCAAACGCTATTTCTAAAATACGTACTGCATCCTTCTACGAAAATCTTTGGAAAATAAATAATTTATGTAATAAACAGGAAGACTTTTATCCTGGATATCAAGCAATGGATTTGAGATATGATCTATAGATGAGAAGGAGAAACAATATGTTTTTCACAAGGTCTGGAAAGCATCGGATTGAATTCTGTATCGGTATTACTCAAACATTGTATTTTCCCCCTTGTGTTTGATTTAGTTGGATTTGATTTTAACTCAATCGCTACGTAGAACTGGCGAAGTTTCTTGGATGAGAAGCAAAACGTTTTCAAGGAAAAACAAAGTCCAGCGGCCTTTTGAAAAAGCCTTGATTAGAAAATTAATGATGAAAGCTGATAAAAGAACCATACATAAGTACAAGTATAACGACAGATAGAAGAATATTTACTGTAAGCAATATTCTGGCAAAAAAGTGTAAAGTAAAATATTTAGAATGATAAATTTATAAAGATTTATGTTAGAAATATGGAACCAATAGATATAAACATGATATTGTATGAATAAGACTCAAATGGTTGCAACTAGGAGGTATAATAGTATGTATATTGTACAAAATTGCTGATAAAACCAGTATATCGCTGTTGCAAAGTTGAAACTGTAATGCAAAACGAAGAAAAATGTACAATAAAAGCATTTTTTAGAAAAAAGACAAAAAGAAAAAGCCCCTTGGGATACCCACAACGAACACAGATTCTTTTCTCAATGTATAAATTGCTACTGGTTTTTTTTTTCTATTGCAATTGTTTACATTCCACGATGAAAATTATTTAACAAACGTAAAAATTCCTCCCAGCAGGTACAAAGTGCACACCTATCCTTACTCAAAATCCTGTTTTAAGTTCAGAATTGATCTCTGCTTAGCTCTGCTATCTGTAACCAACAATGACTTTTGAGAGGTCCTTAGTGCTCTCTGAGCTTGGTTGTTTTCTTGCAGACGTTTCATTACCCAAACTAGGTAACGTCATCAGTGCTTCAAGAAAGCAACCAAGCTCAGAGAGCACCAAGGATCTCTCATTTCAATCCTGAGCTACAAATTTTCTCCTTGATTGGTAACAACTTTGAAAGGAATCAATCTTAGTTTGGGAAAATTCAGTACTTTCTTATAATTGTACGAGTTTTCCAGAAAACAAGTACAGGCAGTTCTTGACTTACAACTTACAACTGAGCCCAAAACTTCTGTTGTTAAGTGAGTTTTATGACCTTTTTTTTGCCACAGCTGTTAAGTAGAATCACTGCGGTTGATAATTTAGCAACCTGGTTTTTAAGTGAATCCGGCTTCCCCATTGAGGTCTCAAAAGGGGATCACATGACCTGAGGACAAAGCAACCGTCATAAGTATGAACCAGTTCCCAAGCTTCTGAATTTTGATTCACATGATCATGGGGATGTCACAGAGCTTGTTAACTGTGAAAAACTGTCACAAGTCATTTTTTCCAGTGCCGTTGTAATTTTGAAAGGTTACTAAACGAATCGTCGTAATTCGAGGACTATCCGTAACCCATTTAGAAGCTAAGATGCACAATTAATTCTATTCAGTTTGCTGCCTCTGAGATGGGGCCTCCTTCAGAGTTACAATCCATTCTCCAAACACATTTGGAGATTATAAAATCAGGGAACTCTGGCATATATTTATAGGAGGGAGGAGGTGCATAAGTGTACCGTTTAGTCAGTAAACCATAATTTACAGTTCCTTCTAATCTTTCGAAACCTCAAAGAAAATTAGCACTCCATGAACAGCAGAATCCACAACCTTCCATTCTTTCAGCCTAGACGGCCTCAAGGGTTGCTGGAAAATTAAGAGTGTGAGATCAATTTTGCCGTTCCAAGATATTTTAAGTCGAGGAAAAAAATGTAATTACTGGCCAGAAGTTCAGCAGGCTGAATAACAATGAAAAAGAAGCATTCCCTGATTTATTTTATTGCAGTTTCTTATATTGGAGTTATTGCTTCTGGTCATTTTAAATGTTTTTATATAGAACTATATCAAACACTTTCAAGCCCATACTGGAGAACTTTTCATTTTTCATTCCAGATATATATTTTTTTTCATCGAGAAAAACCATCTTTTGACCAATCACAGACCAAGATGTTTTTAGATCTTGCTGAACAATAAATGATGGTTCAAAAATTATATTATGAACTTTTCCAAACGATTTGTCTATATTCTATTTTTTTTAAAATTATAAGCCACAACCTCCAATTTGGCAGCCTTATAAGCCTAAAGAAACTATTTTTTTCTCATTTAAAGGGCTACAAGTTATTTTTGAAACTCAAGTATTGAAATAACTAAAAAAATCAAGGGACTACTAATTTCTATTTAAGCATCCTTTGTGAAAATGGTTAGGCCTTCAGAAGACACCCACTCCCCCCAAAGAACCCACCCAAGCATCTAAACAACTGTTAGATAAAATTGAAGAGCTCTTTGAAGTCTAATCAAAACCAGCATCTTGGTTTCTTGGTGGCTCAAGCCAAGCAGGCAGTTGTTAAGTCTACAAGATAAGACTGTCTGCCCAAGTAAAATTTAAATTAGGTTTTGGTATGTCTTGGTACCTAGTAATTTCAGTGTCATTACTGCCCAACTTCTAATTAAGGCGCACTTCCAATCAGAGGCTCCTATTAGATTAACATGAATAACTTTTTGAGTTTCTTGCTCAAAAAGAAGCGTCTGCTTCTAGCAGATATTAAAGGAGAAACTATTACTGAAGACCATAATCGGTAGAAAGGAAAATATTTTATTGGTCACATTTTTGCCAGTCAGGGCTCAAGCCAAGAGGACTATATTCTGGGCTCTCCTTCCTTTTCGATGGTCACAACTTCATGAAGCTAGTTGAATATCTCTGAGAGAGAACAATTATTGTAGGCCGGATCACCCCTGATGGTGAAATTGAGGAACTGAATTTAACAGAATAACAAGAGTCGGAAGGGAGTTGGAAGGTCTTCTAGTCCATCTCCTTGCTCAAGAAGGAGACCTATATACCATTTCAGATGGATGATTGTCCAATCTCTTCTTAAAAACTTCCAGCATTCAGAACTTCTTAGCTAATTGTTCAACAACCCAACTACTGCAGCATTTTCCCTCCTATTTGAAGTGATCCACAGTCACTCAGCTGGCTGTGGACCATGGGGGCTTTGGCACAGTGCATTCTTAGAGATGGACACCCCCTCCCCCCAACAACAAACCTAAGATACCTCCCAGCTTGCCCTGTTGGGTGTGAGATTCACAATCCAGTAACCGATAAGAATTACAGCTTTTAAAATGTCTATGAATCTTTTTTTTCCAGTGAGGTCGAAGAATTTGAAAGAATACAATGAACCTTGTTAATAAAAAACGGTGACAGTTCAACAAAGATTATTAGGTGCAAATAGAAACACATATTATTTCCATAGCAAGGAAGAGAAAGCAGGAATGGTTAAATTGCTTATTTTATTCAAAGAGGAAACTATATTCTCATCTGCATATCACTTCTGGATTTTGTGCTTGTGATGAAAAAAAAATGAAACTTTGACTTTGGTTTTGTTGATCAGAAAGATTTGTCATTATAGAAATGGCTAGTTATATATTAATGCAAAAAGTTGAAGATGGAATGTTTTTATCTTGTACTGTGCTAAGAGTCGGAAGTCAATGCCTTTTCCTTCCTTCCTTCCTTCCTTCCTTCCTTCCTTCCTTTCCTTTCCTTTTTTCTTTCTTTCTTTCCTTCCTTCCTTCCCTCCCTCCCTCTTCCTTCCTTCCTTCTTTCTCTTTTCCTTTCTTCTTTCCTCCTTTCCTCCTTTCTCTGCCCTTGTATCTCACACCCCCTTCCCCCACTCTTTTTCTTTCCCTTAATATCCTAGTTTATTTCTTTGTATTTTATATAATAAAAGAAATAAACATTTGAAAAAAAAATGTCTATGAATCTCCCCCGATCTTTTCTACCTCACCGACCTCCCAAACAGGACCTGGGCTGCACTAGCTCAGAGCTATCCCAAACACAAAGAATTAAAGGGGGAAAAATACGCATAAACAGGAGTGAAGTATAAATAGGAATCAAAAGAAGAAGAAGAAAAGAATAACAAAGCGCCAGGAAAATTCTGTTCCTAGAGCTAATTTGGCTTTTAATGTCAGGTTTCTGTTACATTCCTACCACACCTGGCTTGTCATTAACCTCAACTCCCGGAAGGATTGTGGCAGCTGCTGCTGAGAGACAGGAGGGGAACCCCAATTTCCTTGATTCACACGTGCAGGAAGGGAAAGGCTGCGTTTACAACTTTCTCCCCTTCTTCATTGAACTATGGCTTCCTCCATTAACCCAGGTTTGGGCCAAGAGCATCACGCAGGCAAAGGCTGAGTCCCTCCTAGATGGCGGACTCCGCGGAACGCAGCCCCGAGGCACGTGTGAACGCAAGGACACCCGCTTGGCTAACCCGCAACTCGGGAAAACATGGGAAGACGACGCCCTTCGGGACAGGCGAAGCCTGACACGCAAGACACGCACACACACACAAGCCACCGACCCGCAAGATTTGGAGAAGGCGAAGAGCCTTCGCTGCTGGCAGAGAAGGGGGGGGGGTCTTTTTTTAGGGCGGGGGAGTTTTGGTGTTCTCCCTCCCGGCGGCCGGCGCCTCTGTGCCCTCACTTTGCCCGCTAACACGTGTCCGCCCATTCCCACGGCGGCTTCCCTTGCCGGCTCACCTTGACGCGGTGCACGGCGAAGTCCCCCTGGGGAGGCAGCTGCCCCCAGACGGCGATGCCATCCCGGTTGTAGCGGCTGAGCCAGCCCAGCTCCGTCTCGCACTCCGCCTGGAAGGCGCGGAAGGCGGCTTCGTCGGGGAGCCGGACGGGCTCCATGCGGGGCGTTCCGTCTCAGCCGCCGCGGCCGGAGAAGCAGCCCAGGTGAGCCCAGGTGAGCCCAGGTGAGCGAGCGGGCGGGCGGGCGGGCGGGGCAGGTGACAAAAGCAGCGGCAGCGGCACCGCCCGAGGCTTCCCCGGCCGCCCAGGACGACTGCCAGGCTCCCAGCCCGGCCGGGGCCAAAGGAGCGCACGGCGGGCAGGTGAGGCGCTGATTGGCCGCGCCCGGGAGCGCCCGCTTGCCTGGCCGCCCGCCTCCGCCTCCCTCCTCCTCCTCCTCCTCCTGCCGGGGCTCCGCGGCTGGGAAGGCGCTGCTCTCCGCCCCCGCGCCGGGCGAGGTTTCAAAGGGCGGGCGGGGAAAGGGCTCCGCCGAGGACTGTTGAAACGCCGGGCGCTACGCCGGGCGCGTTCCGGGATGGAAGCCCCGGCCGGGCGGGAGGACCCGCTGCAACCGCCTCGCGCGCGAGGAAGGAAGGAGGGAGATAGAGAGAGGGAGAAGGTGGGGAGGAAAGGAAAGAAAGAGGGAGGAAGATGAAGAAGGGGGGAGAAGGGGGGAGAGAAAGAGGGAGAAGGGGGGAGAAAAAGAGAGGAAGGGAAAGAAAGAGGGGGGAAGAGAAAGGGGAAGAAAGAGGGGGAGAAAGGGTGGGAGA
>WNWU01000035.1:4201686-4223016 GCA_012654045.1 Ptyas mucosa
CAGCTTTAAGACTTGTGGACTTCAACTCCCAGAATTCTCCAGCCAGCATAGCTGGCTGGAGAATTCTGGGAGTTGAAGTCCACAAGTCTTAAAGCTGCCAAGTTTGAAGACCTCTGGTCTATGGAGAACCTTAGTCATCCAGGTTGTCTCAAAAGTGCATTTTTCAAGAAGCAACCGGACTACGTTTTTTTTTTCCCCCTTTGAGGAAGAAAACGTTTCGCTTCTCATCCAAAAAGCGTCATCAGTTCTGAGTCCGAACTGATGACGCTTTCTCAGATGAGGAGCGAAATGCTTTCCTTCCCTCAAGGGGAAAAAGAAAAAGGTAATCCGGTTGCCTCTTGAAAAAGCACCTTTGAGAAAACAGGAGAGAGTGCTCGAAGAGGGTGGATGTGTAGAGGCCTAATACAAATATTCTATGCATCTGCATAACTGCTGTCCTCCTTTATGCATGAGGCTTCTAGATTTGGGGGGGGGAGAAAGGGGGTACCAGCAAAACACCAAAGGGCTAAAAAAAGCCACCAACTTCCTGCAGCATCGATAAACCTGAAACAAGATTGGCTCATCTCTATGGTTTCCCAAGCAAGAAACTTGAGTTTGAGCCTTCTTCGGCTACTTCGTGATGTATCTTGCAGATAACTGTGGCTGTAGCAGTACTGCTTGGGTAAAGATTAGCATCCTTTGATGTAAAGCGTTTCCCGTTTGATGGTTTCCTGTGAACTTAAGGGAAGGACTCAACTGTGCTGCCCAGGACTCTGAGAGAAGAGTTGGCAAATGGGTGAGGCCGGGGAGAAGGAGGCCATTTTAGACAAAAGCAGAAAATAAATCATTTGCAGCTCAGTCCCAGGAGGACTTTTTTGAGAGCAAGGTAGACCAAAGAACTCCTCAGACGGGGAAAAGGAAATGCTTCTGCTGGGTCGGATAGGCAGAACTCATTTTGGGTAACGTTTCTGGTTCTAATCCCCAAATTCTTTCAGAAGAGGATAAAAGTGACTTTGGCTTCAGGTGAACTCAGGCCATGTTCAGCAGAAAAAGTGAGAAAAATCACAGAAGAAAAACCACATCTTGTGTTACTATCCTTCCACCACAAATCACGTCAAAAGAAAATGGTTAGTATCACCTTATCATCCCCAACCTTGATGAGTTATATACTTAGCATCCGCTCATCGCCTGGTCGTAAAATTACAGGCGCAGAGATCTTTATAAACTATACTCAAAAGCAAGACCAACACAACAAGATCCATTCTCCAGAGCATTGTTTAAATGGGTCAGATCGCAACTCCCATAATCTTTTGTTTCAAATGACAAACCCCAGCAATCTTCAGCCTATTCTCAAGCTCAGCAAATTTAAGATGCGTGGACTTCAGCACCCAGAATTCCCCAGCCAGCGTGGCTGGCTAGGGAATTCTGTGAGTTGAAGTCCACACATCTTAAAACTTCTCAACGTTAAGAAATACTGGCCTATATTGCCAGTAGCCACATAGATTAGGAACTCAAGAGCTGTAATTCAGGAAGGCTGATCTACGGGAGGACAATCACACGGAGACAAACAAAACATGTTATTCAAATATCATCAGAAAATATTATCCAGTTCATGCCATCTTCTACCTGTCTTCCCATGTTAGTTTGCATGCTACTGCAACTTGCATTCAGTCAAAAAGCAAATACCTGAAAATAAATTCTGTGCTAAATCAGAAGCTTAAGAAATCTATGCAAACTTCTAGTTTTTTTTCTTTTAAATACGTACAATATTCTTTGTAGAACCAGCAGACATCTGAGAAGGATTAGCATTTCTTCCACTGTACATGAATTAAAAAACAACTCCATCTTTAACTAGATATCTATGTTTTGAAGGCCAGGATAAAGGAGTGGACTAAAGACCTAGAATTCAAAACGAGGACCTTCCAACAGTGACACAAGGACTCAGCAGGATTCTTATAGCCGTCTATGGGAACTCTTCCCTAACCTAACACTTTCCAAATTTGCAAATCCTGGGCCTTAGTGCCTAGGGAATATAGAAAAGAGTAGCTCGGCGTATCTGCAGGTTGGAGCAGACTGATGTAGAGACACATAATTCAAAATGACAAACCAAGGAACGAAGCAAAAAGTGGAGGCCCGTTGTAAAGCACTTTGCATATTTCAAATGAGTCATGAGTGATAAATTATGTAAAAATAGCAGCTCCTGGCATTGGTCTGAGGCTAGGGAAGTCTCTGTTTAATCCAGCTACCCTCTACTTCAGAAACTCACGAAGAACAAGGTTTTTTTTTTTTCCTGAGAGTATCAAGAGAAGGGAAGAGAGCATGGTGGAATAAACTGCTGGAGAATACGCATCCTCCATTTTGGAAACTCCCCAACTCAGCACTATGCAGGAACCAGGTTTCCCACATAAAGGCTCAGGACCCTTCCCCCCCACCGGTCCATTTCTGCCTACCATCTCTGTACATATCCAGCAATGGACCGAGGGGGGGGGGGGAGGGATAAATCAGTCCATCTGGGATAAAAAGATACTTAAGGTAATCTGGAAAGAGAGAGGAGAACGTGCGTCAATCCTCTCTGAGGGGTTCCCCTCTTCCTTAGCACCATCCGTGAGGAAAGAACAACAGAAGCGTTAAGTAGGACGACACGTTTCTTCTTGCTATCAACGAAGACTTAGCTAAATCAAGAGGATTTGCAAATGAATAAAAAAGCAGCGGTAGAAAGGTGGTCTTTTTTAAAAAAAAAAAGAAAAAAAAAGGAGGGAGAGAGGTGGAGAAGGGAAGAATGCATGAGTTCCTTTACGGTAAGTTTACCAGTAATTTTTTTTTTTTTTAAAGATGGAAAAAGTTCCTCCCTTGCACATTCATAGGACAACCCAGCAAGGAAAACCTAGCAAAGAAGAGTGCCACAGCAGCACCGAAGTGCAACAACCAACGAAAGGCAAGAGGCATTGGAGGGTTCACACCATGCAGTAAACGGGAGCAACTGGGGCTGGTCCACACGACGCGGGGGAAGGGGGGGGAAGAGGAGACGGGATGACTCCAATCGCCTATTAAAGTGGCCTTTTCGGCCCTTGGAAAAGTCGTGTTTTGGTAGTCAGTAAGAAGTGGAGCTCTTCGGTGAGAGACTGAACTGGCTAACTGGGAAGGGGGGCTGCCACGCTGGAGAACATTTAACAGGAACAGCCGTTCTCCGTCACAGGCTGCTCAGGAGGTTTCTCTAGTTTGATGTCGATCACTGGAGAGAAGAGGTTAAGGAAAACACGTCTCTATGGTGGGAGAACAAGCTGAAACACACACACACACAAAACCCAAATAGATCCCTTTGATCCAACAAAGCCCATCAAATGAGCTTGAGCCGTGGTAGCGCAGTGGTTAGAGTGCAGTACCGAAGGCTACTTCTGCTGACTGCCTGCAATTTGGCAGATTGAATCTCACCAGGCTCAAGGTTGACTCAGCCTTCCATCCTTCCGAGGTGGGTAAAATGAGGACCCAAATTGTTGGAGGTAAGATGCTGACTCTGTAAACCTCTTAGAGAGGGCTGTAAAAGCCCTGTGAAGCGGTATATAAGTCTAAGTGCTATTGAGGGAATCAGCCCTTTCCTTCCCACTGGCATTTGGGAAGTATTATCCAAAACATTTAACGGGATGGATGCAGATGAAAACTGGACCACCTTGATTAAATTATCCTTTGGAAATACTAAATTCTGAGAGGTCCTTGATATTTTCTGAGCCTGGTTGTTTTCTTGCAGATGTTTCATTACCTGACTAGGTAACATCATCAGTGCTAGTAAGGAGTCCTTACTTAGTAGGGGGTGATGGTTTGCAGAGAGGACAATGACCGTGGGGTCCTTGGTGCTCTCTGAGCTTGGTTGTTTTCCTGCAGATGTTTCATTGCCTGACTAGGTAACATGATAGCACTGAGGATGTTACCTAGTTTGGGTTCCAAAACATCTGCAAGAAAACAACCAAGCTGTCAACATTCCATAAAAACCCCCAACTCCAAGTAAAAGGTTGCTGGAGACAAGCTCAGAAAGCGGAAATAGCTTCTAAAGTGGGGGCCCCTATCCTTTTTCATTCTGCGGACTGGCAGTAGTGGCAGTGGCTTCAGTGGTTTCAACAGTGACCGGGGGGGGGGGGGGGGGGATGGTTTTGCACGTGCAACCTAAATCCCGCACATGCACAAACGAAACTTCACACCCTTGCCTGCTGTTTTGGAGATCCAGTTCCCAATGGGTCGTGGCCTGATAGTGGTCTATGGCCCGGGGATTGGGGACCCCTGTTCTAAACAGGTGAACTGACCCAACTCTACTTCCAGAAGTAATAGCTTGGACCTTAACAACTTTTCAATGTCCTTTTGGATACATGCAAATTGACAGGTCTGAAGGTTGAGATGGCCAATTGCTTGACCTTTGCAATTTGCCTGTAAGATCACCGATGGAGGGGGGGGGAAGGAAGAACCAGCTAGATATGTAATCTCTAAAAATGACACGGTAGACCGAAAAAGTCTGTAAATCCAGTACAAAGCTCCTGATCAGCAGGGTAAGGATACTGTCATCTTTGCTCTTCTCGGGAGCATTGTCCATCCCAGGTAAGGCAGCAGCAACACGGCGGAAAAGCTGAAAGACAACCCCCCCCAAACTTTGTGAACATAGTGCATGTAGTGGAACATGAAGTCTACCATCATGAGAATAGACGTGGAAGAAGAGCTAAAGCATCTCCATATCCAACGTACAGAGCTAAAAGCCCTTCAGCAGTTAGTATGAAAGGCCCTTAAACCAGTAGTGACACTGCAGCTCCTCTTTTTTAAAACGAAACATTAATTAAAGCTAGAAAAGCTCATCTTGTAGAAGACGTCGGGTGTTAAGCAAAGGAAGCCCACATTTGCTAAGGAGGGGGAGAGGGATCTCAAACCAGACGGAACAATTTCTCTGGAAACCTGCAGTTAAAATTACCTGCTTCACGTTGTAGCCCGTCTTCGCGCTAGTCTCAATGAACATCACGCTTAGTTCTTTGGCTCTCTGTTCACCTTCTTCTGTAGTAATCTGCCTGGAAAGTAAGAAACGAGACTTCTGAGGCCTTTGCAACCAGCCTGCCAAAGGCATAACACTTTCCCAAGAAGGCTTTCGGAATTAGCTCAAGGGGGCATGTGATGTTTGGCTGAAGGCTGTGGGCAAACTACATTCATCAGGCCTACAGTAATGGAAACATATTTGTGTGCATTTCTATGTCCCACTAAATCAAAGCTCTAAGGAATGAATGCTAACCAATGGCACTGGCTAAACCTATTTTTGTTTCCTGGAAGGGACTGCAAAAAAAAACCCACCAGAAAGGGCAGCTTTGCATGATTTAATAGCTTTTGCTGGACTGAGTTCCATATTGCCTAAAAGGTTGTCTTGCAGCTCTGTAGGAATTAATTATCTGTCAGCAATCTAACAAGCTGTATGTACCCACTTCTATAGTAAATCCAACTTTTATTGTTGGTTTATTTTATTGAGTTTTTATGCTCTTTGTAAGCCCTCTTCTACGGAAATGAAAAGGAAAATTAACTAATGGATGGGAATTCTGTCTTAAAACAGTTCAGGCCCAATTACTTGATTTCCTATTGCATTCCTATACAATTTGACCCATGCTGTACAGATGTCTACCAAAGGCACATTCTTAATGGGTCTTGTCTGATTTCATCATCATCATCTTTTAACGACCCCATAATCCCTTGCGGGATGGAGTATGGGCAACTGAATAGAGCTAGCAGGGTGTTTACTGGCCAGATGCCTTTCCTGTCACCAACACAGAGCTTTGTTCAGCAAATATATTCTCATTGTGCTCAGAGAGAAATATCTACCTCTACCTAGATCGAACTCACAGCCTCCTGATTGTGAGGCAAGAGCTCCACCTCTAGGCCACCCCACCACTATTCTTGTCTGATTTCTTGACTATCAGAAATTCATTTAAGTTGCTTTGAGGTAGTACCTATATTGTGAAATAATGTGCCATGAAAGTAGACGCAACCTCAGAAGCTCAAAACATTTCTGTAAGTCTTTTAATGCATCCATCAAACAGAATATTTCTAGCAGTAAGTCCTTTGACTGGCCTGTTTCCCAGTTGGCTGGTAGTTATTTAAAAACAAAGACAATAAAACCCAACACTTTGCACTCTTTAAAGATAATCAGCAGATTCAAAAAAAAAAAAAAAGGGAATGTATTACTCTGGAAGGATTCCAGCCAACTCCCTTATTCCATGAGCTCAATTCTGGGGTGCAAAAACAAGCTTATTGTTTAAGCGGCTTCCAGTGAATAAGAATTTGTGCAAGATCAACAGAGAGGTACCTCCGCTGAATATCAATTAACAAGACATTAAACACACACACACACACGACCTAGTGAGGATTTTACTGCGCCGTGATCAGAAATTTCACCTCCTGCATTCAAAAAACAGCTTGAGAACATGTTGGGACAGATCCTATTAGATCATCTCCAATATAAACGCCAACATAAGAAAGATGAAAAGATGCACAGCAAGGAACAATTGATCCTGCTTTTCCAAAAGATAGCATAGCTTAGGGGAAAGAAGTAAGGCCTTTTGCCCTACTGTAGCCCTCAGCGGCAGCTACATTCCATCAATGGTGTCTTAACCTCAGCCTCTTCTCCTCTTCCTACCGCTTTTCTTATGTGTCATGAATTTTGCATTACAAGCTGGAGGGAATTTATCACTGATCTATGTAAGCCTCCCCGGGAGTTTTACTGGCAGAGGAATAAGGCAAACACACTCAAGTTAGATGTGAAAAATAATAGGAATGGTACTAAGGTCCATGAATAATATTTTTGTGCTGGTAGAGTAAGCTGCAAGAATTTTTTTTTAATCTACCTTGGAGATAAAAGAAATAAATTAGTGTGTCCATTTCACTATAGCATCGACTTGCCAGGTCCTTTCCAATATTTAATTCTGCTCTTTTGATGAAAAAGGAAAGAAAAAGACCATTTTCTGCATGCCAAATAGTGGAGAATCTGTGGTTTTCCGGGCATTGCTGAGATATGGTGGCAGAGTGGTTAGAATGCAGGAGTGCAGGGTAACTCTGCTCATTGCCAGGAGTTCAATCCTGACCTGATTGATTCAGCCTTCCATCCTTCCGAGGTTGGTAAAATGAGGACCCAGATGGTTGGGGGCAATATGCTGACTCTGTAAACTGCTTAGAGAGGGCTGTAAAGCACTGTGAGGCAGTATGTATGTGCTGTTGCAATACTCCCAACAATTCCAAACTGATACCCAAGGGCGAAGAATACCCAAGGGCAACTTCTGGATGGAATGCAGCTTCCAAGTATTAGCCACACATTTTCTAGTACATTGTCCCCTTTCCCCGCCCCAAACATTCTCTTTTCAAATCCTTCAATTACCTTTTATCTGCAAGGTCAGTTTTATTGCCCACCAGCATGATGATGACATCACTTCCCCTTTCTGTTCGCACATCGTCGATCCATTTGGAGGTTTGCTGGAAGGAATTCAGATCTGCAAGGAGAAGGTAGCTCAATGCACTGCAGTCGGGTCAAAGAACTGAATTAACACCTATGGAATATTAAGATCCACAGAAGCGGCTTCCTCCTATCTCACCACCCCGTCTCTCTTGACCAGGCAAGGAAGGTATGCTACAGACCACTCCAGTCAAAGAATTTCGACTGGCGGGGCCTAGGAAGAGCGCCTTCTCTGCCGCTGACCCCACTTTGTGCAACATCTCATTCCCCAGAGGTAAGGAAAGCCCACAATCTCTTGGCTTTTCACGAAGCAGTCAACACTCTGCAGACTTGTGTGGCAACACGGAGGACCTCACAAGACTGGGGCTGGCTAGTCCCTTGAGAGCCCCCCCCCCCCCCCGCTCCTCTGCACCGGTAAGAATCCATTGGTTAAATGACCATTGTAAGATTTCCCCCTTTTGATGTTTAATCGTCATTATTCTATAATTTTGAAAAATTTAACTCTAATTTCTGATGTTAATTTTCATGCACTGTTTTATTTACTGGTTATATAATATTGTACACTGCCCAGAGTCCCTCTTTGAGGGAGATGGGTGGGTTAGAAATATGACATATAAACAAACAGACAAACAAACAAACAAACAAAGCTTCAGGATGGTTCTTTGCCTAGGCGCTAGGGGCCTTCTGCTTGTCAGCATGGCCTCACCTGAGCTGTGCCCACTGAGCCTTCATGGATGACTCAGGGATCCTGGGCTCAGATTTCTCCTAGAGCAAAGTGTTTTGGTACACACCATGACACAAATCTCTCACACTCACTTGTAATGTCATAGACTACCACTGCAATTGTTGAGTCACGTATGTAGCTGGGAATGAGGCTACGGAACCGTTCCTGGCCTGCTGTGTCCCAAAGCTGAAGTCGGACCTGCTGGTACCAGCCCAGGGAGGAAACAGAAAGACACAAGGCAGAAGAAGAAGAAGAAAAAGAAGAAGAAGAAGAAGAAGAAAAGAAAATGTCCTTTAGAGAAAAGGCAATGCATTAGAAGGAATTCTAGAGGATTGCATACAAATATCTCATCAGAAAATGTAGCATGGGCATCAAAAATACAGAAAATGTTCACATCACCGGCTACAGCTCTCTGCTATCTAATAAATTCACTCCAAAAACTCTCCCATCAAGACAAATGAGAATGCCAGTGGTACAGATTAATTACAGAGTCATGGACTACTTGATCTTTTCATGCTATAAAACAATGGGGGTTATATGAGAAAAACTTCCCTCAAAAAGTCATTATTTCCTAGAAAATCTATTTCACTTGGGTTGAAAGTAACACTGCAGGATCGCATGTTCAATTTTCCATAGAGTCACCACTCGAAATCTGACAGATTCACAGAAGTTAACCTTCCATATAAAGTGGAACCGAATTTTTTATTTTTGAGCATGCAATACGGAAAACGTTTCTTCCTGTAAAACACACAATACTGTATACTTCTGTAATAATGGAAGGGGCATAATGATAAAAGAACCAGACAAAGAAAATCCCTGCTTAGCCATAAAGATTTCCGAGTGAAAAAAGGTATGAGATAACATTACTCATACTGAGCTTGTTGGAGGATGCACACTCAATAAGAATTTAAAACCTCAGATGACAGCCCCAAGAGCCAGGAGCCTCAGAAGTCAGAATACTTGCGTGATAACTGCCTGTAATTTGACTTAGTACAAACAAATTCATTTCAATTTAGGAGACACCATGAATAAAATTGTATTTTCTCTTTCAGTTTGGGCCCATGTTGTTGGCCTGATATACTTGACAACTACTAGAGAGGGGAAAAAAAGCACTTAGCTGAGCCTACAAATGAAGATCATCCCAGTTAATTACTCAAGCTGATGGTTTCGCTTGAGAGCCAAGTACTATCACTGGCTGAAGATATTACTGCTATTTCCAAAAAAACAACCAATACGATTAATGAAGTATGGGAAAGAATATCATGGGGTTATGTTGGACCACTAGATAAGCATATACATATGGTCCTCGCTTAACAACCACCCATTTAGTGACTAAACTTCTTACAGCACTGAACGATACTTATGACTGGTCCTAAGCTTACATCAACCGCAGTGTGTCCCTTATGTCATGATCACAATCTGGGTGTTCAGCATCTGCCTCCCAATTACAACACTGCAGTGTCCTACGGTCACGGAGCGGGCTCGAAACTTAGGCGTCCTTCTGGACTCACAGCTATCTTTAGAAGAACACCTAATGGCTGTGGCCAGAAGGGCTTTTTATCAGGTTCGCCTGATACGCCAGTTGCGCCCCTTTCTGAATCGGGACTCATTAAACACGGTCACTCATGACCTTGTCACTTCCCGCCTGGACTACTGCAATGCTCTTTACGTGGGGCTCCCCTTGAAGAGCACCCGGAGGCTCCAGTTGGTCCAGAATGCGGCCGCACGGGTAGTTATGGGAGCGACGTGGCGCTCCCATGTGACACCCCTCCTGCGCGAGCTGCACTGGCTTCCTGTGTTCTTCCGGGTGCACTTCAAGATTTTGGTTACCACCTTTAGAACGCTCCATGGCTTAGGACCGGGGTATCTTCGAGACCGCCTTCTGCCACCAGTAGCCTCTCACCGACCAGTACTCTCCCATAGAGAGGGGCTTCTCAGGGTGCTGTCGGTCAAACAGTATTGACTGACGGCCCCCAGGGGGAGAGCCTTCTCTGTGGGGGCACCCACCATGTGGAACAAGCTGCCCCCGGAGATACGGACAATCCCGGATCTCCGCGCTTTCCGCCGTGCCCTCAAGACGTTTCTATTCCAGCAGGCTGGCCTGGACTAACCTCTTCTAAAACTGCTCTTATATTCTTAAATCTTAATCTCATAAATTTAGAGTTTTAATTTTAGGTTTAAGACCAAATTATTTAATTGTATTTTAATCAATTCTTTAAAATATTTGTGTTATATGTATTTTATCATTTGTCTGTACACCGCCCTGAGTCCCCCGGGAGTAGAGCGGTATATAAATATAATAATAATAATAATAATAATAATAATAATAATAATAATGACTGAACTATAAATGAAGGTGAGAAAAAATACGCCTGTCAGATGGTCACCTGCTCTACTCAGAATAACAGAGGTGGAAGGGACCTTGGAGGTCTTCTAGTCCAACCCCCTGCTCAAGCAGGAGACCCTATACTATTTCCGGCAGGTGGCTGTCCAGTCTCTTTTTATAAGCCTCTTTTTAAGTCTGTACTGACTTATGACTGGACAGCCATTCATCAAGGCAAGCCCCAAATCAAGAATGGCTGGCATAATGTATCGTTTTAATATGAATTACTGGTACAAAGTGAATGACTTTAAAAACAGGCCCGAACTTCAGTACCTGCTTGCAGAAAATGCTGTTAATTTGTTAAGTTTGTATATTGCCAAAATCACAAGACTCCCATCTAGTTGTGTAATTATTAAATATAATAATGGGAATGGGGGTAATGAAGAAAAATAAAGGGAAATATTTAGTAGTGGAAGCAACTCAGCACGGATGCTACAAGGAGAATTAAGAGATGAACTACAGCCAGAAAGGAAGGAGATGCTTATTTGT
This sequence comes from Ptyas mucosa, assembly GCA_012654045.1. Taxonomy (NCBI): domain Eukaryota; kingdom Metazoa; phylum Chordata; class Lepidosauria; order Squamata; family Colubridae; genus Ptyas; species Ptyas mucosa. The sequence goes on from WNWU01000035.1 coordinate 4,212,724, forward strand.
TTCCATAATCTTTTGTTTCCGGTATAAATAGAAGGTGAATGGATCTGTTCTGGAGGAAAAGAAAATTAGCTGCATTACGCTAATCTATCAGGGATCCTACTATGTGGGATCGCTGCAAAAAAACTGTAAGGGGGGGAGGAGACAGATTTCTAGTGGGAGATTTTATGCCAATATGATCAATGCTCTAGAGCAGTGATGGTGAACCTTTTCGGCACCAAGTGCCCAAACCAGAACGCACATTCACATGTATGCATGTGTGTGTGTCAGAGTGCCAGAAACCTGAGGACCAGCTGGCCAGCGCTGTATGACTATTTTTTGGCCGTTTTGGCCATTTTTCGGGCCGTCTTCAGGCAATTTTTTGAAACCAGAAGAGCAGCTAGTGACGGCGTGACCACTCAGAGAGAGGGCTCTGCATGCTACCTCTGAAACGTGCCATAGGTTGGCCATCACGCCTCTATAAAAAGGTATATCCCACTAAGTCTTCCAGTAATGCCCATTTTCCAGGGAGCCTTAAATATAACACAGGAATATTTTCAACACCCAAGCTTCTTTGTCAACAATTTCTCCAGGTAGGTAAGAAGATAAAGTATGTCTCCTTAAGCATATTCTACAATGGTAACCAACAAGTTTTATTTTTGAATATTTACAGGAACAATGAAAATTAAAACACAGCTACACATGGTGAAGTTATCTTATTAAGACTGCCCTGACCTTATAATTAGGGGAGTTAAAAAACAAAAGGTTTGCCTCGAAAGACCTTCCAGATACAGCAGTCGTCTGCTTCCTCAAACATGAATCATTTTATACAAACCATTATTTGCATCAGCTTTTTACATCTTCAAGATGAACCTATTAATTATAGTAAGAGTTTTGGAGGGGATGCAGCAGTTTTAAAGAAGTGTTTTTTGGCAAGATTTTTGAATTTCCATTGTCATTCTAGCTTGAGAGAGAGTGACTGGCTAAAGTCACCCAACTGGTTTGGTGATTCAGGAGTTAGAAGTCACCGACTTCCAATTTCTTCCCTCTGCCTTAACTATGATATTAAGTTGACTCCTGCCTGTATAAATAGTTTACAAGTATGGCTTTCATTTTATTTTTATAGGATTATGAGAGCTCCTGTGGCAGAGTGGTTAGAATGTGGGGTATTGCAGGCTAACTCTGTCCACAGCCTTTGGCCGACTCAAAGCTGACTCAGCCTTCCATCTTTCAAAGGTTGGTAAAATGAGGACCTGATTGTTGGGGGCGATATGCTGACTGTGTAAACCTCTTAAGAGAGGGCTGTAAAACACTATGAAGAGGTATATAAATCCAGGTGCTATTGTTATTATTAGTAGAAGTATCAAAATATTCCAGGTTCTAGATCACTTAGAATAAGCCAATTTGGATGACTTCTGCAATATACAGAAGGATCTGAGGTTGGAATGGAGTGGTCTGAGCTCATAACTTTCAGTTAACCAATGTTTTTCTGCCTACAACAAACTTGTAAGTTTTCTTTTTGCAATTCTCAAGTTAGCATGAACGGCACTAAAACAGCTTTTGATGACGAGCGAATCAAAATATGTAACCAAATAAAGGTGGGAATATACAGAAAAAAAAATTAAGATGTATACAGAATTGTCAATAGCAGAGGAATAAGAGAAAACAATTCAGCTTTCAAATAAAGCCAACTAAAATGTCAAAGCTAACTGTTCCCACACAATCCTTGGGAGAATTTTTTCTGCACCGGTAGTCCTTGACTGATGTTTAGTGACCATTAAAAATGACAAAAAGTCACAGCGAAAAAAATTGACTTATGACCGTTTTTCACACTTACAACTGTTGCAGCATCCCTGTGGTCACGTGACCAAAATTTGGATGCTTGCCAACCGACTCATAGTTATGACGGCTGCAGTGTCCCAGGGTCATGTGATTACTTCTTGTGACCTTCTGCCAAGCAAAGTCAACGAGGAAACCTGTTTCACTTAACAACCGTCTTACTAACTTTACAACTGTAGTGATTCACTTAACAACTGTGGCAAGAAAGGTCGTAAAATGGGGCAAAACTCACTTAAAATAACTATCTCACTTAGCCAGAAACATTTTGGGCTCATTTGTGGTCGTAAGTCAAGGACTACCTGTAATTTGTGGAGTTATAAAGCGTTATGAATATACAGGGGTATATTCAAAAGCAGGAGAGGAACTCAATGAGAAGAGTTAGCCTTCATCTCAGCTCTTCTTTAGAAAGCAGGAGACTTCATGTGCTCTGATCAAAACTGGTATATACCACAGAATTCCAATAAGATCTATTACTTTTGGGAGGGATACAAAATCAGTATGTCCAGAAGAGATATGCTCATCTTATTATCCCTTCCAAATTAAAAAAAATAAATAAATAAAATAAAAGCCAGGCCTGCCCATTTATTCATGGCCAGAGATTCTATTCAACTGCTTGTCATGGCTTGAATGTCATGGAGCACTGCCTCTCTTTGGGAGAGCTGAACGGCGCCCTGGCTGCTTTCTGAGAACTAGAACTCAGTTCTCCCCTCAATCAGAGCAAGGGGCCTACTGCGCTTAAACCCCAATACCTACTTGTCAGGTCAAAGATAATGGCAGCCTCAGCAGAGTCCCGGAGGTAGCTGGGAATGAGGCTGCGGAATCTCCCCTGGCCCACAGCGGCAGCCTGATCTGGGAAAAGAGAAAATGTAGGGGAGGGGGGAGGGAAGGGTGGAGAGGAGGAAAGAGAAGAGCAGGAATATGGACAAAAATAAAAAAATAATAAAGCAAAACGCATGTGAAATTAAAAAAAGTGACAACACTCGAAAGAAACAATGCAAATAAATAAGAGGGAAGTTAAAATGAAACTAAAATGCAGCATAAAACTAAAAATGAAAAGTCGTGTTTTTTTTCTAAATAAGCAAACAAAAAAAAATCATCTATTTTTTGTCATCTATTCCTCCAGAGGGAACTCTTTATGAGAGACCTGGTAGCCTTTATTTTCCCACCCCCAACAATCCCATGAACCATTTGGCTTGAACCTTCTACTATTATCTTTCCTTATACTTTATTCCGGGTTCAGGAACTACAAGTCCATCCAGGCCATCATGGAATTGCTTCTGTTGCACAACTTCTGTCCTGGTTCTACTGCGCTAAGCAAGTCAATCATGAAGACAAAACTCATCACTCATAGACAAGAGGCACTCCATGAGGAAAAACTGCTGTTCACCCTATGGTAAATCAGGAAGTGGCTCAAGATACTTCAACATATCTGCAATTACTGAGTTGGTGGATGGAGGCTACTGTTGACCATTCAAAATATCCACAATTGTAAAAAAAAATCTATTGTTTGGTCCAGGCGACAATTTAAGACAAGAATTACCTTGCCCTGTAAAGTTGACTTCCTCCATATATAACTGTATAAAATCTCTGTTCTGGCTAAGATGAAAACTCATCCCAAATTACAATGTTCCTGGTATCCCTTAAAATTAAAAACAACAACAACAAAGTAATATTCAAGGTACAGCTTCTTCAGACTGAGTAAGAGATAGCCTGAGTAAAACAAGGGCAATCTGACCTCATGGGTAAGTATTTGGACAAAGAGATCTAGGTTTGTACCCTTGTCAGGCATCATATTTGCTGCATGACAAAGGCACTCTCAATCTAGGCTTCATCCATAGGGGCAGTTGGTCCTCAAAACCTTTTTGCATTGTTGTAAAGAACAGGATGGTAGACTGGCCTCCCTCAAGCAGCCAAAATCAGCAGACTGGCCCATGCACCAGACAGAATAAAAGGCAGTGCCATGAGGCTGGAGAGAAAAATGATCCCTATTGTAGCTAGTCTGATTTGCAAGCTTAATAGAATCTGACCTAAGGCATGGACACCTTACGTGCCCTTTCTCTCCTCCTCCTTAAAAGAGTATCTTAAAGGTAAAGGTTCCCCTTGCAGATATGTGCTAGTCGTTCCTGACTTTAGGGGGCAGTGCTCATCTCTGTATCAAAGCTGAAGAGCCGGCGCTGTCCAAAGACGTCTCCGTAGTCATGTGGCCAGCATGACTCAATGCCAAAGGCGCACGGAACACTGATACCTTCCCACCAAAGGTGGCCCCTATTTTTCTACTTGCATTTTTTATGTGCTTTGGAACTGGTAGGTTGGCAGAAGCTGGGACAAGTAACAGGAGCTCACCCCGTTACGCAGCACTTGAGATTCGAACCCTTAAAGGAGATTCAGATCAAGCCTGCAATCTGGACCAATGATAAAGCAATGAAATTGCCACACCAAGCTGCCAGTATCCAATCACAGATTGTAAAATGGGCGTCAATGAAATATATTCAATCTGCCAATTCTTTCTTCCTATAGACTGGGGCGAAGGCTTATTTTGAAACCATGTTTAAGAAAGCCTTCATGAAATGATTACTGAATTGAAGGTGGGCTTCAATCATGGCTTCCAGAGGATACAACGATTTACAGAACGATTTATTTACCTCCCATGCTATCCTTAGTTTTTTCTTGGGGCAAGTTGAAGGATATCCAGGCAAAAGTTGGAAATCTAAAGGTAAATGTATTTATGGAATGAAAATGATTTCAATGTGCCATCTTCCATTTTTGAAAACTTTAACTTTTTTAATGTAAAAGGCAATCAGGGGAGAAAACATAGGAGAGTTCAAGAATATCTATGGGCACACTGGTACCCCTAGGTTCCCACCTGGAGATTCAAGCCACAGATCATGTTGATGGGGAAAAGTAACATGGGATTGCGAGAGAGATGAATCAGTCAAACCTTAGCAGACAGATAAATCCACTTACCGTGCGGTCTTCTAAATACATAGTCTTTGAAAGGAAATCAATTCCAATGGTGGCCTGGAAAAATGAGAAAAGATTCATTTTTGAACCATAAAAAACTCTTTTTATTTAAAAAGAGCATGCCAGGGAACATTAGGTTGGAAATCAGAGAATACTGAACACAAAATAATAATAGGCATATGTAGTATTATTTTAAATCCAACTCATAGTTCACAAACCGTAACAGAATATTAAATCTTCCCCTGATATTTCGTAGATGAGAATCAGCAATTTTTGAAACTATACTGAGGTTTTAGACTAAGAGTATTATGGATTTGTGTGAGATTAAATTCTTATTAATTGCATTAATTTCTGTTCTTATGCAGAGACTAAAAATCTCTCTGAAAAAGGCAACTACAAACTACTTCTGTTCTGTCCCCAAGGAAGCATGGCAAATACACTTTGGGGCTGGGTAGACTCTCTCATAAAAGCACTTATCTTAAACAATCTAAGAAACTGTACATGTGCTATTTATATCAAACAGGATGTGCAAACAAAGTCAGCTAGGTTCTGACTTAGAATTTGGGATTATTTTAATGTTCGGCGACTATTCCATGTTATGATAAGCTGAACAAGGAAAATTATTATTTTTTAAAAAAAAATAATAATTGATTTTCCATCAAATACATTTCTTAGTGCTTAATAAACATTGTGTTGTCTGGATATTTAATTTGCTTAACAATACAAATTTACATTCTTAATCTCTACCCCTTTTTTCCCAACCATTGGTAAAATAAATTCCACGTCTGATAATATTCTACATCTTCTTTCTGTCTAATTTTCAATGTCAATCTATCTATTTCTGCACAATCTAGTATCTTCCTGACTATCTCTTCATTTTTCCAGTATTGTGCAAATATAATCCTCACTGCTGTTAAGACATGTAATATTAAATACATACTTTTCTTATCAATTCTTTTCTGATATTATACCTAATAAAAACAGTTCAGGTTTAAAATCTACCTGTTTCCCTATCATCTTTTCTAGCCATCTGTGTATCTTAGGTCAAATTCTTTTTTGCTTTGACACAAGTCCACCACGTGATAAAATGTGCCTGTTTTTTTGGTTACATTTCCAACATTTGCTAGACATATTTTTAAACATTTTAGCTAACCTAGCAGGTGGTAAATGCCATCTATAAAACGATTTGTATAAATTTTCTTTAGAAGAGGAACAAGGAGACTTATTGTACCGTCTTTGAAGTTGCAGCTGATGCAGCATTCACTTGATCACACAGTCACAATTGGGACATTTGGAAACCGTCTTGCAATTATGGCCATCACAGTGTCCCATAGCCATGGGATCACCATTTGCGACCTTCATTGCTGGCTTCTGACAAGAAAAGTCAATGGAGAAACTGGCAGGAGGTTGCAAATGATGATCATACAGCATGGCACCTAATGACACACAGAAGTTGCCTAATCACAACTGGAAGTTCCATCATTAAGTCAGCACAGTCATGTGACATCATAAGCTATGACTTAGCAGCAGACTTCCTGGTCCCAATTACCATAGTTAAAGTGAGGGTTAGCTGTAGTTAGCGGAATAAAAGTTATGTTTTGCAAATTATATGAAACTGGAAAGCCGTTTTCAGATGATATAAATGATCAGATACTACCTTCGCATGTCACGCAGCAGGAACAGGAAAACTTCGATTTAATCAAATCTTTACTGAGTGCCATGTGACTACCCTTTTGCTGTGTTTCATCTACAATTTTAATCTGAACAAAATGTGACTTTCACAGCTTTTGTATGATTTTAAAGATTGGAAACTAGTTATGCTTTAGTATGCTTTTACTCAAATGGAAAAATATGAGTGCAGTGAACTCTTATCTTTATAGATGTATAGTCTCTCATGATTAAAGTAATCTGATAATTAATCTGAAATGGTACAAGGGATCATCTTTTTGACTCTTACCTGATAAGTGTTGTCAAAACTGTCATACATAAATCTAGTGATTAAGGAGGTTTTTCCAACTACAAAAAAAAAAGACACAACTATTTATGCATAAGTTTAATTTAATACGTATAAGTTAATTTGTTTGTAAAAATAAAGGTAGAATACAAATAAAATAAAATACATAAAACAGTAGGCATTTTGTTAAAGAAACAAATAATGCCAAGCTATCAGGAAACTTTGATTTGTTCATCACACAATGTAATCCCATTCTTTAAAAATAAGATACGTTAGTAAAATCTGCATGGATTTTTGGATCTGCTGTTACTTTAAGAAGTTGTTACAGAGGTTATTTTATATTTTCTGACAACCAGAAGTGTCTGACGCATGTGGACTGAATTCTGTTTGATAAGTATATAAAAAGGTAAACAAGGATCTCTGTTAAAATGTGAATTAACTTTAAGTTTAAACTGCCATTGCTAGAGCTTAACTGAAGATCATCCGAACCAATGGTGTGACATAATTTAGTGGTACCACACTAAAAAGTTATTATGCTCTATTTAAAATATTTGTACAACCTGGAAGCTTGGCTACACACATGTACATTTGTAAATCAAAAGTTAATCTCAAAATAAAGCTAAAATCTCTCTTTTTTAAAATTATTCTATAGTGAATAAAATTATTGAATTTACTAACATAACACAAAAAATTATGATCTCTCAGTCTGCTCCCCTTTTAAAATGGACACGAGAATCATGTACAAATAAAGGCATAGTTATAGTTAGCATATTGTATAAATGCTACTATACATAGCTATTGTTAGCATACATATCTAGGAGTGGCTCTCTGGGATGTTAAGGATTCCTTCATGTGATCAGTTGTGGTAGGAGGGGTTCCATAAGCATAAATGGGTTCATGTGCCAAAATTATGCCATCTGAACCAATTTATCTGCAATACTAATTTCACACACCTTAATACAAATTAGCAGTCTGGCATAAATCAGAATAGCGCCACTTTCAAATCAGTCTGAGAAAGCAAAATATTTAAAAAGGGCCTGGCTATGAATTAATGAATCCTACTGTGCAAACTGAAACAAAGATAGTTAGCAGTGTGGAAAATAATCTGATGGAGAGAAAAAAACATGCATAAACAAATAGAACAAAAAATATATCAATAATATATACATCAATATTTTCCAGCTCTTAGGTACTAAAACTTTCTCCATATCCCATTAACGTTAAGAGAAAGGATTTCTTAATCATGTCTGGGGAAAAAAAACTTGGGGTTTGGTAAATGAAAAGTTGTTTGTTTACTATTTACTATTATTTGGAAATTCAGACCTTTCAAATAAACCCTTCATTCTATTCCTTCAGCTATATTAAGGCGCCAAACGTATTAGGCCCAATTTTTGTGTCATGATCTCTACTTTTAAAATTTCCAGATCTCTAAGGCTACTTGGTAGACCAACTTCCTTTTTAATCACTTTTGAGCTTGCTTAGTTAGCTATTCAGAATGCCCCAAGTTATCTTTTTCCTACTGCCAAGAGCTTTTCTTGATTTGAAACAGGCATGAATCAAGTAAAACCCACTTTACAGGTTTTAACATACAAAGCAGAGGTCTCCTTAGGAAAGAAGAATAAGTCATATATTACTAAAATATAAAGTAGGGTACAAGGAAAGAGAGCACAAGACATTGGAGGCAGAATATCATGAAATAATACTAGTAATGCTTCATAACTTGTATATCCCATTCATTGCCTTTGCTTACCTAAGTTGCAACATGTAACATGATGTAATTATAATTAACTACTGTATTTTTTGGAGTATGACCCGCTTTCCCCCCCCAAAAGGGGTGAAAATTTAGGTGTGTCTTATACACCAAATATAGCCCTGCCCACCCACTGGCCCCCACCCTTTGGCCTCTGCCTCCCAGCAGTTACCTTCTTCAGCAAACAGCAAGAAGAAACAGCTCTTTTCAGCTTCAGCACAGCCTAATTAGCACAAGTTGATTGGATTGGCCTCCCCATTCTCAGCTGTTTTGCGCAAGCCTCTGCTGCTTTCTGCAAGGAGGTAAATTGCTGGAGCAGATTTTTTTCTTTTTCCTTGTGCTAATCAAGCTATACTGATAACGAAAACAAAAGTAAAGCAGGCTGTTTGCTGTAATGAGACAAAACTGCTGGGAGGCAGAGGCAGATTTCTTTTTCTTGTTTTCCTCACCAAAAAAGATAGGTGCGCCTTACAGTCCGGTGCATCTTATACTCCGAAAAATACGGTAACTAAGAATGATACACTGCAGCAGTAACTATGATGTAATAGGTAGGGAATATGAAATTCTCAGATGTTTTACTCTTATTTTTCATAATATACCCTGGCAAATAAAAACCATTGCCAAACCTGGTTTTTAATGTATTGTTCCTTTTTAAAAAAATCCTGTTGAAAACATTGTTTTTACAGTGCCCTGAGTCATCAGTAAGGCCTTAGACATCTAAATTAAAAATGATCAATGGTGATCTCCCATCCTGCCTGCCCTTAACATGGCTTGTGTGGGCCCTCCTGAAGCCCCAAACCCCAGCCAGTCTATCAATGAAGATAAACCTCTCAAAATAAGCCAACACTCAAGTTCTTAAACCCTACTTATTTAAGAGCCAGTTTGATGTAAGGATGAAGGGGCTGGCCCAGAAACCAGGGGATGGTGAGTTCCAGCCCCACCTTAAACATGAAAGCCAACTGGGTGACTTTGGGCCAATCAATGAGGAGATGCTGAGTTCTAGTCTTGCCTTAAGCATGACTAGGCGAGTTGAATTTATGTTTTATTGACAAAGAAATAAAGGGAGACTAGTATAGATCTATTTCAAGCTATTTAGCTAGCTATAACCCTTCTGGGATTCGAACCCAGGCTACTTGCATATTAGGTAGATGTCTAAGATGTTGCATATTAGGTAAACCTCTAAGCCACAGCCTCTCTTCCCTTTGTCGACTATACCAGGGGAAAAATTAAGTGGTTTTTTGTCAGGGCAACCTGATCTACCCTATTATGGGACAGAGCATACTTCACAAGTAGGTAACTATAAATCCCTCTCTTTCAGGCCATCTACCTGACAGGGTGGTTGTGATGAAAAAAATAAGAGGCGGCAGTATTAGGCCTTTTTTGCTGCCCTGAGCTGACACACATATATACATATTTAGATACCTTCAAATCAGGTTTTGATCCCTAGCAACTACCTGCATTACCGGCTGACAGTTTCTTGGCTGGTGGGAATTTTTGGTGTGTGTGTGTCTTCAAGCCACTCTTGATTCTTGGCTAATTGTCTGGGCAACTCCCTGCAGTTCTCTTGCCAAGGTTTTTTTAAAAAAATCGATTTGCCGCTGCTTCCTTCCCAAGATTGAGAGAAATGTGTCAATAAAGACAAATCTTTGTAGCTCAGGGTTGAACTGTGGGGTCCTTGGTGCTCTCTGAACTGGATTGTTTTCTTGCAGGTGTTTCATTCCTACCCGGGGTAACATCATCAATGCTCAAAGGGTGTGGGTTTGCAGGGAGGAGGAGGAGGAGGAGGAGGAGGAGGAGGAGGAGGAGGAGGAGG
>WNWU01000035.1:4230740-4243946 GCA_012654045.1 Ptyas mucosa
AGATAGATAGATAGATAGATAGATAGATAGATAGATAGATAGATAGAATAGATAGGTAAATAGGTAGATGGATGGATGGATGGATGGATGGATGATAGGTAGATAGGTAGGTAGATAGATAAGATAGATGATAGGTAGGTAGGTAGATAGGTAGGTGGATGGATGGATGGATGGATGGATGGATGGATGGATGATAGGTAGATAGGTAGAGGAAATGTCAACCATTTCCCTATCATAAGGAGGAATTTTCTGACAGAACAATCAACCAATGGACAGAAGTTGCCTTCAGAAGTTGTTGGAGCTTCATCACTGGAGGCTTTCAAGAAGAGACTGAACTGCCATCTGTCAGAAATGGTGTAGGGTCTCCTGCCTGGGCGGCGGGTTTGACTAGATGACCTAAAAGGCTCCTTCCAACTCTGTTAAACTGTTTATGTTACAAAATGTCCAATTTAGCCTATTTAGCAGCCAGGAGTTGAATTTGGCTCACAGGAGTGTTTATTATTTAATACTGGATTTTATAATTCAGTCAATGTTTACTTTGAAGTATCTTTACCGTGCAAACTATAAAAAGAAATGCAAGTCTGTGTTCCAGGTTCTCTCCGTTTTAAACGGGAGTTCTCTTTACCTTAGAATGTTCCAAATAAATTGTAAATTAAATGGTCTTCCTTTTCCCGGTATTTTAAATTGGAGTGTAGCATACTGAGGCACGAACCTAGAACTACATTTGACGATCATTAAGGCACAAGGAACTATACAAGAAATAAATATATAAAGTTGTGAACACTGATTCCACAAAATGGCATGTGTGTGCACCCCCCACACAACATCACAGCTTTTCGAATTGTGTTATTCTCCCACTTTTTCCCAAACGTGGGAAAAATCCACAGGAAAAAAAAAACCCAAGGCTGACTAATTGTTTGCAACTTTATTTTTTAAAAATGAAATATTCAAAGTACTTTGTCTTTCAAATGTCAACACATCATATATTAACTTTGACTATTTACAGCAAGTTGTTGTAACGGTCTGGTAGAAAATACATGCTTCTGGTATGAAACCCAGAGCAAAATGCGACAACCAATTTCAACGCAGTCATTTCACCTAAACCTGTACAGTATCTAGCCAGTGTGAAGGCAGGAATATAAAACCAAAGTCTATTGTGTCCTAGCAACAAGGTTCAGGCCATTATACTACAATTTTGAATAAAATTAGAACTGCCATCGTTTGATAGGCATGGAAACCCTTGGCATACATTGTAAACATCATTACTTTTTTTTCTGAGCAACCAAAGAAACCGCTTTCCAAAAAGGAGCAAAGTATGTTTGGCTTCTCTGACTTTTATCAATACTTTGTCAATTAGAATCCGGTCACGGAGGTTTGTTCCGTGTGTGAAATGATGTTAAAAATATACACTTTGACAGATAATAACATTGATCAAGAGGCTAACGTTCACCACAAAAATCTAAGGAAAAGATTGGTAAACACATTTGCTTGGGCCAATGACACAAAATGTTGAAAACAAAACAAACAAAAAATACCTCATAGTTAAGGTCCACAGAAACCAACACCAATTCAGAAAGCAGTGATAGAAGTGCAGAATATTGAACACTGATACCTAAACCAATATTGTAGACCTCTACCAATTTATGGTAAAATACAGTCCAGCTTTTTTATTTTTCTCTATTGTGTCCGCTATTAGAAACTTACCTGTGGGGTTTCTATTCTGTGTTGGTTGGTTTTGCCCCTTTTTTCCCAAAGATCTAGACAGCTTTGTGAACTACTCCTCCCCTCTATAAATCCATATATGCCAAATGAGGGAGACACAGAGTGATTAAATTTCTACCTCAACCCAAGCCATGATTTCACAACGATACATGGAATAAGCCACAAGGATGGTAATGGCAGGTAAACATTCCACTCATTTGAAAACAATTTCTTCCTTCTTTCAAATGGCTGGAGATGGTTAAAACAAAACAAAAAAGGCATTTTAAAGCACATAGCTACTAACAGCATGCTATTTTTTATTTAGAACATAAAATGGTCTGACAGAAATAGCAGAGATGGCAAAATTGATTAGAGAAAGGACAATGACCCCCCTTTTTAGTGATTGGAAACCATTTAGTTTTTCTCCAAACAAGAAACAAAAAAGCAATTGATAGACTTGATGATGGGAAAGGCCATGGAAAGAAGGAAATTATGTGGTAACCACAGAAAGAGAGAGGGAGTGTAAAATAAAATATACTTTTAGCTACTATAACAAATGGAAGCGGCTTCCTTATTACGTTTCCTTTTCTTCTTCATTTCTTTCTTTGTACTTTTTCACTCATCGTTTTCCTTTATAAATACTATCCTTATTTTTTTTAACCTGCATTTTTATTCTTTTAAAAAAAAATTAAGACATGGTAATTTTAAATTACCGTATATACTCGAGTATAAGCCGACCCGAATATAAGCCGAGGAACCTAATTTTACCACAAAAAACTGGGAAAACTTTTTGACTCGAGTATAAGCCTAGGGTGGGAAATGCAACAGCTACTGGTAAATTTCAAAATAAAAATAGATATCAATAAAATTACATTAATTGAGGCATCAGTAGGTTAAATGTTTTTGAATATTTATTTCAAAGAAAAACAGTAAACTAGCTCTGAAGTGCATAGTGTAAACTACACTATAACTAAATTACACAAGAGAATGTAGTATATATATCAAAAATAATTCAATAACAATTTAATCTGATACATTGGGTTAAGTGATGTAGGGCTTGATCTAATTTCAGGCAAGTTCAATCCTCTGTTAAGAGATACCTGCATTCTCTCTCTCTCTCTCTCTCTCTCTTTCTTTCTTTCTTTCTTTCTTTCTTTCTCTTTCTTTCTTCTCTCTCTTTCTTTTTGGCCTTAGCAAGCCTCCCTGCAGCCCCTGGAAGCCAAAACGGGTTGCAGGAAAAAAAGGAATTTTTCCTCACTCGAATATAAACTGAGGGGTTTTTTTTTCAGCATTAAAAATGTGCTGAAAAACTAGGCTTATACTCGAGTATATACAGTAACTTATTAGATACGTAACATAAAATGGTCTTGATTTTGAAGAAACAAATGTATAATTTAACGAAAGTGTTCTTGGCTTATTTTGCACAAGTCCCATTCTCAAAGGCATTCCAAAAGGCTCCGTTAATCTTATTTATACTGGCATAATGACCGCATCTGTGTTTTGGGGAAATTCATTTTCATTAATTGGAATAGTTTTGTTAATTGTCCCAGCTGTGGCACCTCCCGTACCCTGCAGACTGATACAGATTGAATAGGGGACAATACCTGTGTTTTCTGGATATCTTCTCTTAATCACTTTCTAAAATGTTTGGAAGAAGTTGATTCTATAGCATCTGCTCAGCATCTGGAGCTGCTCAGCCTCCTGTTCAGAATCTGCTCAGCTTGGCAGGTAATCCAGATACCACTGGAATGCTTCCAATAACAATAATCAGAAATCAATGATGCCCCACATGAAAAAAAATAACATTTATTTGTAGGGAAGGGAACCTCTGGCATTCCAGCTTAAATGCAGACAATCCTCTATGAACAAATCACTACACTGCCTAGATAGGACAGTCACTCTTTAGAGTTTACTTTTTGGCAAATAAGAATAGAACGAACTATTTTGAAAGCTGCTGGACGTGTTTCTCTTTAGAGTGGTTTAGATCCTGGCTGGAATGGCCAAGATTTTAGCAGTGCTATAGCTACAGTTCTTCATCGGCACGAAAAAGAACAGAAGTTTGTGGTCCCTTGCAATTTTAGAATCCACAGTACAGAACAGCAGAGCACCAAAATGTTGGAATGATTATTTAGCCCAAACTTTCCCAAAACAAGATCATTTCAAACATGTTGGATTTAAAACCTCCATCACTTCCACAGTGACCCAAAGCTGATTTGGACTGTACAGTACAAGGTCCAAAAGAGGCACAGTTAATATGTGTTCTAAACAAGTGATTTTAAACAGGGGTGAAATCCAGTAGGTTCTGACAAGTTCTGGAGGACTGGTAGCGGAAATTTTGAGTAGTTCAGAGAACTGGCAAATGCTACCTCTGGCTGGCCCCAGAGTAGGGTGGAAATGGGGATTTTGCAATATCCTTCCCCTGGAGTGGGGTGGGAATGGGGATTTTGCAGTATCCTCCCCCTGCTATGTCCAGCAAGCCACGCCCACCAAGCCACGCCCACAGAACCCGTAGTAAAAAAAAATGGATTTCACCACTGATTTTAAAGTGAAACACATTCAGATATTCTGCACAACTATCCATCACTTCCATACCGAGGGCTACCCTATAGCAGCGCTTGGAGGGTGAGGTCCCTGGCTTGTAAATTATAACATATATTTTATTTTTTTTCCTGAATTTCAGAAGCAGACAGGATTTTAAAAAGCATTTTTCTTACACTACCAGAATCTATTTAATATTTTTTTTTCTAGTCCATATTTTATAACACAATATATACCACCTGGGTAATTCTATTTATTCATTGGTAAATCCCAACAGAGGCAGGGGGAATTAATGTAATCCATTTCACTTCATGGACTTTTGGCATAAAAATGAAGACTACGACATTCAAGGCAGCATTAAAAAACCCTCCACGTTCATTAATATAAAGTGCATTTCCTGCATATAATATAATATAATAATATAACTGTAAAGAACTCAAGGCACAAGCTAACAAAATATGTATTACATACTAGAAATGCACAGTTCAAGCTAATCACTATTTAATTCAAAACATTTCTTAATTCTGGTTATTTTAAAGCTTTGGGGGCGGAGGGTAGAAAATCCCTTGACGCACGAGTTTCAAATAGTAGACTTGCTTAAAAATGGTAAGCAAAGTGGCTAGTATTGATATCTGAAATCACTGTTAAATAGCATCCTCACCAATAAACATTCTACATAAATGAAGCCCAGAAATGATTTTCTGTGAATTCAAAAGTGCACGATCTACAGATCTGACAATGCTTTTGAGATTCACCCTGGTCCATGGGAAATGACCACGGATCACAAGAATACAGTTGAATACAGTCTACATGTTTTCAAATCTTCCGTTCAGTGTTCGCTCACAAGAGAATCCAAACAGAGGCACTGTGAATTCTCAACATTTTTCTTTGTGACTGTATCTCTTAACAGTCAGAGGCCAATAAAATGCAGGTATCTCAGTCAACCTGAGATAATCTTGATAAGTTTAGAACTGTTGATATTATGAAGGTCATTGGTAAGAATCATATGTTCCATATAGCCAAATAAGCAATCTTCTTTTGAAAGAATGCCGCGCATTAGAGCTTTAGCCAATTTTAACGAGCAAGCGTTATGCTTTCTGAATGTGAACAATTTATTCAACGTCCTCTTCTGTTTTGGCTATTAAGATATAGCTATATATTACACAAAATGACATGGAACCATTTCATCCGACAAACTAACATGTTGATAGTATCTGGACTCACACAACATACTATGTCATGGTGTATTTTCCATAGTCTGTTGAACAAGCCATAATAACCTGGTTCATACATAATAAGCCATAAATCATGATTCAAAGATCGCAGTAGTTGAAGTCATACAGTGCATCCTGCTAAACCAAAATGCACTGGGCTTAACATGCTGTGATTGTAGCTTGCAAACTCAGTTAAAAATCATTGTTAACTAAGCTTAGAGTGATTTCCTTCTTTTTCTCTCCACCAAATCCTAATATTTCCTGCTATTTAACATTCATTGTTGCCTTTATCATTTACAGATTAAAAGAACACCAGCCCAAATACTTGGCTGCATGTCATTGAGTCAGTCGCAGAAGGTAGAAACTTCTAGATGAAAAGACCCTGAAGAGGTCAATATTGACCCTCAAGGGTTGATGAGACTATGCAAAGTTTTGATAAATGTCTGGGGGGTCAAAAGAGGTCAGAATATGTCTGGGAGTCGATATCTGGTCAATAAATGATGGAAGATTGATCAACTGAGGGTATCTATAGAGCTCCATGACAGTTGCTAATTTTGAAGGTGAGATGGCTAGTGGCAAGACAGTGTTACTCAGAGTTGGATGGTTAGTCACCAACAAGAGTGGCTTAAGTTGTCTCTATTTTGGTTCATCACAGATGTTTAGCTGGAACTTGGTGTTTTATACACCCATTGAGTCCTTCCCAAAGACCTGGGAGAGACAGATGTTCTTCTCTGATGAGTTAAAGGTATTGTCCCAGTATATAAACTGTTCCAAGTAAAGCTGCCTTCTGCAATTGACCCTTGATAGTTTTGTTAATGCCGAATGGTATTCAAGTGCTTCTCCAGTTGTTTTGGGATTTATCTAAGGGGCTTTATTAATATTGGTACTACCTTTGCTTTCTTTTGCTGCAGTCTTTCTACTTCTATTTGCAGGTCTTTGTATTTTGTTATCTTCTCCAGTTCTTTCTCTTCTCTTCTGCTATCTCTAGGTACTGCCACATCCACTATCCAGACTTTTTTTGTCTTTGTTATCAACAATTGTTTACTCTGGGGTCTTATTTGCCAGGTGCTTATCTATTTGAATTCTAAAGTCCCAGGGTGCTTTAGTGTCTTCATTTTCTATTAGGTAAAGGTTCCCCTCGCACTTATGTGCTAGTCATTCCCGACTTTAGAGGGCGGTCTCATCTCCGTTTCAAAGCCGAAGAGCCAGCGCTGTCTGAAGACGTCTCCGTGGTCATGTGGCCGGCATGACTCAACGCTAAAGGTGCACGGAACTCTGTTCCTTTCCCACCAAAGGTGGTCCTTATTTTTCTACTTGCATTTTTTACGTGCTTTCGAACTGCTAGGTTGGCAGAAGCTGGGACAAGTAATGGGAACTCACCCCATTACATGGCACTAGGGATTCGAACCGCTGAACTGCCGACCTTTCAATCGACAAGCTCAGCATTTTAGCATCTTAGCCACTGAGCCACCATGTCTCTTTTCATTTTCTATTACTTTGCCTATTTTATGGTCTCACTAGTTTTTGCCTACAGACAAATGGTATTTCTTGCAGATCTTCCAATGCATCATTGTTGCTACTTTCTCATGCCATAGTTTGCAGTCAGTCTGTGTGATCCACTGTGGGTTTTTCCCCCCCAGCTTCTTTGCAGAATGTTGCTGTTTCTCTATTCTGGCTTTGTATGCATTTATGCTTAAGGCTTGATCTTGTGTAGCCAGAATTAGTCCCTCTATCTCTTTCTTCACTTTTCCTGCTCTTAGTCATTGTTATAATTATTACTAATAATAGTACCGTTAGTTAAAGTAGTAATTGTTGCATTATGTTCATATAATGAATGTTTGGGTGTGTGTGTCAATGAACAATCTGAAACTTCATGAAGAGATGAATGAGTTCATGAGTTTGGGGATCACTGAACCAGAATATCTTAACTGAGTAATTAAATCTACTTTACTGACTAGATTTTTTATCTGATTAATCACTAGAAAATCCCATGGCTATAGGCTAGATTTGGAATAGATAGATAGATAGATAGATAGATAGATCTGTCAGGAATTAACAGCAAACCACTTTTGCCAAGGAAATTATACAGCTACAGTATGTCCATGAAATCACCAGGTGAAATCTGTCTCAAAGTAGATTTTACTTTTAAAACGAAATCATCCTAACATTTAAAGATAGCAATTTAAAATGTCTTACTAAGGCACTGAGACATGAATCTGTAATTCACTTGTGCCATGGCAAAGCCAGACTTCAGCTGCCTTTAATCTCTAACACTTTTATTACTGCTATTTCGTTAGATTTCTGATTTTGTTTATTGATGTGTATAGTCTTCAACATATTTATTACCGATATTAATCAGGTTGGGCACAACATGCTCGGTGATAAAAGGCTATTTATAAATCCCACTGTAAACCCACAAGATAAAATTATTAGTGGGGGGGGGGGGGAAATCTTCCAGCAATTTGCCCCCAAATTGCTGACATAAATACTAATTAAGCTACAAACAGCATATTTGAAGGAACAGAAATGCCAGAGGTTCCCTCTGAACATCCACTCATTCTATGCTCAACATTTCATTTTGTCTTGTAAATGGTCCATAATATTCACACCAATCATTTATAATGGGACGACATAACCTCGTGGAGGATTTATTAAAAGACTTCGCCAAATCCTGTCCCTGATGTTTGAAAAATCTTTGATTCCTGAGAACCCCCCCCTTTTTTTGCACCCCTTTTAAAATATCCAGAAGAAGAAAAAGGACATTTTCATCCACTGCCTACTTCTCTGAAGAATTTCTTGGTCCAGTTGAGACCCTAAAATTGATACATCTTTGCCTGAGATGACAATAATTCTTTTTTCTCCATTGTGAGTACGCAAGAAGCTGTTTTTTTTTTTTCTGGGTGGCATGGTGGAGAGAAAGAGATAGTCAGACTGTTTGGGTACCTCATGTCTACCATGAGTCAAGTAGAACTTCTCTACGTTGTAAATTTCTGAAGAATTTCCCCCTCTTTCTGTCTCATGTGCATCGAGTATTTTGCTCCAGCCTACAGGTAGTCCTCAATTTACAACCATTTGTTTAGTGACCGTTCAAAGGTACAACGGCACTGAAAAGAGTAACTCATGGTCCTTTTTCACACTTACGACCGGCCGATGAAGCAACCAAGGTCACGTGATAAAAATTCAGAAGCTTGGCAACTGGGTCCTATTTATGACGCTTGCTGGGTCCCACGGTCATGCAATCACCTTTTGGGACCTTCTGATAAAGTCAACGGAGAAGACAGCTTCGCTTAACAACCATGTTACTAGCTTAACAACTGCAGTGATTCACTTAACAACGGGCGCAAGGAAGGTGAAAAATTGGGCAAAATTCACATCACAACAGTTTTGCTTAGCAAACTGAAATTTGTGGTTGTAAGTAAAGGGTTACCCGTACATGGACAGGAGGAAACAGTGTGTACAGAATGAAACATTCAACATAACATTATTTCTGTAATGGTGCTTCTCCATCAAACTGAGAATCTAACCATCATGGATTCAAGAAACAGGTCATGACATAATGTTTTTTAAGATCTAGGGAACAGCTGTCTCTGGCCAGAATGTACATCAATATAGCCCGTTAGATAATCACAGATTACAACACAACAAATTCCTTAGCGTTTAATGCAATTTACCGAAAGGAAGCTTTCAATTAGGAATTGGTGTCTTGTTCGCATGATCCCAAATTCTTCATGAACCCATATTTGTCCTATGAACAAGAACTTGTGACATGCATTTGAAGATCGGGGAAATCTCATTTTGGAGAGCTCAAAATGAGCTATAACTGCAAACATTTTGAAGGCTGCATTCTGCAAAAGTACTGCAAGCGGTACTAAGCACCTAGGCGGTAAAGACACGGTAACTGCTATTCAATTTCTTGCAAGATTGCGATAAGAATGTTAGGTGAACATTCCCTCCTTATGCTTTTCTGTTTAATGTACTCGAAGTATTATATCTGACAAGCCCGATCATTAGAAATTCTTCAATTTCTACAGTCTTGACTTCATATTTTAACTGCCCCTATAAGGAAACCTAGATCTATTTTTTTTAAAAAAAGGATTAATGGTCCAAAGGAAATCTGTTCCATTTTAGGGAGAGATTAGCAAATTTCTGGTTTGCTTTTATTTTCTAATTAAACATTCACAGAATTACGTTGACCAAACTTGTAGATGGAGGGAGCCGGCATTTTCCTTTCGAAGCTTTGTGAGATGGCTAAGAGATCCTGTCAATCTTGCCTGCAACATTTTTCTTTTAGAAAATTGACACTCATATCTGCTTTCTGTGCAGCCTTAGAACTAGCCACGCAACCACAAAATAGGTGTGGTTGCCTGATCATTCCAGGAAGTACTAGAATAAAAACCTCTACTAGCACTGTTATAAACTTCCTAGAATTTTAAATTATTGAATAACATAGATCAGGAGTCTCCAACCTTGGCCACTTTAAGACTTGAGGACTTCAATTCCCAGAGTTCCTCAGCCAGCAAAGCTGGCTGAGGAACTCTGGGAGTTGAAGTCCACAAGTCTTAAAGTGGTCAAGGTTGGAGACCACTGACGCAGATGGTATATTGGCTGCATCACAATGTTACTAAAGTAAACGCAACCTGCCTTTCTATCCAAGTGCTCTCTTTATTATTTATTTATTTAATTAATTCCTGACAAAAAAGGGGGGGAAAGGGAAATTCCCAGTAATTGGCATTCATCTCTAGCTAGTGTCCATTCTGTTCAAGAACTTAGAACCAACACACGACTTCTTCTTCTTCTTTTTAACCTCGGAATTCTAAGCGGAATTCGTTTTAATCTTTTCTTATAAGGCAACAACTAAAATTTGGTTTATTTTCAATGGACTAAACGGCTTGTGGCAAAACAGTTATATATATATATATATTTATATATATAAAGAAAGAAGCAGACATTCTGCGAGCTCCAGAACTTAAAATTTTAAAATAATTAAAAAAAAAAATTCTACTAATCTTTCGTTAGCCATCTGCTGACATTGTCAGAGTATTAAACTACCATTACAGAGATCTCTGCCTTTATATGCCATTAAACAGGAAACAGTAGGAATTAAGCCTCCATCATCCAGCATGACGACAGCAAAAACAACACAGCTAATTACCGTGGGAGATGGCTGGAAGGACCTGTTACACGCGCAATGGCCAAGTTGATTAACGGCATAGTAGAATAATTTTTAAAAAATTATTTTAAAATTTTAAGTTCCAGAGCTCGCAGAATGTCTGCTTCTTTCTTTACTAATATACCTGGAACTTGTATTTTTAGAATAGTTTGTTATATATATAATGATATACCCAAAGTGTAGTCTGCAAAGATGGTTTTGAGAGGGGTATTGAGTGAAACCAACCAATTCATGGCACTGGCTCCATCGTTTTTTTAAAAAAAACATGTTGTGGGCAAGCTAAGAAACCAAAAAGCTGATTCTGAAGAAAGGAAAAGAGACAGTATATTAAATATTTTGCCCATCTGGATTCTCTCTGATTGACGTTCAACACTGAGAATGCTGCACCCAAACACTGAATATAACTGCCTTAGAACGAAGAACCATTGCCATCTCCCAAAGCATTTAAACAAACTATATTAAAATACCATCTTCTGTCACATTTAAAGGCAGTAGGATATGTTTTCTTTCCCCTTCTATATTTATATATACACAGAGTTCTGCTCTAGAAAAACCAATACAATAAACTGTTACTTAACATCTTCATTTAAAAACAGGCAGTCTTTGGTGATGTGAAGGCAGGAAACATGTCGCTTGTAGGTCTGTTACCTTCTGCCTATTTCACTCTGTCTCATAAAGTGAATATTGTTGGCACTGTCTGCAAGTTCTAGATACTGCTCCACAGATAAGACAAAATATCCGTCATAACCCTGCACTTTCCCAGTGCTCAAAAGCTGTTGCTTCTCCCCCTCTGTCCAAGCCCTTGTACCTTCTTCACCATCTTGCAGTCGCTTTTGTTCCTTAGTCCAAGCTTGTAGCACAGCTCTTTGCCGGGCGATCTCCAAGACGTGGTTCTTCTCTTCTTCAATGGTCGTCCCGTATCGAACGTTAAAGCACAAAAAACCATGCTGGAGTTGGATGTCCGCAAATCGTCTTGTCCTCCCGTTGATGACCGAAGTCATTTGTGACACCGTGACGTTGACCCCGTTCTCCAAGATCCGCCGCCCCCCGGTGTTGCCTATGAGAGAGAGGTCTTCTTCCAAAGACCCGAGTTTGATGAAGTAGTGCGTGTCTCGTCCATCGATGGTGAAATGGAGGTTCTCCAGGTAATGGGCGCCATTGAGGATGGCAGCGATGCGTCGGCTGTCCTCAATGGCTACGCCGATAATGTCTGCTGTTACCTGCCCATCTTTAATTGCGAATTTGATGCCCTTCCCAAAGACTGAAGGAACTGCAGCAAATTGGGGTTGTTTTGCCCGCTCTGTACATCGGCCATCACTGTATTTGGGGGTCATAGGAAGCTGGTCCAAGGAAATAAAGTTCCGGAGTTGTTTCTGTAGTTCACACTGAATGCCAAGAATAGTCTGGGAAGGAAGGAGGCAGGGAAGCAAGCAAGGAAAGGCAGGGAGGGAGGGAGGGAGGGAGGGAGGGAGGGAAGGAAGGAAGGAAGGAAGGAAGGAAGGAAGGAAGGAGGGAAGGAAGGAAGGAAGGGCAGGGAGAGAGGGAGGGAAGGAAGGGAAAGGAAAGGAAGGAAAGGAAAGAAAAGGAAGGGACGGAAGGACAGAGGGAGGAAGGAAAGAAGGAAGGAAGATGGGTGAGAGGGTAGGAAGGGAGGGAGAGAGGGGAGGGAGGGACGAAGAGAGGGAAGGAGGGAGGGGGAGGGAGGAAGGAAGGAAGGGAAGAAGGGAGGGAGGGAGGGAGGAAGAAGGGAAGGGAAGGGAAGGGAAGGGAAGGGAAGGAAAGGAAAACAGAGGAAGAAGGAAAGAGGGAGGGAAAGAAGAAAGGAAGGAAGGAAAAGAAAGGAAGAAGACAGTATCAAAAGTGAATATAGTTTATTAGAGCAACACAACACAAACTTTTCATTGAATTCCCTGCCTGGGAATTTCCAAACATTGGTGCAGGAAAGTTGTCATGACTAACAGTTTGAGAGCGTGGATGTGGATGCACATTCTGCAAGATTGATGAAATGAGAAAACAAAATTGCACTGGAAGCCTCATTTCCAGATGCCTGCTCTTTGAGACATATTTGTGAGTTTCCAGAACTGAACAACTGATCTTAAAATCTGTCCCTCCGTCACTTTATTGACTGGATATGAAACTTCTTGGTCTGCACTTAACGGTACTTAACATTTTGTACAGAGGAGGAGAATTATTTCCTGCAAATAATGCAGAAATGGTCGATTTTAGTGAAGTTGTGCTTGAGAATGAGTGTCCCCTTCCAATTACCGATGATGGCCATTCCTGACTTAAGGTTTGTTTGGTATGAATGTGATTAAAACATTTTAAAATGCCCCACTGTCGCTCAAGGCAATCTTCTGCCTCCTATATTTCAGGTTGGAAGAAACGGGGTTGCAATTATTAATTATTACTATTAATAATTCTTCATAACCAAAAGGCAATGTAATGTATTACATTTCTTACAGGTCTGGAAGGCACAGATTGTGTCTCTGAGCACTGGGACTATGTTCAGGATGATTGTGGTATTAAGTTTTAAACGGAGGGAGGGAGGGAAGGAAGGAAGGAAGGAAGGAAGAAGGAAGGAAG
>WNWU01000035.1:4243956-4255868 GCA_012654045.1 Ptyas mucosa
AAGGAAGGAAGGAAGGAAGGAAGGAAGGAAGGAAGGAAGGAAGGAAGATAAGCAGTGCCCTGCTCAATTCCACACACTATATTCACAGAATCTTTGCATACTTCCATCCCTAATCAATTGTCAAGCACCAGGGAAATCAGGAGACCCAGGCAGTTCAAGTGAGCATAAAGATTTATTGCAAGATTACCCTCTCGACAAGAATCTGAACTACTAACAGACAAAGGAAATTGGTGGTAGTTAAGGATAGAAGGAATTCAAGGTGGGCTGGACTTAGATTTCTTGTGGGTGCGAGGGGACTGATGACACATTTGACCTCTCTCTTGAGCTCAGCCTGGTCATCTCCTATACCTAGAGCCGTGGTGGCGCAGTGGTTAGAATGCAGTATTGCAGGCTAATTCTACCGATTGCCAGTAGTTCGGCAGTTCAATCCTGACCAGCTCAAGGTTCAATCCTTCCAAGGTCAATAAAATGAGGATCCAGAGGACCCAATATGCTGACTCTGTAAACTGCTTAGAGAGGGCTGTAAAGCACTGTGAAGTGGTATATAAGTCTACATGCTATTGGTATTGCCCTTCCTTCCTTTCCTCCCTCCCTGTAGTTAAAATGCAGTATCGCAAGCTAATTCTGCCCACTGTCAGCAGTTCAATCCTGACCGGCTCAAGATTGACTCAGCCTTCCATCCTTCCGAGGTGGGTAAAATGAGGACCCAGATTGTTGGGGGCAAACTGCTTAGAGAGGGCTGTAAAGCACTGTGAAGCGGTAGATAAATCTAAGTGCTGTTGCTATTGCTATCAATAACCCACTCAAAGAAGGGGATCAGCCCAGACCCTTTCTCCGTCAGAGAAAGAACAACCACAAAAACGATCTTCTCCATCTTTGCTGAAATACTCTGGCTTCATAAAGACTACAAAGAGCTCTACGTGATTTGTGCACATATTTGCATTTGCCCTGTGAATTCCCTCTCCCACTTGTGATATTATTACTCCTGTCATTGGGTGTCATCAGCCTTCTCCAACTTAATCCCTTCAGAAGTCTTTGACCTACCTTTCCAGGATCCCACTCTTGGGTCTTGGTTTGAAGCTGCAGAAGCTCATAGGTCGTGTCCACAGCGTCCATCTCTGGCTTTGGGAACCCAGGAAGCACATTGTGAAGCTGAAACCCAAACAGTTCAAGCCAACTTCCGATATCTATCAAGGAAACCAAGAAGAGGTCAATGGGTATAAACGCCTGTATAAAAGCAAAGAATTTCTAAACATTAAAAAAGCATCTTCTTTGATTAAGATCTCTACGAAACCTGTATCCTGGAAACACTGTGGTGAAACAAACTTTCCCAAATATGAAAAGTCTCTTAAATATTTCTGTTTGGGAAAGGGGAGTGAGAAAAATCCGACTAGAAATGTTTGGAAGAGTGGGCAGCAGTATCAGCCTTGTGAGGTAGTCCAGTTAGGAAGCATGGCCAGATTCAGATTGAGATTAACAGAGTTGGAAGGGACCTTGTAGGTCATCTAGTCCAACCCCCCACCCAAGCAGGAGACCCTACACCTGTGATGGCGAACCTATGGCACATGTGCCAGAAGTGGCACACAGGGCCATCTCTCCAGGCATGCCAGACGTTGCTTGTTGCTGTTCTGGGTTCCAGTGCACATGCGCGCTGGCCAGCTGGTCTTCGTGTGCGCATGCACACCAGAAACCAGAAAACCAGGTGACTGGTGCGCATGTACATGCTGGAAACCAGAAGGTCAGCTCCTCTTCTGGTGTTCCCGCGTATGCGTGCCAGGAAGCTCCTCTTCTGATTTTTGGTGCTCCCGTGTGCGTGCGCCAGGGAGCTGGTCTTCCGGTCCCCCCCATACATGCACAAACTCCCATTTCTGCACTCAGTGCCAAAAAGATTCACCAACATTGCCCTACACCATTTCTGACAGATGGCAGTCCAGTCTCTTCTTGAAAGCTTCCAGTGATGAAGCTCCCACAACTTCCGAAGGCAACTTCTGTTCCATGGGTTGATTGTTGACAGATGAATTAATTCTACTTTAATGTAAAGTTACCTTAACAGAACCTTTCAAGTCTAAAAGTATGTTTCTTCCCCCTCACCTTTATAGTAAAAAAAACTAGGGAAGGTGCCTTCTGAGATATTTGCCAAGTCCTATTCCTGCTGTGGGCACATCTGCCTCTTAGCTGTTCCCCTGCCTGCTGCTTTCCCCATTGTCTCCCAGGGCTATTCCTCCATATCGTAACTGCAGCTCTCCCCTGTAATAATTGTCCTGACCTGCACTAAGGATGGAATATGTCCTGCGCTGTACAATTTCTTCCTTTGCTTGCCTCTTTAAGTTATGTAACATTGATAAAATATTTAAAAAGTACAGCAGGACATCAGGACTATTTAAACTTTTTAAGAAAAGTGCAGGTACATTTGTTTTCATCTTCCTTCTTCACCTCTTCTTCCTTTGGGATCATGACTTCTAAATAATTAGTCTGGCGGCTCTGAATGTTGTGCTGTGCTTTTATTAATTCTGCAGGAGGCTTTTATTAGAAAAGAAAGGGAGAAGATTGTTTCTCAGTTGGAAAACGGCAGGGCTACCTACTTTCCATTTCCGCTCCTTCGTAAGAGGAAAGGAAGTAGTGGAATTTCTCTTCGTCCTTGCCGAAATACCCCCACGCTCCCCCTGTCTTGATCAGCACTAACTGAATTGGATAAGATCTACAGGTAGGGTCTCCAACCTTGGCCATTTTAAGACTTGTGGACTTCAACTCCCAGAATTCCGTGGCCGGCTGGGAAATTCTGGGAGTTGAAGTCCACAAGTCTTAAAGGTGCCAAGATTGGACTCCTCTGATCTACAGCCAGATAATATGCAAAGGATGAAACTGTAAGCAAATGTCTTCTTTTTCACCTCATTCTCTTCCTTATGATTTTGCCTCTCTCCAGAGTCAGAAAACAAAGTATCTTACATTCTGCACTTAGGCAGGAAAAAATCAAACGCATAGGTATAGAATAGGTGGTACTTGGCTCAACAGTAGTAACTGTGAGAGGGATTTAGATGTCCTAGTGCCGTGATGGCGAATCTATGGTATGCGTGCCGTCGCCGGCTGGTCTTCTGGTTTCCTGCGCATGCATGTGCACTGGTCAGCTGGTCTTCGTATGAGCCAGAAACCCGAAGACCAACTGGCCAGTGTGTATGTGGCACCAGCCAGCTGATCTTCAGGTTTCCTATGCTCCGGCACACGTGAAGATCAGCTGGCTGGCGCACGCCCAAAGACCAGGTGCATGCGCACCGGCCAGTTGTCTTCGGGTTTCTGGCGCTCCGGCGCACGGAAAGACCAACTCGCTGGTGCGTGCCCAAAGACCAGGTGCATGCACACCGGCCAGCTGATTTTTGGATTTCCAGCGGTCTGGCACACGTGTGTTCCGGTTTGGGCACTCAGTGTCGAAAAGGTTCGTGATCACTGTCCTAGTGGATCACCGCTTAAATATGAGCTAGCAGTGCAACTGCCAAAAAAGCCAATGCAATGGAAGGACAGTGCCAAGAAAGGACAAGAAGTGATCGTACCACTTTATATCATGCTGGTGAGACCACACTGGGAATACTTGCTACAGTTTTGGTCACCACGATCAAGATGTTGAGACCCTAGAAAGAGCCTCTTTAGGCTCCAGATAACCATTACTCAATAAATTGACCCTTTCCAAATTATATTAATTTTTTTAACACGGATATATCTCACGAGATTCAGGTGAGAATGCCAAATATCCCAGAAACCTCATGAGATTTCAGGGTTTTAAAGTATATTTTATAGACTTATGTGTTTGCTGATATGTTTTAAGAACCAATGAATGTTTACAGATACAAATTAATAGAGTTGGAAGGGACCTTGTAGGTCATCTAGTCCAACTCCCCGCCAAAGCAGGAGACCCTACACCATTTCTGACAGATGGCACTCCAGTCTCTTCTTGAAAGCTTCCAGGGATGAAGCTCCCACAACTTCTGAAGGCAACTTCTGTTCCATGGTTGATTGTTCTCACTGTCAGAAAATTTCTCCTTGTTTCCAGGTTGAATCTCTCCTTGTTCCGTTTCCATCCATTATTCCTTGCCTTTGGGTGCTTTGGAAAATAGCTTGACCCCTTTCTCTCTGTAGCAGCCCCTCAAATATTGGAAGACTGCTATCATGTCTCCTCTGGACCTTCTCTTCACTAGACTAGCCATGCCCAGTTCCTGCAACCATTCATCATATGGTTTAGCCTCCAGTCCCCTAATCATCTTAGTTGCTCTTTGCATTCTTTCTGGTGCAGCGTAGCTCAGGGTTGAACATTTGTAGCTCAGGATTGAACTGTGGGCTCTCTGAGTTTGATGATTTTCAAGCAGATGTTAGCACCGATGATGCCATCTCGTTGGGTAATGGAACTGAATACAATTGAGCATGCAACATTCTTCCAGTCTAACCCAGTGCATATGACTATCATATGAGAACAGCATGGATAACTGATTTGTTCTCCTTAGGGGAAAAAGTGACCTATATAAGTATGGAACAAAAAGATTCAGAGAAGATCCACTTCGATCAGTGTACAGAAATCCCAAAGGTGCTTTTTTTCAAGAGGCAACCCGGCTTTCTGATTTTTCTTTGAAGACGTTTTGCTTCTCATCCAACAAGCTTCTTGGATGATTGAGACTCTCTATAGACAGTCTAGAGAAATCTACAATGATGCTCACTAACCTCAGTTTATTTATTTATTTATTTATTTATTTATTATATTTATATACCACCTTTCTCCCGTAGGACTGAAGGCGGTGTACATTTTAAAAGATCATTCACATGTTCATGTTTAGCCCCGCCTGTTGGAACATCAGGGTCTTGAGGGCACGGCGGAAAGCACGGAGATCAGGGATATTCCAGATCTCTGGGGGCAGTTCATTCCAAAGGGTTGGAGCCCTCACAGAGAAGGCCCTCCCCCTGGGAGTTGCCAGTCGGCATGATTTGACTGACGGTACCCTGAGTAGTCCCTCCCTGTGAGAACGAACTGGTCAGTGGGAGGCTATTGGTGGCAAAAGACGGTCTCATAGTTTAACCAAACGAATAGCCATAAAATTAAGTCATGTCTTACCTGTAGTATATTTCGCCACATCTTGTATTTGGCCAGCTGGATAATTATTTTCAAATGCATACAGATTAAATGGTTTGGGGACATTCTTCAGTTCTTCCCAGATGCGATGGTTTGGGCTTGTCCAACGTCCAGCAATAACATCATAATCTCTTTGCCCCAAGTGCACCAACTTAGTCAAAGAATTATACAGCCCTCCATGAAAACCGATAACAACTTCAAAATCTGGGTTGGTATCCTGATAGATCTCACCGTAAGGCGTGTAAAGGATTTCTTTGATCACTTGCCCTCGGCTGCTGAAGACAGCTAAGGGTGTCCCTGTGTTGTCACAAGCCACATAATACTCTTCACCACTGCTTAACTCCATAGCTATCAAGTGACCTTGGAGATCGTAATAAAGGGATGTGATTTCTGAGCTACTGTGGTTGTACAAGTGAGTAATTCTTACTGGATTGGAGAGATCTGCGTAGAAGAACTGTAAGTGTTGACCTAGGTTTGACTTGCTGGCCACTCGTCGCCCCAAACCATCATAGCAAAACTGGACTGTCCAACCAGAAACCCTGTTGTAAGCTCTGCTCAGGAAACCATTGGAGTTGTACTCAAAAATGTCATTCCCTCTTTGTTTAAGGAAGCCATCTTCATCCACCTTGTACTGAAGATCTCCTAGCCTTGTGATGCGGTCCCGAAGGTCGTACCTCAAAGGAGTGAGCCGTGCACTGTTCCCATGGCTGAGTAAGTTGATATTTCCATTGAGGTCATAGCTGTAGCGCCATTGAGTTTTGTCGTTCACGGAGACAGTCTGAAGTTGTCCATCAGCATCGTATTCATAAAAGTACCTTGTGATGTTGGCGTTTACTCCTACTCGGATGTCACATATCACCATACGTCCCATGTTGTCATATTGAATGGTCATCCAGTAGGCAATGAATTTCAGAATTTCATACTGCACTTCTATCACTTGGCCGTTGGCACTGAAAATTTTGGTATGCTTCATCATGGTGGTGGTAATCACTTGATTTAAGTCATAATTGATTACGCTGAATTTCCCAAATTGTTCTGTTTTCCCAGACACGTCTACGTAACGGTACAGATCGATAGGAAGTGGAGTTTCATTGATCATTGCTTGCATGCTGGTTACCCGAAAGTTGTTGTAGCTGTAATCAAATCTGGCATTCACGAGCCCTTCTTCACTAAATCTGAATATCTGTCGGCCAATTAGTGGTCCTATAAATAAAAGGTAAAATGGGTAGTTAAGAAGAGAAAGCTGCCCAAGGATGCTGGGGGAGACACATAAATTTAGGTAACCAACAAGTTAGCAGCCAGGGCAATCCATTAGGAGACAAAATATCTCAAAAATTATCATAAAGATGTATCTTTATTATGCCTAATTAAAAACCCAAACAATTGTCAGGAAACTTTCAAGTTCTTTAGATCATTTAAAAGTTGTTCATTTTGTGGGGAGTGGACACCTTTGTGTGGTTAAGACACTATAGATTTTGAAATTATTACTTAGAATTTTTTTTTTAAATTTGATTTTTATGCCGCCCTTCTCCGGAGACTCAGGGCGGCTTACAATGCGCTAAGCAATAGCCTTCATACTTTTGTATATTTATACAAAGTCAGCTTATTGCCCCCACAAACTGGGTCCTCATTTTACCTACCTTAGAAAGGATGGAAGGCTGAGTCAACCTTGAGCCTTGGTGAGATTCGAACCTGCAATAATTGCAGGCAGCTGATGTTAATAACAGGGCTTTAGACCACTGTACTATCCAAGGCTCTTTTAACTATAGAATTAATATATATTACATATATTCTTGGAAGCATTTTTTAGTGATACTATATGAAATGATTGTGCCACGCAAGAGGCAGTACTAGCATATTCTATCTAACACACTATCATAATTTTCATCTTCTTTTTCCTTTTTAAAGGTATTTTAGCTTTAAAGTTATACAGTTTAAACCAGGGGTGGGTTCTAAATTTTTTTACTACCGGTTCTGTGGGCGTGGCTTATTTTGTGGGCGTGGCTTGATGGTCATGTGATAATTCTTTAGGATTTAGCAGAGGTACTGGTCTACCAGGCTTTTAACTGCTTGCAGAGCTGTACCGATCTACCCATTTATTTTTTGCAGGCACTGATCTACTCATGTATTTTTGCAGGCATTGATGTACTCATGTATTTTTGCAGGCATTGATCTACTCATGTATTTTTGCAGGCACTGGTCTACTCATTTGTTTCCTTTTAACACTGATCAGCTGTAGGGCGGCCCTTTGAAGCCCCGCGGCAAGAGTTTAAACAGTTTTGTTCCCTCTAGCCATCAACTGGGACTCAGGAGGCAGCAATAGATTGAGGTGGGGCCAAATAAAAGGTAAGAATAATGCGGAGGGGGGTGGGGGGGCAGGGGGTGGATGGGGGGGCACGGGGGGGGCAGAACCGGTTCGGTGATGTCATATTGTCACTGCTACAGGCTCGGGAGAACCCGGCCAAACCGGGAGGAACCCACCACTAGTTTAAACCGTATGTTACCCAAACAAACCTATACTAAATTTGATGGATGCCATTATTGCATAACATATAGGTTTGTGAGATAGCAGGATATACATTGCAACAGATATCCTAAACCACCTTCTAGCCATACAGAACTCCAGTCACCATTCTTAATTCTGGAGTTTTAATTCTGAAATACTAGGACATTGCTATAATAAAAATTAAAAACACACATCTTTTTAAGCTATTTACATACATCTAATATTGCTTTACTATAATTTTCCAATCCTATCTCATTACAAAATAAAATTCTTTAGGTAGTTGTCCAAAGGTCTGGTAAACCAGAAGACATCAGGGCAGTGATGGGATTCAAATAATTTAACAGTTCTCTGCCCTAATAACTGGCTGGGTGGGCGTGGCCATGGTGGGCGTGGCCATGGGGTGTGTCAGGCAGCACTCGGCCTCCTGCACCCCCGTGAGAGCAAAAATGGGTCACGGGTGGACGTGCCCCCCCGCCCCGTTTTTGCTCCCAGGAGGCTGCAGAGAGGCCTACCAGGCCCAAAATGGCCGGTGGCGGGGCTGCGCCACCCACCCCCATGCCCCATTTTGGGCCCAGTAGGCCTCTCTGTAGCCTCCTGGGAGCAAAAACGGATTGTGGGGGCCTGCACCATACCCCCCGTGCACCATTTTGGGCCTAGTACGCCTCTCTGCAGCCTCCTGGGAGCAAAAACGGGGCACGGATGTGCCACACCGCACTCCCCGTGCCCCGTTTTGGGCCTAGTAAGCCTCCCTGCACTTATCTTGGAGCCAAAATGAGGTTTGTGGGGACTCCTGGAAGGAGCTGGGCAGGGTCAGCCAGCAATTTAACAACCGGTTCGCCTGAACTGGCCCGATCATCCCAAACTGGCTGAATTCCAACACTGCATCAGGGACTATATGCACCGGAGACTATCGTTATGTTATTTGTTTACTTAGTCACTCTAACAAATCAAAAGGTTTAATGGACAACTACATCCTTTTGGAATCCAGAACAGATTTATCCAAAAGCTTTAAAAATAGCGTCTTTGTATAAAAGAAAAGTTGAACCTCACGGTAGCAGGGCTTCATGAGAATGGTGAATAGTTGCCAAGAACAAGTGAAACCTAGTAGGAACCTAATCTTAACCCACCTGTTTGCCTGTATCTGATGGTGCAAATAAATCCATCATGCATCAAATGTATGGTTTTAATAACGCCAGATGATTCTTCATAAGTAAAGGAGACCTGCGTGGTATCGTAAAGGATCTCGGAAAGCTTGGACTGTGGTGTATATTGGTAAAGAACTCGGCGGCCTGTTCCCGGATAGAAAGATTGCAAGAGCCGACCATCTTTGGAAAAGTCCTGGACGAAGGAGGCACTGCTGTCTGGCGGAGAGTAAAGATTTCGATAGTAGCCAACAGAGAGCATGGTTTGAAAACTGTGTCGGACCATGCTTGGCATGGTGACAGATAGCAGGTAATCCGACTGGTCATGTTCAAAGATGTAGCGGCGCTGACTGTGCAGAAGCAGCATCACAGACTGAAAGGGGAAAAAAAATCAAAAACATTAGGAAATAAGCCTTTCCAGGGACCCTGGTGGGATGCATAAATCAGGATACCTACGCTGCAAACACCATTTCAATCAGGGGATTTGCTTCAAGAGGGCACACAGATGCATTTTTTTAGATAGTGTAGAGAGGATAAGGAACTAGACCTGTGATGGCGAACCTATGGCACGGGTGCCACAGGTGGCACGTGGAGCCATCTCGGTGGGCACGCGAGCTCAGCTCTGGCACACATGCGTGCGCTGGCCAGCTGATTTTCAGGCCTTCTGGGCCCACCAGAAGTCAGGAAACACACTGTTTCCGGCCTCCAGAGGGCCTCTGGGTGGGGTGGGGAAGGCCGTTTTTGCCCTCCCCAGGCTTCTAGAAAGGCTCTGGACCCTGGGGAGAGCGAAAAACAGGCCTACCGGACCCACCATGCCATCGCGATCCAAAAGCGGGGGGGGGGGGGGCGGGGGGGGGGCAGGGTGCATAGAATAATGGATGTGGGCACGCGTGCGTGTGACCCCACTGCGCTCCCTCCGCTTTTGGCACGCGATGGCAAAAAGGTTAGCCATCACTGAACTAGACTAAAGTAAGACATCTCATTGAATATATCAAGAGATCTCAGGGTGATCATATTCCCAGGAGAATCTGCAGGAACATCATATTGGAGTTTACAGGATATTGATGGCTAATTTATAGATTGCATATAGTTGAGAGTGTCTTTTTTTCTAAGAATTGCTTCAATTGTAAATAATGTGTCCACCTATCCCAGTCTGGATCTTCCAAATGTGGTGGAACTGTAGCTTTAAACATTCCTGCCCCAAAGATGCTTTTTCAAAAAGGCAACTGGACTTCGTTTTTTCTTGACAATGTTTCTCTTCTCATCCAAGAAGGTTCTTCAGTCAGAAATGAATAAGCTTCTTGGAGGAGACGTGAAATGTCTTCAAGGACAAAGAAAGTCCAGTTGCTGTTCTGACCTAGGCTTCCTGAGTCAGTAAAACACATGAGTAGTTCCAAAAACCTGTTTTATTTTAACAGCTGTGAATTCTGTTCATTCACAGATGAGTCCCAAATAGTTGCAAAGAGTCTTTCAGGATAATGCTGATAATCACCCACCTTTATCTCCCTTGACACACTGCCAAAGACCTAATTGGCAAAGCCACATGGAGTCCAGAATCAAACAGAGCTTCACACTTTAAACTGCACAGAATAAACAATGTTGCTTCCTGCAAAGTCCCACCTGTGCCTTTGCTCCTCTTTTAAGTCTTATGAGAGGGTCCACTCATCTCCAAGCCCTACTCCCGAGTCATCCCTTTTGTTTTAACTGTTCTTCACTTCTGGCAGCTCTGCGCATGTGCGCACTGGGAACAGGCTCCCCCTGTTCCGCTGCCTCGCTGAGGTCCGACTCTGGAGGCTCTGGAGGCAGCACGTACCTCCCAGATGGCCCTTTCCCTGCCTCCGACACAGAGCCCTCATCCAAGCCTTCCCCAGATTCTAGGATTGGCCCATGTTCCCCCTCAGCCTCCTCACTGTCCGACTTTCAAACAGTTGTGTTTTGAAAAAGCACCTTTGGGAAAACTATGACCTGGATGGCTGAGAATTTCCATAAACATTTAAATATACTTGTTTTGTAGGCTAATGGAAATCCTAACTGGGAAAAGATCTCTGTGATCTTAAAGAATGGTCTTTCCCCACCACCTGATCATTTTAAACCAAGATGTCGACAATTAAACCTTCTCTACTCTCTGCCTTTCAATAACCATTTCATTAGTACTTCTAAAAGGAGAGAACAATCCAGTGGTGGAATTCAATATTTTTTACTACCGGTTCTGTGGGCGTGGCTTGGTGGGCGTGGCAGGGGAAGGATACTGCAAAATCTCCATTCCCACCTCACTCCAGGGGAAGGATACTGCAAAATCCCCATTCCCTCCCCACTTCTGGGGGAAGGATATTGCAAAATCTTCGTTCCCACCCCACTCTGGAGCCAGCCAGAGGCGGTATTTGCCAGTTCTCCAAACTACTCAAAATTTCCGCTACCGGTTCTCCAGAACCTGCTGAATTTCACCTCTGGAACAACCCCACCATTTGACTTAATGAACACACAAAAATGATCTCGTTCCATTCTCTACTCCTCCCCAGTTACAACAATTAATAACCTTTTCTAAATAGGTGTAGCTCCATATTTTGCCATCCGCCCAAGTTCTGGAGATAATCTTCCCATTTGGATCATACTCCATTTTTTCAGTCCAGGTTCCTCTCTGGATGTATGTTACTAATCCAGAATGGGAGTAAGTGATGTTCACTTCATTGTATTTATTGATGGGCGACCAAAGAATTGGACGGCCTGCCTGGTCATAGAGGATCCGAAGGGTGAACTTGCGATGGTCATCGTAGATCTTCCCTGTTCTTGTTAAGTGGTCAAAATCAATGGACAACAAGTTCCTGTTGTGAGCCTAAAGAACATAAGAAGAAAGGTATGGCACATAAATTCTGGGACTCAAACCCGGTTAACATGTGTGCAGTGGCAAAATTCTGTGCTGCTGCAATGACCACAAGGAAAAAATTGGTTACAGAATTATAGAGGTCAACTTGCGCCAATTTTTCGTAGCTACCTCTTACAATTTTTAGAGAAATTATATTTACACACATACTTATCTGCTCTCCAATCATGTGAACAAGGGCATGATCCAAAATGTTTGAGACCATGTATTTTATTTATCATGGATGCTATTCTATTCTATTCTATTCTATTCTATTCTATTCTATTCTATTCT
>WNWU01000035.1:4262852-4315546 GCA_012654045.1 Ptyas mucosa
CCTCTCCTCTCCTCTCCTCTCCTCTCCTCTCCTCTCCTCTCCTCTCCACTCCACTCCACTCCACTCCACTCCACTCCACTCCACTCCACTCCACCTAATGGAAAAGGGCAGGACAACCTTTCTGTAATGCAAAAAAAAAAAAAAAATCCAAACAACCAGTAGACAGCATGAGAATGTCAGAGCTTTATCTATGGATTTCCTGCCAAAGTCTAGTGTTTGACCTTTTGCGGCATAGATGACCGTAGCCAAATCTTCATAACTAAGTTAAAACATAGGAAGATCCACCTTTTTCTTCATTACAGAAGGTTGGGTCTTCTCAGGAATCCTGGTGATGAAAACTGAACTTCAGGCAGCCTTCTAGCTGTGCTTATCATAAATAGCTTGTTTCGTCTTCCTCTTCTGTTTACTTGTTTTCAAGTAAAACACGGAGATTGGAAATACCACTGGAAATACAGAGACTGAAAGGCTTGTAATTAAAGCCTTGAGCGATGTGAAACAGAGCAGAGTATCTCTCATCTTTTTTTTTTAAATTTGATTTATATGCTGCCCTTCTCCAGAGACTCAGGGCGGCTTACAATGCGTTAAGCAATAGCCTTCATACTTTTGTATATTTATACAAAGTCAGCTTATTGCCCCCACAATCTGGGTCCTCATTTTACCTACCTTAGAAAGGATGGAAGAATGAGTCAACCTCGAGCCTGGTGAGATTTGAACTTGCAGTAATTGCAGGCTGCTGAATGTTAATCACAGTGCCTTAGTCTACTGCGCCACGCAGGCCCCTTCAGAGACCAACTTGGCCTATCTGCTGCCTTAAAATAGCTCATAATGAAAAGAACACCCACAGTAGGTCACTATCGGCAAAAATAATCACAAATCGCAGTAAAGTGACCACAGATCTCAACAAATAGTCATAAAGGCAAGATGGTTGCCAAGTGCATGAAATATGACGGAGTGACTCTCTCTGTGTGTTTGTACAGTGGTGGTAACTCCAAGGAGTCGTAAGTCATAACAGTCATGGTGGCGCAGTGATTAGAATGCAGGATTGCAGGCTAATTCTGCACTCTGTCAGGAGTTCAATCTTGACCGGCTGAAGGTTGACTCAGCCTTCCAAATTTTCAAGGTCGGTAAAATGAGGACCCCAGTTGTTGAGGGCAATATACAGACTCTGTAAAGCACTTAGGGAGGGCTGTAAAAGCATTGTGAAGCGGTATATAAGTCTAAGTGCTATTACTAATATATTGGAAGGGGTCAGTTGTAATTTGAATGGCGATCAATTATTAAGCAAGGATTACCTGTATTAGCAGGCAGTTTGTTATTTTGATATGCTCCCTTTTAAACTAAAAAAGAACCTCTTTATGTTCTAAATTATAGCACAGGTTTTAATTTAATTTTTTTGAATATCACACCTCCTGTTATGCAGGCTGCAATTCTTTTCCTCACGATTATTTTTCTTTTGATGTTACATCGTGCTGTTCCAATCCATGGTCACAGCAATGACTTTATTTCTTATCAGGTTAGCCATTTTTGAAAAGTTTCTAGCTGGATACTCCCTCCTCCATTTTGTAAAAAGCCAAATGTTACAGAATAGTTTCAGATTAACAGAGTTGGAAGGGACTTTGTAGGTCATCTAGTCCAGCCCCCCACCCAAGCAGGAGAACCTACACCATTTCAGTCCAATCTCTTCTTAAAAGCATCCAGTGATGAAACTCCCACAACTTCCGAAGGCAACTTCTGTTCCATTGGTTAATTGCTCTCAATGTCAGAAATGTTCTCCTTATATCCAGATTGAAACTATCCAGGTTGAAAATAGCTTGACCCCTTCTTCTCTGTGGCAGCTCCTCCAATATTGGAACATGGCTATCGTGTCTCCCCTGGTCCTTCTCTTCCCTAGACTAGCCATGCCCAGTTCCTGCAACCGTTCATCATATGTTTTAGCCTCCAGTCCCCTAATCATCCTGGTTGCTCTTCTCTGCACTTTTTCTAGAGTCTCAACATCTTTTTTTATAGTTTGGTGACCAAAATTGGATGCAATATTCTAGGTGTGGTCTTGCTAAGGCTTTATAGAGTGGTATTAGTGCCTCACTTGATCTTGATTGTATCCCTCTGTTAATGCAATTTAGGATTGCATTGACTTTTTTGACTGCCGTTGCACACTGCTGGCTCATTTTTAACTGGTTGTCCACTAAGACTCCAAGATCCCTCTCACAGTCACTGCTGTTAAGCCTGGTTTCACCCAGTCTATATGTGTACTTTGGTTTTTCTTTCCTAAGTGTAAAACGTTACTTTTCTCTACATTGAGTTTCATTTTGTTAGGTAAGGCCCAGTGTTCAAGTCTGTCAAGTTCCATCTGGATCTTGAGCGTAATATCCAGGGCATTAGCTATTTCTGCTAGTTTAGTGTCATCTGCAAACTTGGTAAATTCCCCTTCTATTCCCTCATCTAAGTAGTTTATGAAGATACTGAAGAGTACTGACAGAATCTTGTGGTACCCCACTGTTTACTTCCCTCCATGTAGACGTAGACCCATTAAGGACTACTCGTTGAGTACGGTTTATCAGCCAGTTGCAAATCCATCTGGTGGTGATGCTATCCATCCCACTTTTTCTAGCTTACAAAGAAGTAGGTTGTGATCTACTTTGTCAAATGCCTTGCTGAAGTCTAAGCATATTATGTCCACAGTATTTCACTGGTCTACTAATTTAGTCACTACGTTGAAGAATGAAATAAGATTGTTTGGCATGATCTGTTTTTAACAAACCCATGCTGACTGGTAGTCATTACCATATTTTTCGGAGTATAAGACGTACCTTTTTCCCCTCTAAAAGAGGATGAAAATTTAGGTGCGTCTTATACACCGAATGTAGCCCCGCCCACCCACTGGCCCCCACCCTTTGGCCTCTGCCTCGCAGCAGTTACCTCCTTACAAGCAAACAGCAAGAAAAAACAGCTCCTTTCAGCTTCAGCACAGCCTAATTAGCACAAATTGATTGGATCGGCCTCCTGACTCTCAGCTGATTTGCTCTTAGCTGTTTTGCGCAGGAATCTGCTGCTTGCTGCAAAGAGGTAAATTGCTGGAGCAGATTTTTTCCCCCCCCTTGCATTCCCCAAGCAATGCTGGAAACGAAAATGAAAGTAAAGCAGGCTGTTTGCTGTTTGCTGCAACGAGGCAAAATTGTTCAGAGGCAGAGGAAGATTTCTTTTTCTTCTTTTCCTCACCAAAAAAGGTAGGTGCGTCTTATACTCCAGTATTACTTATACTCCGAAAAATACGGTACTTTACTCGTTTCTAGATGTTGGAAGATCTGTTTTTTAATTATCTTTTCCAGTATCTTCTCGGGTATTGATATTAAGCTGTTCACTAAGGCAATCATTTTGTAAGAGTGCTTATGATTCTTTGTCAAAATTTCTAATGTGCCCATTCCCCACCCACCAAATTTTTTTTTTTAGTTTTATAAGAATGTCACCTGTTGCTTTGAAATATGTGTGTGTCCCTTCAAGTCAGTTTTTGAATTCTGGAAACTGCTTATATCAGGTCTTGCAGGTTTCTAAGCAAGATTTTTTTAAAAATGGCTTGCCATTACATCATTCTGGGGCTGAGAGAGAATGACTGGCCCCAGCTAACTTTGTGCCTCTGGCAGGACTGTATTTAGCCTGGTACCTTAACCAATACCATCAAACTGGCTCTCACTTTGAAAGAGACATAAAGCCAAAATTGACAATGCAAACAGAACCGTGCTGGAAGATTTGCAGTATGAGCGAGAAATATAGGTCTGTTCAGTGGGAAAACTTACCCGTAACCTTCTTTCAAAAGTGGAAATATTGCCTTTAGTTTGTTCCTTCCTTTGCCTCCACTCGATAAGGTTGGAGTTGTGCTCCCCAGGCAAGGAGATATTACATTTTCCTAAGGTGGGGTTGACCACACCAGCCAGGATGTGGGTCTCAGCATTCAGCGTCAGCTCCATTCCGCTTGCAAAGGTGACTCGGAGGGACCCGTCTGGACTGACCCGATAAATATTCTGAATATTGTCTGTCATCACACAAAACAGAGGAGAAATTGCTCAGCTTTTCATCTTGGTGAGTGAATAGTTGTGTGCGGGAAGGCTTTACTGATCTAGTCTTGGAATGGCATTTGCAGTGGTTCCACAACTGGAAAAATCTGGGGGGAGTTGCGATGATACTGCATTCAAACCCCAATATAGCTTATTAGTATTATCCTCTATACCAGGGGAGTCAAACTCGATTTCATTGAGGGCCGCATCAAGGTTGTGTTTGACCTCAGGGACCGGGGTGGGTGTGGCCAAGGTGGGCGTAGCCAACTCGACATCACTCCTGTCAGCACCTGTGGCAACCTGAGCACTCTACCAGTGAAAATGGGCTCCTGAGCTCCGTTTTTGGCTGCCAAGGCCTCCTGCAACCCTCTGCCAGTGAAAACAGAGCTCGGGAGGGCCGCATGCGCTCTATGCCAAAGAAAAGAATTTCCCACAGTAATACTGAAGGAAGATATGGTCCTAATAGCACTGAGAAGGGAAGAATTCCCAGCGCTATCGAAAATATAGTTTGACTACCGATTATACCGTGTTTCCCCGAAAATAAGACCCTGTCTTATATTTTTTTGAACGCTGAAGTAAACGCTTGGCCTTATTGCTATGCGCTCAAAAACCCGATTGGGCTTATTATCAGAGGATGTCTTATTTTGGGGGAAACAGGGTAGTTTGATTATTTCATTACAGAATGGTGAGTTCAGGATTGCAATCTCTTTTATTAAGGTGTGTTAAGGGGCAGGGCCTGGTCTGCCATATTGCAGATTTTGATCCCACACAAACATGGATTCCATTCTACATACTCAAACAAAACTTAATTATATAAGCTCAGAAGGACCACAATAGAACGATAATATAGCAATGTTCTCTTTATTGTAATGAGCACTGAATCTCTTAAAAACATAGAGGCAAAATTAGTTGGGTTTTTTTTTTTGCAAACATCTGCATTATTTTAATTTTTTTTTTTGCAAACAAGGAATACTCATTAAATAATTTTGCTTAGAGTGGGAAGTTGAAAAAGAAACTTATGGTCTTAAAAGAGGAATTGAATTGTCATCCCCAGTTGTAAAAAAATAATTTGTGCTCTAGAATTGCTGCTAAAGTACAAACTTATATTTTT
Organism: Ptyas mucosa; assembly: GCA_012654045.1. Lineage (NCBI taxonomy): Eukaryota > Metazoa > Chordata > Lepidosauria > Squamata > Colubridae > Ptyas > Ptyas mucosa. The sequence goes on from WNWU01000035.1 coordinate 4,268,013, forward strand.
TTAGCCCAGGATGGGGAACTGTAACCCTGGAGCAATTGCACCCTGAAGTGCAGGAGAAAAGAATTCTGCATCCTCGCTGCAAATATTGCTTTTTTAAAAAATTCACAATCTGGCTCATTAAAAGCTGCACCCAAAGGCTTGAAGCTTCCACAGGATTTAAAACTCCGACTCTTGTATGGAGAAAAACCATTTGAGAACTTTTTGGAAAAACAAAACATAGTTATCAATGTTTGGTAAACAAGTTAAAAAAAAATCTATGCTGAGTTGCTTTGCTATAATTAGGCATTTGTTAAGATTTTATTCAACAGACTTTTTACCCTGTGACAATTGAGTTTATTAGCATATGGGCACTGAATTTGTTCTTAATTTTATTATGTAACTAAAATTGACTAGCATGACAGAAAGGAGCTGAAGTGTGGAATAATTACTGCAAAACACTCCCCCTCCCAAATAAAGGAGCTTTAAGTTTTGTTTTGTCTTTCTGTTTATTGTCTTTCTCTCTATTTTCTAAGCCCCAGGGAAATATTTGTATTTGAAATGCAATAAAATAATACTTTCTGTAGCATCTGGAAATCTTTCTCTCCCTCTTTGAGGGTGAAACACCCCCGCTTCCTCCAAATCTCTGGCTTTTATGTGCAGCTGAAATAAAAGCTATGTTACTGTTTTCTTAAATAAATAAATCCAACTATTATAATAGCTGAAGAGTATCTTGTAATGATATCGTAAAAGACTATGGATCACAGTGAGTCCAATCTGTCAGTTTTGCAAATTTCCCCAGATTATTACGCTTCATCATTAAAACACACAAACAGGCACACAAATATTGGTGGTGTCTATAACACTCAAAAATCTTCGGTATGGAATTATTCTGGTTTCAATCCTTGCCATATCCTATTTAGATCTACAAAACTTGGGAGAGATTATCTGTCCGTTTTGAATGAGGCACCATCAATACACAGATGATACCCAATCAAATTTATTTTGTTTATTTATTTGAGTTTTATCCTGCCTTTATTACTTTATAAGAACTCAAGGTGGTGAACATACATAATATACTCCTACTTATTTTCCACACAACAACAAATATGGATATTCCACTTGGCATGTGACTCAGGATGACAAACATAAAAAAAAAAACCAACTAAAAATCATCATCCTCTTTTAATGACCCCATAATCCCTTGCGGGATGGAGTATGGGCAATTGAATGGAGTTGAGTGTTTACTGGCCGGATTCCCTTCCTGTCGTCAATGTGGAGTTTTATTCAGCAGATATATTGTCAGTGTGCCCAGAGAGAGAAATATCTGCGTCTACCTAGGATCAAACTCACAGCCTCTTGATTGTGAGGCGAGAGTTTCACCTCTAGGCCACCGTACCCCTAAAAAAAAAAATAACTAAAAATGCAAACAGGTAATAGAATAAAATATAAAAAATGCAATCTGCAAAGCAGCCTGCAAAGAGAAGTATTGGAAAAAACAGTTATATAGCTGTTGTGGTCTGCTGGCAGCAGAGTCGGACAGTGAGGAGGCTGAGGAAGAACATGGGCCAAACCTGGAGTCTGGGGAAGGCTCAGATGAGGGCTCTGCGTCAGAGGCAGAGATGGGGCCAGGGCCATCTGGGAGTTATATGCTGACTCCGGAGCCTCCAGAGTCTGATGTCAGTGAGGCAGAGGAACAGGAGGAGCCTGTTCCCAGTGCACGCATGCGCAGAGCTGCCAGAAGGCAAGAACGGTTAAGACAAAAGGGGCGACTCCGGAGTAAGGCTTGGAGATGATTGGCCCCTCCCATAAGATATAAAGGAGGAGCAAAGGCACGTGAGCCTTTGCAGCAAGCAACTTTGTTCGTTCTGCTCAGTTTAAATTCTGAAGCTCCGTTTTGACTCTGCGCTCCGTGTGGCCTTGCAAAGCTATGACAATTAGGTCTTTGGCAGGGTGTCAAGGGAGATAAAGGTGGGTGTTTATCAGCTTTATCCCGAAGGACTGTGGGAGACTTCTGTCGGACTCTTTACAAACTATTTGTGACTCATCACGGGCTGTGAATGAACAGAATTCACAGCCGTTGAAATAAAAAGAGGGATTTTGGGATTAATTCTGTGCTTTTTACTGTCTCAGGAAGCCTAAGTCAGAACAATAGCAGATCCAACCACTCCTGGATCCAATGCCTTGGATGAGTGGGTAGGATAAACCTATTTATTCTTTCTGAAACAGGCATTCTAGGCCCATTGGGCGATACGACGCAAGTCCTAACACCTATTTGGAGGGTCTCATGAAAAACAGCCACAGACTGATAGATGGGCGGTTGATGTGGAAGTTGTCTGATTCCAAGGCTGCACCATCTTTGACTCTTGGGGTCTGCTTTCCCCAGAAAAAACACAGTCAGAATCTAGGGGTCCACCTGGAAGCAGTTCCTGCTCCATGGGTCATGGGCAGGGAAGACTTTTCATGGCTTTAGCGAGCGTGCCATCTGCAACTCTCTTTGAAATCAGATGTGTTGCAGATGGTCACCCATGTCATTGTTATCCTGCCCACCCCGCTAGATAGACTAGGTGAGAAAATGAACTCTGCAGGAAAGCTAACAATACTTTGATTGAGACAGAATTCAATAGCAGACTCTTGTAAGTCTGATGGAGATATTCCTCCTCCTCCTCCTTTTGGTAACGGCTATTGAATGTTTCCATCAAGGCCACCTCCCTTACTATCATCTCTAGCACAAATTATTGTAACTTGCTGTATATGGATCTGTGCTAGAAGATCATTTCAGGTGGTCCAGAAATGCATCTGGAGGCATATTTAATGGTCAGTCAAGATACTGCCACGGTATACTCTGCTGCAACAGTTGTACTGGTTATAAGTACCATGTTCCCCCCAAAATAAGCCCTAGCTTGATTTTTACACATGCACCCAATATAATCACTACCCACAAAATAAGCCCTAGTTAAGACCGCGCCCTCTCCATTGCACCTGGTTGCACAGGGTGGGGCAAGGTGCACGGGTAAAAATCAAATGAGGGTGGGGATGTGGGTGGGTGGAGCTGCTTACTTTCAGACAGGTGCAGCCAGGCCTCACGCACCCCAACACCTGCCTCACCTTGCTGGATTTATCTGGAGCTCATTTCTTGGCTGCAGAGGCCTTTCCTGAAGGCCTCTGATGGCAAAACAGAGGCCGGGGGCAACACATGTGAGTGGAGGCAAGAGGCCACAGAAGAAGTGGGCTGGCAGTGGGCTCCTGTTGGGCAGGGTTGTCTGTGCTGCCGTCACGAGGTGAGTCAGTGGAAGACGTCCCCCGAAAATAAGACCCGGTGCCTTTTTTGGTGGCCAAAAAAAAAAAGTAAAACTGGGTCTTATTTTTGGGGAAACACGGTAGGTTTCTGAGGGCAATTTAAGATGTTGGACAAAAGAGTCACGATCGGATAACTTAGGAGCTGCTTTTCTACAATAGTTTCTCTTTGTCCTATTCAAAGAACTAGATAGTACCAGCTAGTTAAGAATCAGAAAGTATGGCACCCCAGTGGTGGCTATTCTCTGAAGCAGTTCTTACGCCTTTAGAATAATTGTTCCCTAAGGCTTGGATGCTGAAACATGGCTGATCCAGAAAGCCTTCGGGGATTAATTATAGCCAAAATTGCTATATTCAAGACATTTAACTTACTACTTTTAGCCTTCATTTAAACTGAGATTTAATTACACAACTGTTCTAATTAATTATTATAGTGACTTGCATCGGGTTTTACATGTAAATTATGTAGCTACCTAGAATCCTATGGCAGTCGACAAATCCCATAAATAAATAATAAATAAGCAAATGAATAAAACAAGCAAGGAAGGCTGGCTTGGAAATTCCCTAGTTTATCATTAAAGGACAGTTCACCAAAGTTTATGGGATTCTCACTTTCATTGGATCTTGGCTGCTGTGTGGGGTCTGACATCGGTAAAGCTATATGATCATGATTTATCACATAGCTTTTATGTACACTGAGAGCTTATGCACCGAAGATAAATTCCTTGTGTGTCCGATCACACTTGGCCAATAAAGAATTCTATATTTCATAAGAGAAAATGCAAAGGAATCAACAAATGCCAAAGTAGTCACAATTGGTGTGGTGGTCCAAATGCTAAACCAAGCATAGTTTAAACATGGTTTATTGAATTACCCCATATTAGTTGGCTTGAACAAAGTTAAAATGTAGTCTCTGGTTTTTGGTATCAGGTTAGTTTGTGGCATTCAATGATATTATGTTTTAGAGCTGAGTGTTATGGTGGCCTAGTGGTGGAGACTCTCACCTCCTACTTGGAAGGTTGAAGGTTCAATCCTAGGTAGTGGCAGATGTTTGTCTCCTATGCACAAAGAAAAGAAATGTCTGCTGCAAACTTTGCATGGCATCAGGAAGGGCATCTGGCCAGTAAATGCTCAGGTCTATCCAGTTGCCCTGACTCTACCCCGAATTAAGGGATTATAGGGTCATAAAAAGAGAGTTTAATGATATTATAGTAGAGCTACCCTACAACTATTTCTATTGCTGTTCATAAATGTATCATTCTTTCTCTTGTTCGGTTTATCTGGGACAAACATTAGGTTGATGGTCTGAACATTCTAAGTCTCTTGTTTTAAAAGTGGTGTCGTCACAGTTAGTTTCCAAAGAGGCCAGTTATAGTGATACACAACTTGGTTCAGTCTCTCCCACTGGAGAGAATAAGTTTGACCGGATTATGCTGGCTTTTAAAGAAAAAAATACGCTTCTGATCTCAAGGCTTCTTATAGTTGTCATCTTATTATTCTGAACTTGCTTGATCAGTTCTTTTGAGTAACCTGTAGGAGCCAATATAATGAGCTACCTCGCTTTGTTGCAGGGCTTTGAAAAATATATTCAGAGGAACGTTAAAACTACGAGATCAAACACGGGAAAAAACAACAACAACGAGGATGCATTTTGCCTACCTTGTTTTAAAGTATAAATAGTTGAGGTAGCTGAAAAGTTAGTTGCTGTAATCACATTTTCCCTATTTGAAGCGTCAATTTCTATTCTCATCAGTTTTTCAACATCACTATGGAAACTGCTGACTTCCCCAGTGGGGAAAGTTGCATTGGTTAAATGACCATCGGAATCATACCTAGGAAAAGAGAAAAAGCACAGATAAATGGCATATACCATGCAGTGCACTGAAAAAGAAAAAGAGGGGGGGAGGGAAGAGGAATAGAAGGAGGGAAGCGTACCCAATGGTGGGAATCAGCCAGTTCGCACCTATTTGGGAGAACCGGTTGTTAACTTTCTAAGCAGTTCAGAGAACCGGTTGTTGGAAGAAATCTCCTTTTGTTTTTTTCCCACTTTACAGGGCTAATCCTGTAAGGAAGGCAGGAAGGAAACATTCTGGTGGTGTTTCTAGCCTAATCTTTATTGTCCTGCTTACAGAAACTGCCTCTCTGGTTAACCCTTATTACATTGTAACAGCTAAGGCGAAGCGCCCATCGACGTGAGTGACGTTGAGTTGGCCATGCCCACACGACCATGCCTACCCAGCTGGTCATTAGGGCAGAAAACCGGTTGTTAAATTATTTGAATCCCACCACTGAGGGTACCCATATCAAATCAACATTTTATTATGTTCATCGGCAGAGGAATAGAGATATAGACAGTCTCTCTCTCTCTCTCTCTCTCTCTCTCTCTCTCTCTCTCTCTCTCTCACACACACACACACACACACACACACACACACACACACACAAAGATTCTGGCACGAATCAGTATTTGTTCTCTTTTTGAGAGACATCCAGTGATAATTTCACTGAAAAGCATCCCATTCTTTCCCTAGCTATCAAGAGAGTTTGGATTGGCTAGCCCAGAGTAAGCTCATTGCATTTACACTTACCTGCTGTTTTCAGCTGCCTGCAATCATAAAGCCTTTGACTTTCCAAAAGACATTTTACAAGCTGCTTTGGGATCCTGTTTTGGCTGAAGAGCTGGGTCAAAATGTGCCTCCTACTTCGAATGGCTAATCTTTATACGGTGATTAAAAAGTCACTCTACATTCCCAGGACTAAAGTTGCCCTGTGGAGGCTTTTCACAGCTGGTGCAGCCAACTGCAAAACAAATACTTTTGGAAAGCAAGGGTTTTTTTTAGCCCCAGTGTGCTCCGTAGCATCACAGCTTAATTTTATATTTCTTTATGGCCAGAGAGACCTCTTTCCAAAAATGAAGCTTTCGCCATTTTTTTTTAAGAAGCGCGCAATACTGGGTGGACTCATAGGCCCACTTGCAATCATGATGATATTAGAAGCCATATAGCTTTGCTTTGCAACACAGGTAGTCCTTGATTTACGACAGTTCATTTAGTGACTCTCTTTGCTTTCGAGAAATGTGTGCCACACTGAAGACATTTTTCATCCCTGGGCACCTCTATACATAAATAAGATCATGGAGTTCAAGGGGCCAATTAAAAGTATAGAGAACTGTACTTTAAGATTATTATTATTATTATTATTTTTAAAAGAGCCCTTTCTCATTGTGGGCCAATTCATTTTAGGGTTAGATTTAACACACCCTGGTTGCAACTTTCAAGATTTTATTGGCACTTTTGATGCTTTGTTTTATAAGCCACCTTGCTTCACTCGCTGGGGAGAAGGCAATCATGGTACATAAAAAGTAATTCAAGAATAATGATGGTGAATTTATGGACAGCTACGAAGTAACGGCACAGTAAACCTTGGAGTTTGATGTGACCTAAGAGACGGCCACAAGAGGGCACTCCGCACTAAGAAAAGGGGAATTTAAAAGAAAACCGAAGCTACTTGGAACTCAGTATCATTCTTTTCCCTAAAATGTTTTAACGTTTTCTACGGGTTTCAAAATGCTGCGAAAAACATATTGAGGGTTTTAGACAATGCCCCAGATGCAGGAGTGTCCAGGTTCATGAATTGCAGCGTTGCAGACCCATCAGCTCTACATGTCTAGGGTGTGCTGCTGGCATGGTTTATGTCTTCTAGCTAAGGCTTCACAGCACCGATGAGAAGCGATGACAGCTCTTCGGTGCCTCCTAATGGGAAATCCAGCTGTCCATTTCCAGCTGTTCAGGGTCCCCCCCCTTCCTATTCCATTGGTTTAAAGCCAGGCTGTCAAAGCTGCTTTTTTTCCCCCAACTGGGGATTCAAGCATTTACTGGTCTACCAGGAGCTGATCAGAACAGCTGATACCTTGATAACAAGGCCAAAAGGTAACTGTGCGATTCTGTGCAATTCCCTCCCCAATTCTGCACTCATTTCTCCATGAAGACATGACTCCCTTCGAGCCAGAGGCTGTCACAGCGGGTGCTGTTGAGTATATTTAGAGGCCTTCAGATCTTTCTGTTTTGGCTGACTGCTCTCCATCCCACTTGACCTCAGGGATGATCTCAACAGAGGAATCACATCAAATGGAAGTTGACCACGTTGAGTAATGACCAGTCTTCGCTTTCGAGAAAAGCGTGCAACGTTGTCTGGCTTAAGGGGGCTTTTCATCCCTGGCTTATTTGGAAATGCACCGCGAGAACAGCTAGGGATAGGGTTTGTTTTCGGAGAAGATTTGGAGTGTTTGAATTGGTGCGATAGATCATTGGGCAGCTCTAAGTATTAAGGAACCTATTTCACCTCTTAAAACCAGTGGTGGGATTGAAAAAATTAACAACCAGCTTGCTGTCCGGTTGCTGGATAGGTGTGGCCTGGGGGTGTGTGGCCTACTCGGCCTTCTGCACTATGGATGGGGGCCATTTTTGTCCTCCCAAGGCTCCGGATGCTTTCTTCAAGACTCCAGGAGGGCAAAAATGGCCTCCCCCGGGCACCAGAGGGCCCTCCGGAGGCCGGAAATGAACCTGTTTCCGGACTTCCAGTAGGCCCGTTTTTCGTGCTCGTAAGGCTCCAGAGCTTTCTTCAAGCCTCCAGGAGGGCAAAAATGGCCTCCCCTGGGCACCGGAGGCTGGAAACAGGCCTGTTTCCAGACTCCTGGTAGGCCTGTTTTTTCACCCTCCCAGAGCTTCCACGCAGGCCCTGCACTTACCTCACATCCAAAATGGGCCGTATGGAGACTCCTGGGAGAGGCGGGGTGGGGTGGGCGGAGTCAGCCAGTCCTTGGAACAACTGGTTCAGTGAACCAGATTAAAATTAACATCCGGTTTGCACGAACCGGTTCAAACCGACTGAATCCCATCCCTGCTTAAAACCCACCTCCATCCGAATGCATTAGAAGGGACAAACTTTTGGTCCCTTTTACCTGGGAAGGTTCTCCAGGAGACTTTTTGTACCATTGGTTTCCAAGGACATTTTTGCAGGTCCATGTGAACCCCTTGAGCATCTTGACAACAAGAGAACCAACTACTAGCGGCAGCAGGTTAGAATCTTGTTGGAAAATAGCAGTAGAACTTAAACTTATATACCGCTTCAGTGCTTTGCAGCCCTCTCTAAGAGGTTTACAGAGCCAGCATATGGCCAACAATCTAATAAGAAATAAAGTTATTGCTGCGACCATGGATTGGAACAGCACGATGTAACATCAAAAGAAAAATAATAGCGAGAAAAAGAAATGCAGCATGCATAACAAGAGGTGTGACATCGAAAAGAAATTAAATGACACTGAAACCTGTGCTATAATTTAGAGCATAAAGAGATTCTTTTTTTAGTTTAAAAGAGAGCATAGCAAAATAATAAACTGTCTGCTAATATAGGTAGTCCTTGCTTAATAACTAATCGCCATTCAAATTACAACTGACCCCCTCCAATATATTAGCAATAGCACTTAGATTTATATACCCCTTCGCTAAGCGATTGACAGAGTCAACCTATTGCCTCCAACCATCTGGGTCCTCATTTTACCAACGTCAGAAGGATGGGAGGCTGAGTCAACCTTGAGCCGGTGAGTATTGAACTGCAGGCAGTCGGCAGTTAGCAGAAGTAGCCTGTAGTACTGCATTCTAACCACTGCGCCACCACGGCTCACGTCCACTGACTCAGGAAAGGTTCAAGACAAGCCATTAAGAGGCAGAAAACATCCTGGGATTCAAGGGATGTTTTCTCAGGATGACACACAAAATGAGTAGCCATACAATTTATCAAAAAATAGATACCACTACAACCACTACAGAACAACCAACATGGGATATGAAAAGGATAACACTGCCATACATCAAAAACATCTCAGAAACACGATTATTACAACCACATTTCATCCCTGTAATGCACAAACTGGCTAAAGCCCTCCAAAACGTGTTGAGTAAATCACAAGAGCCAGTAGTCCAAGGCGGGAAAAAAAGGGAATTGTTTACAACACATAGTATGAAGACTACTACAGCCACTATATAGGACAGAGAGGCAGATTAGCAGAGGGAATCCTTGAATATCAACTACCCATAGCAGTTAGAAGACACAGTGAAAATTCCTTCATTTCATAACACATGGACAGATTTACACATAGTTTCAACTGGATCATGTTACATCTAAGAAAGCTAGGGAATGCCTGGAAGATTGGCACTCAGTTCTCTGAGGAATAATTCTTATGAGTCGTGGTGGCGCAGTGGTTAGAGTGCAGTACTGCAGGTTACTTCTGCTGACTGCCGGCTGACTGCAATTTGGCAGTTCGAATCTCACCAGGCTCAAGGTTGACTCAGCCTTCCAGCCGTCCAAGGTCAGTAAAATGAGGACCCAGATTGTTAGGGGGAAGAGGCTGACCTTGGAAACTGCTTAGAGGGGAATATAAAGCACTGGGAAGAGGTATGTAAGTCTAAGTGCTATTGCTATTGCTACTAAGACAGATGAAATGATGGAAGGGGCTGAAGTTGCGGGAACTTTAGGGGAATGTGACCATGTAAAGGGTCTCCTGCTTGGGCAGGGGGTTGGACTAGAACTCCTCCAAGATTCCTTCCAACTCTGTTATTCAGACAAAGCAGCCATCAACAGGCACATAGAGATAAACAACATTTACACATTATACAAAAGAGACAAGTAAAAAGCTAAGAAGGAAACAACAAAACCAGAACACCTGCTTGCCAGCACCCTACATTTACATAAACAGGAATTAATCCAGGATTACCACCAGACAAAAATCAAGCAGTAAACAATACCCTAATCAAGCAACTACCAAGGAGAAAGATCATCCCATCAACACTGAGAAGACAAACTATTGTAAATAAATAGAGAGCAAACCAGGGGTGAAATCCAGCAGGTTCTGATAATTTCCTGAGAACCGGTAGTGGAAATTTTGAGCAGTTTGCAGAACCAGCAAATATCACCTCTGGCTGGCCCCAGAGTGGGGTGGGAATGGAGATTTTGCAGTATCCTTCTCCTGCCATGCGCACACCCACCAAGCCACACCACTCCCACCAAGCCACGCCCACAGAACCGGGAGTAAAAAAAATTGGATTTCACTAGTGGAGCAAATCTCATTCTCACTAACACTGATGATGTTACCTAGTTGGGTAATTAAATGTTTGCAACCAAGCAACCAAGCTCAGAGAACATCAAGGACTCCACAGTTCAGCCCTGAGCTATATAAATATACATATTCTCTTCCATTGGTACTTAAGTTAAAATTTAGCCTTAGCAACAGATCTCCTGCGAGTCCCTTGGACTGCAAGGTGATCAAACCGGTCAGTCCTAGAGGAGATCAACCCTGACTGCTCTTTGGAAGGCCAGATCCTGAAGAGGAAACTCAAATAGTTTGGCTACCTAATGAGAAGGAAAGACTCACTGGAGAAGAGCCTAATGCTGGGAAAGATCGAGGGCAAAAGAAGAAGGGGACGGCAGAGAACGAGGTGGCTGGATGGAGTCACTGAAGCAGTCGGCGTGAGCTTAAATGGTCTCCAGGGGATGGTAGAGGACAGGAAGGCCTGGAGGAACGTTGTCCATGGGGTCACAATGGGTCAGACATGACTTCGCAACTAACAACAACAGATCTCACTGGATAGCTTTGGTCTGATCATTTCCAATGTTCTGTTAGCTAATATAGCTCTTTTTATAACAAAAAAAATCTGAACAATCATTCCTGGTCATCTTACACCTTGAGAGCAAGATTTTAAAAATAAATAAAAAGTAAAAGCACAAGTCATAAATGAATCTGCCATTTTGTAACCAAACTGATCCCTCTAATTGATTTTGCTATTTTAGCTTGATCCTACCCCTTCCGTCCATGAGAAGAATACAATGGTTGTAAGCAGTCAGCAAAATCAGTTTTGACAGTCTTTTTGATAAAAAGGGGTCTTTTTAGCCTCTAATATCATTTGTATTTGCTGTGAACTGTCCAGGAATTACATTGTATAAAATGGGTATCTATATGAATCTTATAAATAAATAAATGCATACATAAATAAATAACAGCTGCATTCCCCGATACGGATACGGAGCTGATAGGGGGCCATATAGATCTCATCAATAAATGAACAGGTAAACTATTGCATTTAATATCTGACATAAAACAGAGGTTTCTGATTAGGTGAGCAGGGACGCTAATCCAGATCAAATCAACTTTTCGAATGGATGAATTCCTGTGCAAGGTTGAATGTGACGTGCAAACTCGGTCAAGGCATTTTAAGATTTCTGAATGAATACATTTTATTTATTTATTTATTTATTGGTTCGATTTATATGCCGCCCTTCTCCGGAGACTCAAGGCGGCTTACAATGCGTTAAGCAATAACCGTCATACTTTTGTATATACCTGCTTAGTAGGGCTTTTGGCCCCCCCAAGCGGTGTTCTTTTTTATACAGTCAGCTTATTGCCCCCACAATCCGGGTCCTCATTTTACCTGCCTCGGAAGGATGGAAGGCTGAGTCAACCTTGAGCCTGGTTTGATTTGAACTTGCAGTAATTGCAGGCAGCTGGTGCTAGTTAATAGCACGTTAGTCTGCTGCGCCACCAAGGCTCTTAATACATATCGCACGTCTTGCCAATTAGGAAGTACAGGTGGTCCTTGGCTTACATCAGTTCGTTTAGTGACCATTCAAACTTACAATGGCACTGAAAAAAGCCATTTATGTTTTTCACACTTACGACCATTTGCAACACGATCAAAATTCAGATGCTTGGCAACTGGTTCATATTTATGACCGTTGCTGTGTTGTGTCCTGGGGAGGGGTCATGTGATCCCCTTTTGGGACCTTCTGATAAGCAAAGTCAGTGGGTGGGAAATCAGATTCACTTAACCACTGTGTTTCTAACCTAACAACTGCAATGATTCGCTTAACAACCATGTTGCTAACTTAACAACTGCAATGATTCATTTAACAACCATGTTACTAACTTAACTGCAATGATCCACTTAACAACTGTGTTACTAACCTAACTGCAATGACTCACTCAACCACTGTGTTATTAACCTAACAACTGCAGTGATTCACTTAACAACCGTGACAAGATAGGTCATAAAATAGGGCAGAACTCACTTAACACCTGTCTCGCTTAGCAAGACATTAATTTGGGGCTCAATTGGGGTCGTACGTCGAGGACTACCTGTATTATGGACAAGATGGATTTTTGGTGGGGAAATAATGTTATAAGCGAAGCAGTGGTTTTTCAAGGTTTGGTAAAAGCACTTACTCATAAACTGTTGTCCATCCATACTCGTTACTTTTGGTGGCGAGAAGTCCACTGGTGCCAGGATAGGTCATTAGGGCTAAATTGTAGCCCTGAGCATAAACTCTTTTGAGAATGCCGTTGCTACTGATGGTCAACCAGTACACTTGCCCTCCTGGCATCACCATCCAAAGCGGTAAGCCACTGGCGTCCCGGCGAATATGTACTGAGTGACCGTTGTTGCTGGTAACGGTGCCCAGTTCACCTTCCCCGTTATACGTGAAGTTATACAGAAAGTCTCTCGTGATCAGATTGAGAGTGTGCAGGTGAGTCCCATTGTTCGTGAATTGATAGAGTTCCTGATCAGCTGGAGAGGCTATCTCGTAAATATTGGCATCGTTGAGATGAGGCTTATTTTGGCTCACAGCACGAATGCGGATGTTTCCGAGGTCGGCGATGTACAAAGTGCCGTCAGGAGACACAGCGAGGGAAGAGGGAGCTTTCAGCTTGGCGTCTTTCGCGTATCCACCATCACCTGAAAAATAGGAAGAGAACAGTGTGGACCATTGCAAATCTGCCAGGGCTAGTCAAAATAAAGAAGGTGTCACAGTTCCTAGTAACAAACCTCACGCAAGCCAAACTCCATACTCTGGAGTCTCCTCAAAGTATGAATTTATTTGAAGTATGAATTTATTCAAAGTATGAATGAATAGGGGACTCGAGGGGAATAGTAGTGATGTCCTGTCTGATACTTTATAGAACTGTTAAATAGCACCAGCTGCCTGCAATTACTGCAAGTTCAAATCTCACCAGGCTCAAGGTTGACTCAGCCTTCCATCCTTCCGAGGTAGGTAAAATGAGGACCCGGATTGTGGGGGCAATAAGCTGACTTTGTATAAAAAAGAACACCGCTTAGGGAGGGCCGAAAGCCCTACTAAGCAGGTATATACAAAAGTATGAAGGCTATTGCTTAACGCACTGTAAGCTGCCCTGAGTCTCCGGAGAAGGGCAGCATATAAATTGAACCAATAAATAAATAAATACATAAATTATTTCTCAACCTTGGCAACCTTAAGATGTGAATTCAACTCCCAGAATTCCTCAGCAAGCTATGTTAAAGTTGCCAAGACTGAGAAATACTACTTTATGGAGTCAAAGTTGAAAAATTGTCACCATTGAATAAAGGTAAAGGTTCCTCTTGCACATATGTGCTACTCGTTCCTGACTCTAGGGGGTGGTGCTCATCTCCGTTTCAAAGCCAAAGAGCCAGCGCTGTCCGAAGACGTCTCTGTGGTCATGTGACCGGCATGACTCAACACCAAATGCACACGGAACGCTGTTACCATCCCACCAAAGATGGTCCCTATTTTACTACTTGCATTTTTTTATGTGCTTTCGAACTGCTAGGTTGGCAGAAGCTGGGACAAGTAACGGGAGCTCACCCTGTTACGTGGCACTAGGGATTCGAACTGCCGACCTTTCGATCGACAAGCTCAGCACCATAGCCACTGAGCCACCGCCATTGAATACAACCTTCTAAACAAGTTATCGAGCCCACTTGAGCAGCTCCAAAGAAGAGAGTTCTCCACCTCTCTGTTTCACTCTTTAAATATTTTTTAGTATTGGGAAACATTTTCCTAACTTCATTTAGAACTTGGATGCATTCCCACATGATGATGAGCCAGGGATTTTTCAAACCATCCTCAAAACATGCCACAATAGTTTGGTCTCCATGGAACAATAACCCAGAAATGGGTAGATACAGGACCCATGGTAAGCGCCGAACAAAACGATTATGCTGTGATTTACTATTACATCCAACTTTGAATGTTGAGTGTTGCATGCACAATCCTGCTGTTTTGGAACCTCGTACAATCCAAGCTGACAAAAACGCAACGACAATCACAGCAGAAAACATTACGTTGGCAGCATTACATTGTCATCCAGAAATGCAATGACATGTTGAGTCAAAATCCTTTTATGCTGTAAGTGACGAGAACACAGATATGCTAAAATGATTGTATTTCATTCGAGATCTCTGATTTAGATTATTAATATGAACAGGAAGTTTAGATAGGTATCATAGTTGATGTTGGTTTGTTTATCTATCACGCTTCTTAATCACCCATCTCCGCTCAGAGAGGCGCTCTGGACGATGTACAATTTAATCAATAAAATTAAGCATTTACAGCAGAATAATTTAAGATTATTATTATTTTTTAAATATATATATAAAAAAACAACATGGAGAATTCCAATGGGTAGCAAGGGATTAATTCTTCCCCAACCCATCATGTTAAGGTTTACTTGGAATTTGTCAGGCGCAAGCAGTCAGAACACTCCAAGAATGGGTCAAATAGCTTATTATTTCTTATTATTCAGGGGTGAAATCTAAATTTTTTTCCTACCAGTTCTGTGGGCGTGGCTTGGTGTGGGGGGGTGTCCTGTGACTGAGTGGGCGTGGCCAACTCGATGTCACTCACAGCCACGCCCACTCAGTCACAAGACCCCCTTCCACCAAGCCACGCCCACAGAACCCGGTAGGAAAACTTTTTAAATTTCTTTCTCCTGCGGCTCAGCTCACCCGCCCCCTTCCCTGGACTTCTACTGTTCACCTTTCTCCCGCAGTTGGCTGTCAGGGAAGGCAAGTGCCCAAAAGGGACCGGAGTCGCTCACTCTCCTTCTTGAATGAGCTGTTCTGGTCCACGCTCTGGCTGTGCAAGCTCACACAGTTTATTTAATTCAGCGGCAGGTTGGGTATGCGCTTGCGCAGCTGGTGTGTGGACTAGAGCAGCTCACTCTCAAGAAGGAGAGTGAGTGACTATGGTACCTTTTGGGCGCTTGCCTTCCCTGACAGCCAGCCATGGGAGAAAGGTGAGCAGTAGAAGTCCGGGGAATGGAGCGGGTGGGCTGAGCCTCCAGCTGCCATTGCTACCGGTTCTCCGAACCACCGGCCATTATCGCTACCTACTCGCCCGAACCGGTCCGAACCGGGAGCATTTCACCCCTGTTATTATTGTTTATTAAATTTATTCGCCACCCCATCTGGCCTCGAGAAGCCTCTATTCCTATATGTTGTATATCATTTGCTTAAAAGACTCTCACCAGACTGTCTGCCTTCAGCAAATATAGATCTAAAGGTTTGATCTGTATATTAGCAAAACTCAAAAAGTTTTGCTCCCTTCAATGGACTCAAAGCTGGAATTCTGTAGAGATTCTCAGTCATCCAGGTCATGGTTGTCCCAAAGGTGCTTTTTCAGGAGGCAACCGGACTTTCTTGTTTTTTCTTTGAAGATGGTTCGCTTCTCATTCAAGAAGCTTCTTCAGCTGGAATGTTTTTTTTTAACTTCCCCTGTCTGGGCTTCCTCCACATAATTGTTAATTGCATTTATAGCACTGGGTCTCCCTCATCACTTGCATTATAAAATCATAGGGCTGGAAGGGAGCTTTGGAGGTCTTCTAGTCCAAGGCAGAAGTCCTTATACCACCAATAATAATGGAACACAGTTGCCCTATTTCTTCTTGCACAGGGCAGAATCATTGCATTGACACAGAAGAATCAGAATGCTAGCAATCCTCAAGCTGACTAATTATTTCACTTCTAGGAAAAAAAAAAGCCAACTTTGCAATTAAGATAATGTCATTCATTCTAGCACACCTTCTTGTTTTTAAAGCATGTGACCTCTGCCCTCCTACCAGGCAAAGCAGCCCTCGGTGGAACTGAAGTCCACATTAATGTTGGTAATACAACTGTCCTTTCCAACTCTAGAAACCCAGGAGCGACATTTGCATTCAAAGAGTAGACAAGAGAGACTTGCAGGGGTGAAAGCTTGCATTCTACAAGCTGTACAATTGAATATACAGTCATGATTTAGTGAAAACCTCATTGTTTTTGTTTTCAGGCATCCCAGTTTCAAAAGAGGATGTTTGATCATAGATGGGATGCTTCCATCCATTCCAAAGTGAGGCTTAAACTGGCATCAAAAAACAAGTTTAACATTCGGGGAGAAGTAGTAGTGGGTTGTTCCCGGTTCAGACCGGTTCGCAAGAACTGGTAGTAAAACCGGCGGGAGGCCCCGCCCACCGCCCCGGATGTCATCATCGGTGATCTGCGCATGATCCCATTCTGAAACAGTAGTAAAGGTAAGTAGAATCCACCCCTGGGGAGGAGATTAGAGACAGAGGCAGAGCCGGGGGTCTTCTGTCCTCTGCCCAGATGGAGGCAGCTGTCTTCTGGGCCTGAGCTGAATGAGGGGGAGGAACAGATGGGATCCATCCCAGATGCCCGTATGCACTGAGAGGAGAGGAGAGCAAAGGAAAGCAATAAGCTGGCTCTCAGGGAAAAGCAGATGTAGGTGCTAGTCAGCCCCTCCCTGGCTGAGAAATAAATAGGCGGGGTTTGGGGAGTGGCCAGTTGTTGCAGACAACCATTTGTTTCTAGTATACAACAAGCAATTCAGATTTCTTGGCCAAGTCTGTTGGGACTAATTAAGTTTGAATTTTGTTTATCCACGCAAATAGAAGACTGTTCCCACCCTGGTTTGCAAAGGGGTTTGTTTTTACTCGTGATTCAGCGGCTTATCATTACTTGCTGAGTCTGGGTCAGAACAGGAGAATTCATCATCACTTGCCTGAGAAACAATCGCAGTTGGGATCAATCTTACAGTCACAATCTGTCGGTGCCCCAGCAATGACCGAGATTTCTCCATTGGTGGTAACCTGCTGGATGCGGTTGATCTTCCTTTCGTCCGTCTCGGCGATGTACAACACACCGCTGTGAGAGACGCCAACAGCACGGGCCGATTCGAGGGTGGAATGGATGGCCACTTTGCTGACCAGCACGTGGTCAACGCCCGGAACCTGGCAGTGAATGGGGCGCCCTGCGATGATGCGAACCCGTCCGTTCTGAGAGATTTGCAGGACGATGTTGTTGTCCAGCACATACAAAGAGTTGTCCAGGGGGTTGACGGCCAGATCTGTGGGCCATTCTAAACGAACCTGCAATGTGAAAAGGAATAAAAGATATTCAGATGATTTTTATGCTTTTTTTTTAAAAAAAAAAACATTCACACCAAAGAATGATGTTGCCTTCCCGTTCATTCAATTATTCTTTAAGCGGTTGTGGATAGATATTTTTAAATAGACAATTAAGTTGTTTATCGATTGCAATACAGCAAATAGGGTCCTAATGGTTACATATTTTATGTATTGTTGCAGACTTCAGACTGATTCATGGCGTGAGGTGTTTCAGGAAAGAGTTTTTGTAATTTGTCTGAGGGGCCAAACAATGTTTTCTCATCCAGAAATGCTAAGATTGGAGTTCAGTATAGTAGGAATAGAATTCCAGAATTGGAATGGATTAGGAATAGGAATAGACTACTAGACTAGACTAGACTAGACTAGACTAGACTAGACTAGACTAGACTAGACTAGACTAGACTAGTTTAGAATAGAATAGAATAGAATAGAATAGAATAGAATAGAATAGAATAGATCAGAACAGAACAGCGTAGCGTAGCGTAGCGTAGTGCATCATAGCGTAGAGTAGCACAGCATAGAGATGGTATTCAGCCAGTTCAGGTAAACAGGTAGTGGTGACCTGCAGGTGCGCTCACCCACCCGGGCGCAATCCCATCCTATATCGCTGTGTTTTTGATGCTGCATGCATGTGTGGACGGCATGCGTGAGCAAATTGTCATGTTGTTTGACGCCACACGTATTTGCTGGGTGAACCGGTTGCTACAGTATGTGCATTCCACCTCTGATAGCATAGCATAGCATAGCATAGCATAGCATAGCATAGCATAGCATAGCACAGCACAGCATAGAACAGAACAGAACAAAAAATGTATTGTCACTTTAAACTTACACTAATCAGCATACCATTATGTATATATCCACTGAAAATACTGTAATGTTTCCATAAGAAGAAACAATATCTTCAGCCCATCTATTCTCCAAGATGATGTGTACTTACCAGGACTGTGGAATGCCTTGGAATTAATTTCAAAATATGTTTCAGAGCGTGGAGGGGAGCAAATATGATCTTGAACTGTAATTCTTAAATTACAGAATTTTTTTGCTGCTAGGAAAAGACGCAGCTGCTTTAAAGAGTTGCAAACATGTGCTACATTCATATTCCTGAGCTCTCCAAAGCACCTTTTGGGTACCTTATTCAAAGTGTGGCCCATTGTTACGCTCATATATTTTATAAAAAGGAGATTAAGAAAGTTAGGTTTAAAACTGCTTAGGGAGTCCTTCAGTGCCATTCCAAAATTAAATGGATTTTTGGTCTTTTTATCTTAGTCAGATGCTGCAATTAATTTGCCACATTAACTCTAGTGGAAAAGGCAGTATGGAGAAGGATTTGGAAATGGAAAACTTGGAAAAATTAAATGGTTACCACCATATAGTGGTAACAGATCTGTGTGCGTCAATGAGTGACAAAGCTGAAAATACGATTCAGGGAATCATTTTTTTCTAAAAATATTTGACTACTTGGCATTAAGATGGATGTGGCTGGATTCATCACTGTGGCAAGAAACGGACTTCTTGTACAGAGAAGATGGATAGGGTGAACTATTTGGGGACATTCTGAAGCCCCTGGTCATTTATTTCGCTTTCTTCCTTAATTTGGATCCAACTCTCTTATAATCCAATAATACTATGGAAGTACTGAAGATGAAACTAATAAGTTGTGAAGCAGTGAAGCAAACAAAAGTTCCATATAATTTCTTATATCCAAATCCAGATATGTAGTTCAGGGTTGAACTGTGGAGTTCTTGATAATTCCATGATTAGCGTTTGTTTCCAGCTTGATTGTTTCTCTGGTCTTAATTCCTCTTGAAGGAGTAGCCCTTCCTTCCTTCCTTCCTTCCTTCCTTCCTTCCTTCCTTCCTTCCTTCCTTCCTTCCTTCCTTCCTTCCCTCCCTCCCTCCCTCCTCCCTCCCTCCTTTCTCTCTTTCTCTCTTTCTTTCCTCCCTCCCTCCTTTCTCTTTCTTTCTTTCTTTCTTTCTTTCTTTCTTTCTTTCTTTCTTTCTTTCTTTCCTTTCTTTCTTTCCTTTCTTTCTTTTTCTTTCTTTCTTCCTTTCCTTTCCTTTCCTTTCCTTTCCTTTCCTTTCCTTTCCTTTCCTCCCTCCCTCCTTCCTTTCTTATTTTTACAAATAATTCAAGTGGGCAAACAAATCCAACACAGCTTCCTCCTCCAATTTTCCTCACAGCAATCTTGTGAGGTGAGTTGGGCTGAGAGAGAATGACTGATCCAAAGTCACCTAGCTGTCTTTCATGGCTAAAGTGGGACTTAAACTCATGTTCTCCTGTGACTTTGAGGCCCTTAATGCCTCAGTTATACAGACATGCTAGTTTTAAAGTGCCATCAAGCTCTCTTATCCAAAAGGCATCTTAAGGAATACTTGCTGGTAATCACAGCTTGAAAGCAACATAATTATTATATGCACAAAAACAGAACTCTTGAAATGCTGCAGGTGGGAAGGAGCAGAGCTGGTAGGAACCTAGTCACATTCCTTCTAAATAGGAAATAAACAACCCTAACCTTCCTACCCAGTATTAACCATGAAGCAGGCTCAACTTTGCTTAAATGCATAACTTAAAACATTGGAAGATTTTTGCCTCCCACCAAGATCCCGGGGCAGTAGGGATTGTTTTCTTTCATTCTAAAAGGATGCAGTCTTCATTGGCTTACAGAAGAGTAGAATAGAGTAGAGTAGAGTAGAGTAGAGTAGAGTAGAGTAGAGTAGAGTAGAGTAGAGTAGAGTAGAGTAGAGTTGGAAGGGACCTTGAAGGTCTTCTAGTCCAGCCTTCTGCTCAAGCAGCCTATATCATTTCAGACAAGTGGCTGTCCACTCTCCTCTTAAAGACTTCCAGTGATGGAACACCCACAATTTCTGAAGGCAAGGTGTTCCACTGGTTAATTGTCCTCACTGTTTCTCCTTAATTCCAGGTTGCTTCTCTCTTTGATTAGTTTCCAACTACCGTTTCTTGTCCTGCCCTCTGGTGCTTTGGAGAATAATTTGACCCCCTCTTCTTTGTGGCAGCCCCTCAAATCCTGGAATACTGCTATCATGCCACCCCCTAATTCTTCTTTTCTTTAGACTAGCCAAACCCAAATCCTGCAGCCATTCTTCATATGTTTTAGTCTCCAGGCCTTTGATCGTCTTAGTTGCCCTTCTCTGAAGTTTTTCCAAAGTCTCAATATCTTTTTGTAGTATGGTGACCAAAATTGGTTGCAGTATTCCAGGTGTGGTCTTACTAGGGTTTTGTAAAGCGGCACTAATATTTCAAGAATAGAGGAATTGGCAAACATGACCAAAAAATATCTTCTTCCTTCAACTCTGGTGGTGTCCTGTCCTCTTTTTCAATCAAAAGAGTCCTTTTATTTGCAGAAATGTCCTTCTAGAGAAAAAAAAAGCCATGTTTTTCAAACTTCTGATGTATTTTGTGGCATAGCCAAATGAAGCCCTTGGCAGATTTTTCCAGAAGTTGCTGTTTGTAAAACTTAGTTGCTGGCTTGTAACGTGATGCAAATTTAGACATTTATCTGCATTCTTTATGCTACTTAAATAGGTCAAGAACGCACTCGAGTTATTATAATGTAATTTGTGGCTCTAGCAACATTCAGCACTTATTAACTATGTATTGTTTGGTAATAATGCGTTTGAGGAGTGATTCAGACGTAGAGGGGGGATGGGGAGGGAGAGGTGAGCTGCCAACTCCAGAGAACAAACCAGACCACATCCTTCTGTGAAGAGTGACAGAAGAGGCTGATTGAATTGCAAATCAGCACTGATGAAACTTTTTCTTTCTGAACATCAGCAACTCAAGATATTTTCAAATCACACATCCGCATAAGAGTAATGCCATTTGAATTTGATTGCATACATTCCAGAGCTGTTGGTCATAAGAATCTGGAAGCTTTGGCGCAGGGGTGCCAATGCTACCGGTTCGCACAGGTTCGGGAGAACCAGTAATAATAAAAGCAAAAATGTTACCGATTCATCTGAACCGGTATTTCCGACGATCAGCTGTGCCGCGTGATTTATATTGTAAATCGCGCAGCACAGCTGTTCTCCCCCTCGCTGTTCTACTTACCTTCTTAAGCCTCCTTTTTCTGCGCAAAGGTCCTGTTTGATGTGTTTGGTGCACACTGTGCATGCACATGAGTGTGCATTTGGCACATACCACACTTGCATGCACACGCAGCAAGCGTTTGGTGTGCACCGTGCATGCACAAGCAGTGAATTGGTGGCAAACCATGGAGGATTTCACCACTGCTTTTGGCAGATGTAAAAATCTGTTGGGGGGCAGAGTCTTCTGCTTTTTTTTTTTTTTTTTGCTCACTTCAGTCAGAACTGAAAATGTATTCAATAATTCTTTTGACAACTGCAATTCGATGTGATAAGAAAATTAGGCTTCTTGTGCTGTCCCCAATTACAAAAAAATCAAGTTTGAGGTAGGATCCTGTGCCAATAGAAGGGTATGTCTGTCACTCAGGGGTGAAAATGAGAAGTTTATGGTGCTCTCTGAGCTTAGTTGTTTGTTGGTAGACATTTCATTACCTAACAAGGTAACATCATCAGTGTGAGTGACTGTAAGTTTATCTACAGTAGAGTCAACTACAACATACTGTATAGCATAAAGACTATGACAGGCATGATGTAGGGCATACAGGCAGAAGACTAGCAGAGCACATTCATGAACTCCAACTAACAGTCAGAAGACATAATAAAAACTCATTAATCTCACAACATGTGAACCAGAGTTTCACTGGGGACACTGTGAGCATCCAAGACCGAGCTAAATCCAAAAAAGCTAAGGAATTCACGGAACCTTGGCATTCAGTCAAATCACACATCAATAGACACATAGAAATAAACCACATTTACACACCATTCAAAAGAGATAATTAAAATGCTAAGAAGAAAACAAAAAGACCAGAATACCTTATCTCCAACAACAGCCAACACCCAGATAAGCAAAGATTAATACCAGACAAACAATCAAACAGATAAGAATACCCTAATCAAGGAACTACCAAGGAAATAGTCACACCTCCATTAAACTACAGTAATGTAGTTACTGTACATTAGCCTGACTAGGTGGCTCAGTGGCTAAGACACTGAGCTTGTCGATCAGAAAGGTTGGCAGTTCGGCGGTTCGAATCCCTAGTACAGGTCTCTCGTGTGAGCAGGGGGTTGGACTAGATGACCTCTAAGGTCCCTTCCAACTCTGTTACTGTTTACCTGTTTACATAATAAAGACCAGCTTGCACTGATGATGTTACCTAGTCAAGTAATGAAATGTCTACAAGCAAACAACCAAGCTCAGTGAGTGCTCTGCCTTTGTACAATTCTCCTTCTCTGTGATTTTCCTATTTTGCAATTCTTCACACCAATCCCAAGGGGTGCCATAAAGTGGGAATCTTTTCCTTGCATCTGATAAAGATTATGATTATTATGATCCCACTGATGATTTGGGGGCAGCCAAGTAGGAGTGACAGAGAGAAGGACGAAGTCAAAACCAAAGCAAATCACACCAGCATCACCTGCCACCTTGCAACCACCAAGTAAGCTCAAACAAATTTCACTGAAGAAAATGCTCAGGGGAACTGAAATCCAATCTGACGATGTGGTAGAAATGGAGCAGCCGGGGGGTGAGGGTAGGGGGTGGGGAATGAAAACTTGTAGTACAAATGTTAATATATCCGTGCTACATAACTCCATGCATAAACTCTAAACTGGAGTTCTGAACACAAAAAAAGCCTTTTTTTAATTAACAACAAAGTTCCAAGGACAGATTCCCATTATGGTGTGTGAACAAGGTTTTAAACTGTTTTGTCAGATCACTTGAATTTCAAGGACTGCCGATATCTGAAAACGCGCAACAGGATTTAAAAAAAACCTGTGTGAATTTTTGAGTACTTTTTGGTGGCTTTAGAATTCAAGTCCCTGACAGAATAGCTGGTGGTCAGAGATGATGGGATGTAGAGCTCATCATGTGAAGGTTGCCGGTTCTTTTTCCCTGACTCAAGGCTAAGCAAAATTTATGTTAGAAAAGAGTAGCTTTGAGTACAATTGAGAAAAAACAACAACACTATAATTGCAGTTTAAAAAAAATGTGAATAACATGTTATATCTTCATAGGCTCAAGATGACCTTTCTTTCAGCTAAAAAGAAGAACCAATAAAGGAGACTATTTGTAGCTCAGAGTTGACAGGGAGGGGTGCTCTCTGAGCTTGTTTTATTGCAGACATTTCATTACCTAACTACCATGTTTTCCCCCCAAAATAAGACACTGTCTTATATTTTTTTTGAACCACGAAATAAGCGCTTGGCTTTATTTTTGGGGAAGTCTTATTATTTTGGGGTGCGTGGAGCAAGACGGGGATCCTCTTGCTGTCTTACCTGATTTCCAGCTCTGTATTCCTAACCCTAACCAGAGGAAATGGCGGGGACCGGTTGCACATATGGTTAAATATTTTCGGGGAGGGCTTATTTTCAGGGGAGGGCTTATTATTTATTTATTTATTTATTATATTTCCATACTGCCTTTCTCCCGTAGGACTCAAGGCGGTGTACAACCAAGAGGAATATAGACATACAAACATCATAAAATTGCTAATTAAAATTATTACTTAGTTTGGTCAATTAAATAAAACCCAGAGTTAGATAACATTTTAAAAGATCATTCACATGTTCATATGTTTAGCCCCGCCTGTTGGAACATCAGGGTCTTGAGGGCACGGCGGAAAGCACGGAGATCAGGGATATTCCGTATCTCCGGGGGCAGTTCATTCCAAAGGGTTGGAGCCCTCACAGAGAAGGCCCTCCCCCTGGGAGTCGCTAGTCGACATGATTTGACTGACGGTACCCTGAGTAGTCCCTCCCTGTGAGAACGAACTGGTCGGTGGGAGGCTATTGGTGGCAAAAGACGGTCTCGTAGGTACCCAGGTCCTAAGCCATGGAGTGCTTTAAAGGTGATGATTAACACCTTGAATCGCGCCCAGAAGACCACCGGGAGCCAGTGCAGCTCGCGCAGGAGAGGTGTTATTATCCGGGGAGGTCTTATTTTCGGGGAAACATGGTAGGTGATATCATCAGTGCTAGGTAGATATCAATGTCAGATAGATAGATAGATAGATAGATAGATAGATAGGTAGATAGATAGATAGATGGGTGGGTGGGTGGGTGGATGGATGGATGGATAGATAGATAAATAGATGGATAGATGGATAGATAGATGGATGGATATATGGATGGATGGATGGATGGATGGATAGATAGATAGATAGATAGATAGATAGATAGATAGATAGATGCATAGATGGATAGATTGATAGATGACAGACAGACACTTAAGAGAGGTCCTTGGTGATCTCTGAGCTTGGAACTTTTCATGCAAACATTTCATTACCAAAACCAAGTAACTTCATCAGTGCTAGTAAGGAATGAGATTTGCTCTCAGTTTATATCCTAACAGTTTAGTTGATTGTTGGTCTGATGTTAATCTGGTAACAAGACCCCAATCAAGGAACTGCCAAACAAGCTAACAATAAACAGCCCACCAAAAAACCTCTAAGATCACCCCAAGGCAAGCCACTAGAATATAAACTGGGCGCAAACTTCACTCCTTACTAGCACTGATATTATCTAATTTGAGTAATGAAACATGTGCAAGAAAAGAACTAAGCTCAGAGAGAACACCAAGGAGTCCTAAAAAGAAGTTCAATGGAAATAATTATTGTTGTTGTGGTCCACCAGCAGCCTGCGGAGCTGGCTGGCAGGGGAGTCAGACAGTGAGGAGGCTGAGGAAGAACATGGGTCAGTCCTGGAGGTTGGGGAAGGCCCGGATGAGGGCTCTGCATCGGAGGCAGAGATGGGGCCAGGGCCATTTGGGAGTGATGTGCGGACTCTGGAGCCTCCAGAGGCTGACAGCAGAGAGGCAGAGGAACAGGAGGAGCCTGTTGCTAGTGCACGCATGCGAAGAGCTGCCAGAAGGCAAGAGCAGCTAAAGCAAAAAGGACGACTCGGGAGTAGGGCCAAGAAATGATTGGCCCCTCCCATAAGGCTTAAAAGACCAGCAACGGCTCTTGGGCTCTTTGTCGGAAAACAACGTTGTTTGATTTGTTTCTTGTCTTGCTGCATTTATTTCTTGTCAGCATCTTCTACTACTGAACTTTTGCCAAGAAAAGCCTTTGGCAGGTTGCCTAATTAGACCAAGGTTGGTGATAAGGCTGAAGAATTGTTTTATGAAGAATTTGTTTTAATTTAGTTTGGGCTACCCTGAGAATGAGTTAATTCTCAGCTGTTCTAATAAAATCTGTTCATTTAGAACTGATTGCGTCTGATAATACCTACTTGGGCCTGGGTCACAACAATTATAAAGTTGAAGTCCAAGATTGGGCACCAGACTGGGAAAGATTTCTGGAGTAAAGAAGCAGGTCATTAAGAAGTCCTCAGGGTAGATGTACCTTTTTTCTTGCCCTGGGATGCAACTTTCACTTTTTCCCCTATTTCAAATGAATGTATAACTTTGCCACCTGGATAATTATGTTCTCTATGGCTACATAGAGGGATGTGGTGGCTCAGTGGCTAAGACACTGAGCTTGTCGATCGAAAGGTCGGCAGTTCAGCGGTTTGAATCCCTAGTGCCGCATAACGGGTGAGCTCCTGTTACTTGTCCCAGCTTCTGCCAACCTAGCAATTCGAAAGCACGTAGAAAAAATAGGGACCACCTTTGGTGGGAAGGGAACAATGTTCCGTGCACCTTTGGCGTTGAGTCCTGCTGGCCACATGACCATGGAGATGTCTTCAGATAGTACTGGCTCTTTGGCTTTGAAACAGAGATGAGCACCGTCCCCTAGAGTCGGGAACGACTAGCACATATGTGCGAGGGGAATCTTTACCTTTACCTTTATGGCTACAAACACCCAAAGGAGTATTTTATACAGACAGAGGCAACTCTGGAACAACTCTTGTGAGTCAGAACTTTTATCATCAAGCTATATTTTACAGCAGACTCAAGATATTCCCACTATTCAGAATAAGAATACTAAACTCACAGATGGGATACCTACAGAAAAACCTTTAAGTCTGCTATTATCCATTCCTGTCTCTTAGGTGGATTTACCGGCTACGGAGTGGCTTCCAAGCTCAGGGAATACCTTCAGAATTCTACTAAAGTTTAATTCTCCCATAATCTTATTAAAGTGAATTAGGGTGAATTAGCACTGATTATGTAACCTAGTTTGGGTAATGAAATGTCTGCAAGAAAACAAGCAAGCTCAGAGAGCACCAAGGATCCCTCATTTCAACCCTGAGCTACAAATCTTCTCCTTTATTACTAATTAGGATGAAAAATTATCTGGCTTTCTGATTTATCTCAAGCAAGATTTTACTGCCCTATTTTGAGTCTTGGGAGATTTCAGCTGAAGTCACTGTACAATACATAAAATATGTTGTTAAATGCATGTGAAAGTTTTGTCATCTTTGGTCGGGAGATATCAGAAACGATCTCCAAGTAAGATCCGTGAGCCAATGTGACAGAAGTATTTGTTAATGCCTAATTTCGTCGTGCAAAATGGAACCGGTTTCCGGGCTGAACAGTAATGATGTATGGAAACAGTGAGTGGTGACCTGAGATATGTCCATGCTGGCATCACAGCGCAGAGGTTGAGTTGACGTGAGGCCGTTTGAGCCTATTAACGTCGTGATCTGCCCACTTGCATCAATCTTACGAATCATGGTGCCATCTACGAAGTAAATGAAGCCATGCTTATCCACGGTGATACCTGTTGGGAAAAGGGAAAGAAAATTCAGCAGCAGGACTACGAGAGAATAGGACTATAAATGTAAGAGGGAGGGAGGCGACCACCGAGCAAGGAATAACATTAACAGAGGACATGGCTGAAGAATCTGACCTCCCTTATACTACTTGGAAGACCCTGAATAGGTTGAGAGTTGGAGTGCCTAAATGAAAAAAAAAAACAATATGCTCAAGTGGAGGCTCTTAGACAGTGGTGAAATCCAATTTTTTTTTCTACCGGTTCTGTGGGCGTGGCTTGCTGGGTGTGGTGTGGCTTGCTGGACGTGGCTTGGTGGGTGTGGCAGGGGAAAGATACTGCAAAATCTCCACTCTCACCTCACTCCAGGGGAAGGATACTGCAAAATCCCCATTCCTTCCTCACTCCTGGTAGAAGGATATTGCAAAATCTCCATTCCTACCCCACTCTGGGGGCCGGTCAGAGGTGGTATTTGCCGGTTCTCCGAACTACTCAAAATTTCTGCTACCGGTTCTCCAGAACCTGTCAGAATCTGCTGGGTTTAACCCCTGCTCTTAGTGGTTAACAACATGCTTTCTGAATGCAGAGAGACACAGAGCCCGGCCCATCTTCTGTATGTCGGCTGCTACCAGAAACATGTACCGATAATGACTTATTTTTGGCCAACGATAAGGCTGAATAGTGGCTTCATTCTGGCAGTGTAAATTTTGATCTAGGAAGGGAAGAAGGAGGAGGAGGAGGAGGAGGAGGTGGTAGGTTTGGTTCTGAAGTCCTTCCTTGTTTTTTACTGTGATTTACTGGTCTGTTGTGCTTTTAAATGTATGAGCCTGTCATGTACGGTAAACATTCTTGATTTTTATCAATATTTTTTTACCATCATGAAGAATGTATGAAGTAACCCTGAAGGAGCAGAGGTCAAAACAAAACATTTTACAAACTGGACATTAGTTGATTAAACTGCACTTGGACATCAGCTGTTTGAGGAAGTAAGTCAAGAGGAGTTATTTCTGGACAGAGATGGATGGGTCTGTCAACTCTGAGTTCCTCATTTTTTAAAAAGAACCTGATTCCGAATTCACTCCACCCCGTTTCTTTATCACTCTGATGTCTTTTGTAGAAAAAAAAAACAAAACAGAACACAACACAACAACAATACTGAACAGGAATGGGTTTGAAATGCTTCTAAAACTATCCAAACTTTGATTTAAACAGTTTAAACGTTCAGTTTTGTATTAGTCAGAAAACAGCTTATAAGTGTTCCTAGTTGACCCAACCAATACAAGATGTTTTTGAGAGCTTCCCCATCTTCTGAGTTTTGGAGGGTTATGGACAAGGTAACCATCCTTTTCAGTACTTGTTGAACATTTATGGAATTTTCTCTTTCTGAAGCTCCATCTAAGGGCCACCCCACTGGTTTATTTGTAAAACAGTCTTATTCCACCATGCCCTTGGTCCTAATTGAATAGAAGGCATGCTGATGCTTTTTATAGGAATCCTATTGTAACTGTTCTTCTCAATTGTGCTGCTATTGTTTTAGTTTGCTACACACAGTCAGTTGGAAGTGAGGTCTAGAAATGCTATAAAAATAGATAAGCACATAGCCATTTCCAAGTATTTCTTTTTGATACGCTTTTCCAATTGTACAGAAATTTTGAGTGCATATAATTTCCCCAATATCTACACGATTACGCACGTTCGATGCAAAGAACTGTTATCTCCAAATCTGGAGATCAAATACTGAAGGATAACTGCATTCTGATTTCCATATTGATTTAACAAATGTGGATTTGATACACTTTTACCAAAAGTGAGTACTGCATAATATGCGTTCCATGCTGACTTCTAAATACATACTGCATTTTAGGTCCAATGAGACTGAAAATTGTGTAATCTTTCATCCATCTGCCTTAAATATTTTTTTATTTTGTCTCTTGAGACGGTTTAGAAATAGACCCAGAAAGTGATATAAAATAATATTGAGAAGAAAATGATAGGTAGAAAGAATCATTTTTTCAGCTTGAAAGCATCAGAATGGCTTAGAAATATGGCAATTATCTACTTGATATATGAAATTCTGCTATACTGGAATTATACTGATTCTTTAAAGCAGTATAGATTACAATGGTTCAAATACGACTACACTAAGGCATGGTTTGTTTAACTATCTTTTATTTTTTTAAGCTACCATTGACTGAGTCTGAATAACAGTCATAAACTGTTATTTGCCAAGCTTCACACCGGAGTTCAGAGAACATGTGAAGCAACCAACAAAAGTCAAAAGAGCTTAACTTGATGAACCCAAACATTTGAGTCCCAGATGTGAAGGTGTAGAGAATAAAGAAGATGACTTTGACAGAGTTATGTAGGGTCTGTTTCCTAGGCAACAAGAACTAAAGCATTTTTTAAAACCCAGAATATCCAGATACTTTTTAGCAGTAGCTCAGACACATTCCTTATTCACCGAACTATGAAATGGAGAAAGAGGTTTAGCACAACGAGATTTGCAAGGTTTTGTTATTATTGATTATGTGTCCTCAAGTCGCTGTCAACTCCTAGTGACCAAACGACAGGTTTTTGTCCATGATGAGCTGTTCCTAACCTTGTCTTTCAGACCTTCCAGAATTGCACCTATCATGATTATAACTTCTGGTCACCCTTCTCTTCTCTTTTTTTCCTATCTTTCCCAGAATTAAAACTTCTCCAGAAAGCTGAAAAACTAGACACAAAGATGGTTCCTTCCCCATGCCATCGCTCTGCTAAACTCCTACTACTACACTGTCTTCTAAAGATATTTAACCATATAGTAGGCTATATTGCTGTTATCCTTGTCATCTTCTCAGCTTCTCATCTTTCTCACCGTCTCATCTTTCCTACTACCTTCTTCTATTGGTATCTTATGATTTACCACATATTGTTTGCATTTCATAATTATGATTGTATTTTATGATTTTTACGATCTATGAGTTATCACTTTGTTGCTTGTATGTACACTGAGAGTTTATGCACTGGAGACAATTTTCTTGTGTGTCCAATCACACTTGGCCAATAAAGAATTATATTTATTAACCAAGTCACCATCAACTCCTAGTGACCAAAAGATAGATTTTCCTCCATGATGATCTGCCCCTAACCTCGTCTTTCAGATGTTCCAGCACTGAACCCATCATCATTCTAACTGCTGGTCAGCCTTCCCTTTTATTTCTTTTCAGCTTTTCTCAGCATTAAATACTTCTTTAGAGAGTTAGGTCTTCATTTAACATCTCTGAACCTGTTACTGAAACAAACCTTAATGAATGGAGTCATAGCCTCCCTTTTTACGATTAACTTTTTAGTTTTATTCCCAAAGTTAAAATACAAACTTCAAAAGAAAACAAGAACAAAGCAATACTAAACAAACATGAGAAAAATGTGCATAAAAACAAGAGAAAAGAAAAAGAAAACATAACCGTATATTGTCCCCTAGTTGAATACTGAGACGTATATAGTATTTCAGCAATAATAGTCTTCTAAAACGCTGGTTTAAACGAAGATTCTAGAAAGTGTCATATATTGAAATATGGATTCATTGAATGTGTGATACCACAAGGGATTTAGAATGACACCAAAATATAAAAACGATAGACAAAAATAATTCAGGATATGAGACTTAGGAAGAGACCTTAAGAACAAAGAATAACAAATTTGGCTGCCACTCAACTTTGTCTTTAGATTTCAGTGTCTGCAATCTCATATAAAAATGGTGAGAAAGACACTTCTATTGCTAAGAACATAGAGGAGGTGACATGCAGAAGGTAACCGCAAGTGCCAGATCGATGTTTTATTAGCAAATAAGGGCCAGCACGATAGAGACATGTTTGAATCAATAAGCATTCAATAAGGAATGGAAATGTATAAAGCCTCCGGCATCAGTTTCTTGTTGCATATGTGCATGTTCTCTCTCTGTGTTAAAAAGGAACACCCTTTATCTAAGTCCTTTTGTGGTGGG
Organism: Ptyas mucosa; assembly: GCA_012654045.1. Lineage (NCBI taxonomy): Eukaryota > Metazoa > Chordata > Lepidosauria > Squamata > Colubridae > Ptyas > Ptyas mucosa. Next base: position 4,299,318 of record WNWU01000035.1, read on the forward strand.
TTTCAAATTTTTTTACTACCAGTTCTGTGGGCGTGGCTTGGCGGGCGTGGCATTGCTTGGTGGGCGTGGCTTGGTGTGCATGGCAGGGGAAGGATACTGCAAAATTGCCATTTCCTCCCGATCAACTGGGACTCAGGAGGCAGAGAATAGATGAGGGCGGGGCCAGTCAGAATTTTTACTACCAGTTCTCCGAACTACTCAAAATTTCCGCTACTGGTTCTCCAGAACTGGTCAGAACCTGCTGAAACCCGCCTCTGCAGTGGTCCCAAGGCTGACCTCATAGTAGCAGAATATTTGCAAAAAACGGGGACTTCTCTAACACTTTATGTTAGGCAGAATGCTTACCGCTTTGGTTTTTTTTCAAAAAGGAGACAGCACGACATGAAATAAAGCTCAGCACCAAGAGATGTCGAACAAATTTCCCTGACTTAGGTATGCAGTGCAATCCATAAAGTATTTAATGTAGGAACATTGCCCGAAGCTATCCATGTGCTCTCTTAGTCAACAGAAGTGCAATTGTTTTATGAAGTGCAGCCTAAAGCGTCAGGCAGGGCTGCCTCCCCCCCCTTTTATCCCCATGTGCTAATAGACAATTTATACCAATACAATTTTCTTTTTCTTTTTCTTTTTGCTGCTGACATTCTAATCAATATCGTCTCTTCCCTAACGGGAGAGCTAAATTTGGCATGGTGGTATTAATAGCAATAGCACTTAGACTTATATACCACTTTACAGTGTTTTAAAGCCCTCTCTAAGTGATTTACAGAGTCAGCCTATTGCCCCCCAACAATCTGGGTCCTTGTTTTATCCACCTTGGAAGGATGGAAGACTGAGTCAACCTTGAGCCGGTCAAGATCGAACTCCTGGCATTGGGCAGAGTTAACCTGTAATACTACATTCTAATCACTGCCCCACCACAGCTCAGTAGGAAGAAAAGGGGAAGGAAGGAAGGAAGGAAGGAAGGAAGGAAGGAAGGAAGGAAGGAAGGAAGGAAGGAAGGAAGGAAAGGCAATAGCAATGAAAATAGCACTTAGACTTATATACCGCTTCACAGTGCTTTTACAGCCCTCTCTAAGTGGTTTACAGAGTCAGCCTCTTGCCCCCAACAATCTGGGTCCTCATTTTACCCACCTCAGAAGGCTGGAAGGCTGAGTCAACCTTGAGCCTGGTGAGATTCAAACTGCCAAATTGCAGGCAGCCAGCAGTCAGCAGAAGTAGCTTGCAGTACTGCACTGTAACCACTGTGCCACCATGACTCAAATCTGTAATCTGCTCTGGAGAGAATATTGAGTTCACAAGGGCCTTTATTCAATTTAAACCATTTTACAGATTTACACAAATGTACATAGGCACGTGGCTTATAACAGCTTTCTCCCAAAGGGTGGATAAGGATATACGACTTTTTAATTACAACTGTTTTTATATTTCTCTTTTTGACTTTTTGAATCTGGCTCCCCCATTGACTTTGCTTGTGAGAGGGTTCACAAAAGGAGATCACGTGACACTCCATCATAAATACGAGTCAGTTGCTAAGCATCTGAATTTTGATCACTTGATCATGGGATGCGGACACAGTCGTAAGTGTGAACAAGGGTCATAAGTCACCTTTTCTAGTGCCGTTCCAAAGGAACTGTTGTAAGTCAAGGACTTACCTATGTATCTTCTGCAGCAGTGGTGAAATCTAAAATTTGTTACAACCGGTTCTGTGGGCATGGCTTGGTGGTGGTGGTGGGTAATGTGACTGGGTGGGCATGGCCAATTTTTTTTTTTTAACTTTTAAAACCATTTTGTCTACAACCTCTTCGGCGAAGAGGTTGTAAAAAAAATGCTTTCAAAGGCCTCTGACGATCCCAGCTGAGTTGCCTGATTGTTAGAGGCATTTAAAACAAAAAAAGTCTCTGCCGATCAGGCAGCTCAGCTGGGATCGTCAGAGGCATTTAAAAGAAAAAAAAGGGTTTTTTCTTTTAAAAGCCTTTGATGATCCCAGCTGAGCTGCGCGATCATCAGAGGCTTTTTTTTTTACTTTTAAAAGCATTTTTTCGGCCAAAGAGGTTGTAGAAAAAGTGCTTTTAAAAGTAAAAAAAAAGCCTCTGATGATTGTGCGGCTCAGCTGGGCATGGGGTGGGGGCAGGGATTTTTGCTGCTGGTTCTCTGAACCACCCGCTTCCATTGCTACCGGATCGGGCGATCCGGTCCGAACCAGGAGCATTTCATCCCTGTTCTGCAGACCTCACTGTGGAGCAAGAAAAGCTAAATTCCATGCAAGTATCATTAACCCTCCCAACTCTTGAAACCAATAAGCAAAACAACGCTTTTACTTTCGGATTAGCTTTCAAATTGATATCCCCCCCTCTCTTTTTTTTGGCCTGCTTCATATCTCTGGAAAAAAGCTTTGTCCAGTCTTTGACAGATAATTTATTTGTATATCTGCTACCAAAATTTGCCCCATGATTTTTTGAAGTCTTTGTGAGTTAACTGAGAAATGTAGGCATTCCAAAAATGTTCACCTAAAAGCACTTTGTAACTCCTGCACAGATCTGATAAAAGGGAAAGCTGTGTTTGGAATTATTGCACACTTTCCCATTACATTTTTTTTTCAAAAGGACGAGTGAGTCCAATTGGTTAATTTTACGGTTGCAAAAAAAAAAAAAAAAGAAAGAAAGAAAGAAAGAAAGAAAATTGCCTGCCATCTAATTCCAAACTTTTAAATTTATCTTTGGTCCTTTTCATTAAAACTGCTCTGAAGAAACCGCTAAGGCAATTTTATGCAATTAGTTATATTTATACACTTTCATAATGCACACTTAAAAATAACATGCAACTAATTTAGAGTTTAAAAACTGAGTTTATCAGTTTTGATTTTTTTAAAATTGGCTTTTAGGATGGATCGAGTCACAACAAAATTTTCAACGCTCCATTTCTGACATAAACATCCCTTTGAATGTAGGTGAATGACACAGACTATAAAAATTAACACCTTTCAACATCTATTTGATGAAAATGGGCATGTTTGCTGGAGAGTTGGGAGCACAAACAAGTTGCAAGAACAGCAGTTGGCTTCTTTTGCTAACAAGTTGCGTAAGTCTTAACTTCCACAAGTATCTCTTAGAAAATGTATTTCACAGCATCTGCAGGCAGTGGACTTAGCTTTATATATGGGAGTGAGGGTTTGTTTTGTTTCTTTTTGCAGACTCTCTGAAGCTCTAAGATGCACAAATTACAAACAAACAAACAACCCCCCCAAACAAGCTTAATGCAAACCCATTTTTTAGTTTAGTTATGCTGTGCTAAAATGTGCCTTGGAGTTCACAGACATTTTCTTTCCCTCCTATTTTCTAGTTTATCTTCAAAGAGCTTGCTAACTCCTTTGCGATTTATCTTGGGAGTGTTTCTGAATGTGGCTTGTTTTTTGAGATTTGACTGATCTGGGGAAAACGGGAGGGGGGGGAATGTTTTTTCTCTCTAATGAGAAACAAACTTTCACATGTGTCCCTCAGACACTTTATAAATAAATAAGTGCAAAACATTGCAGAATGGAATGGAATTGGAATGCCAAGGACCTAACAGGAAAGACCACGTAATAAAACATTGGGTATCCAACTAAATAAGAGCAAAAGCCTTGCATTCCAAACATGACAAGTGGATCGAAGGAAGGAAGGAAGGAAGGAAGAGAGAGAGGGAGGGAGGGAGGGAAGGGAGGGGAAGGGAAGGGGAGGGAAGGGGAGGGAAGGGAAGAGAAGGAAGGAAGGAAAGACAAGGGAGGGAGGGAGGGAGGGGAAGGGAAGGGAAGGAAGGAAGGAAGGAAGGAAGGAAGATGGGTGAGAGGGAGGGAGGGAGGGAAGGAAGGAAGGAAAGTGATTGGGAAGGAAGGAAGGAAGGATATTAAAAGAGAGAAAAGTGTCTTCATCCACCCTTGGCTATGGTCCCACCCACTGCCTTTGTCATTTCTAACATGGCCCCCATCAGATAATCCATGAATAAATGAATCCATGACCCAAAGGAGTATATGTACCAGTGATGGAATTCAATTTTTTTTACTACCGGTTCGTGGGCGTGGCTTGGTGGGCGTGGTGTGGCTTGGTGGGGGTGGCAGAGGAAGGATACTGAAAAATCTCTATTCCCACCCCTCTCCGGGGGAAGGATACTGCAAAATCCCCATTCCCTCCCCACTCCTGGGGGAAGGATATTACAAAATCTCCATTCCCACCTCACTCTGGGGCCAGCCAGAGGTGGCATTTGCTGGTTCTCAGAACTGCTCGAAATTTCCATTACCGTTTTTCCAGAACCTTCTGAATTTCACCCCTGATATGCATCCAATACTACAACTGTCTGAGGAGAACTAATGCATGATAAATTCATGTCTCTCGTGTAAGTTGAGGCCATACAACTCCTAAAACATATCTTGCAGTGTCTCTATGGACATTCTCAGTCATCCAGGACATGGTCATCCCAAAGATGCTTTTTCAAGAGGCAACTGGACTTTCTTGTTATTCTTTGGGATTTCTTGTAGTGACATGAACAAAAGGGAACAGATGTAGTTCAATAACCACCACTATAATTCTATTGTATATTTCCTACCTCGTGGGCTGTGAAGAGCCGCTTCGGAGGCCCGGCCTCCATCTCCACAGTGACTTTGATCAAACGGAAGGCACTGGTCCCCGGTACCTGCCACAACCTCATAGTTTTTGGCCAAGTCCTTGGTTTCGCTGAGAGATTTCACCTTGTAGACCCTTCTGGTGTTTGTATCTGACAAATAAAGGGATTCTGAGGCTGGATCCATGGCAAGATAATACTTGTGTGCTGGACTCGTGCTAAAAAACAGAAAAAGAGAAAGACAGGATAAAAGTAACTGATGACAAAGCAATCTTCATCTGTTCTCCTGTGGACTCAAATTTCTACGTTATTCTAATTTCTTTTTAAAAAAGTGTTCATTTTATGCAAGTGGTATAATTCAAGATAAAATGCATCACATATAAAAGCAATTATCTGTTACATGCTAAACATTCCCAATGCACATGGAAAAACCTGTGTAACTATGTTTTTCCCCCTGCAAATCATCGCCCCTAATATTAGGATGTGGAAACAGCCATTTGTCTGAAATTGTATAGGGTCTCCTCCTTGTGCAAGGGTTGGATCAGAAGCCCTCCAAGGTACCTTCCAACTCTGCTGTTGTATGTTCTAAAAGAACTTTGTTATTGTTGTTTGATAAAATCAGAAATATGGGCTTGGCTCAGAAGATGCCTAGTTCCTTGGAAAGTAAAGTAAAGTAAAAGCAAGGGAGAGAAAAATGCTTTCAGACTTCCAATATTTTATTACTTTAACTTTATAATAAAGGTAGTGTTAGTACTTCTGGTCTTGGTTTTGTGTCTGGGCTACCTGGAAGATCGGACAGTGATTTAATTAATGAAATTTCATTACATTCTCAAAATTTAGGTGGTCATTTAACACGATCTGGGCTTGGATTCTAATAAAATATTCATTGGTATATCAAGATGACGAGAAATGATAAAAGATAAAGGTTCCCCTCAACATATGTGCCAGTCGTTCCCAACTCTAGGGGGCGGTGCTCATCTCCGTTTCAAAGCCGAAGAGCCAGCGCTGTCCGAAGACGTCTCCATGGTCATGTGGCTGACATGACTCAACGCCAAAGGTGCACGGAACGCTGTTACCTTCTCACCAAAGGTGGTCCCTATTTTTCTACTTGCATTTTTTACGTGCTTTCGAACTGCTAGATTGGCAGAAGCTGGGACAAGTAATGGGAGCTCACCCCATTATGTGGTACTTGGGATTCGAACCGCTGAACTGCTGACCGTTCGATCAACAAGCTCAGCCACTGAGCCACCATGTCCCTTCAGAAGTGATTATACTGCTTTATACTGCACTAGTGAGGTCATACTGCATACAGTTCTGTTTATTGTGATACAAGAAGATGCTAGAAAGTGTGCAAATAAGAGCAATAAAGACGATAAGGGGTCTGGAGGCTAAATCATATGAGGAAGGGTTGAGGGAGCTAGGTATGTCCAATCTAGTGAAGAGAAGGACTAGAGGTGACATGATAGCGGTCTTTCAGTACTTGAGGGTCTGTCACATTGATTCTCGAAAGCCCCTGAGGCCAGAACAAGAAGTAATGGATGAAAGCTTGTTCAAGAGAGACCTAGAACTAAGGGAAAAATTTTCTGATGGTGAGAAGAATTAATCAATGGAATAGCTTTTCTCCCAGAGTTCTGGATGCTCCATTGCTGGAGGCTTTCAAAAATAGACTGGACAGCTATTTGACCAGAATGGTGTAAAGTCTCTTGCCATGAGCAGGGGCTTAGATTGGAAAACCTTTCAGATTCTATGTTTATATTGTTCGTCCTCCAAGAGTTCAAAAGATCTCCACCTTTTCCACACAGAAACCCTGTGACCTAGGTCAGGTGAGGGGTGTGACCCAAAGACACTCCTTATGTCCACCTGAAATCTGATTTCTTCAGGATTGGACCACATTTTTGCCATTTGGAAAAGCTATTAAGACTTGCTTATTCCAGCAAGCCTTTGGAGCACGATCTGATTGGGAAGCTTCGAGCAAACGGATTTTGGATGGTTGCTTCTTGGTGTGACAGGATTACCACTGGGATTTTTTTGTGTGCACATGTAAAGTTCTGATCTTTTTACTGTACCTGGAATGTAAGCTGCTTAGAGCAATTCACAACTGAAGCAACATTTAAGGCAGACTACAATAAGGAAGCAAATAAATAAGATAACACACACTCTCTTTCTTTCTCTTTCTCTCTCTCTCTCTCATCATAGAAAGCTAAAGAGTTGACAAGTTGTAGGATAAACTTAAGAAGAAAATGTCAAAGCACCTTTCCATGGAACAAAAAGCTCCAAACAAACCAAGGTTAAGACTACATGTTTAGCATGTGTAAATGCAGTGTTCCATGCAGTCCTGTACACTTTGCAGTTAAAAAATGTTGTGAGAATCTACTTTATGCAGTCCTTGAAAAGCACATTCATATTTCATTCACGTGGGATCTTAGTGTTAATCAACGAGTAACAAATAAAGTTAGATGGCCTTTCCTTACTAGACTGATTCCTTTAGGGATTAAAAAAAGAAGAAAGGAAGGTCTACCAAGAATTGCTTATGTGAGAAACTCCTTTCTGTTGTTTTTATTTGAGGTCTTCAAGTTCTGTTGCAGCTATTTTTATCAGTGTGTAAGTTGATATGGTTGCCAAGGGAGTTCTAATAGAGGGTCAGGTAGATGACTTGAACTTCCTTAATGAAGAGGAATTAGATGAATCTTTGGAGGTAATCAGTTGCTAATTAGAGGCTGATATTGGAAGGTGCCCATTATCTTCCACTGACATCATAGCACCTTCAAGTAGCTGGTTACAAGTGACTTTACTCTGGGACAGGCATTGGCTGCATGATTGGACTGAGTAGAAAGGAATGCGGAACGAAAAAATAGAAAAACACTATGTTCCAAACTTGCTTTTCAACAGGCAATTGGACTTCCTTTGTTTTTTCTTTGAAGACGTTTCGCTTCTCATCTAAAAAGCTTCCACGGTTCTGAAGAAGCTTCTTGGATGAGAAGCCATGAGAAGTGAAACATTTTCAAGGAAAAAACAAAAAAACAAAAAGAGTCCAGTTGCCTTTGAGGAGCACTTTTGGGGCAATCATGACTTGGATGACTCAGAATCTTCATAGGCAGGAAAACACAATCATAATTAGGGGCAGGAGATTCTACTGAAAGCAAGACAACGGAATATTTATTTGACCCAGGTGGAGACCATTCCATCTATCTATCTTGAACAATATTATTAATCAAGGGACAGATATTTATAACACATTGTAATGAGGTTTTGGTTTTTTTTTTAAAGTGTCCTCAAAGATATTAGATAAGTAGACCATGATCATTTAGACCAGGGGTGTCAAACTGGAGGCCTGCGGGCCAGATGCGTCACACGCAGGCCACGCCCACTCCAGCTCCGCAAAGAGGAAAAACACCACGAAACATCATGTGACGCTGAGAGTTTGACACCTATGAAAGCCTACACCCATACATTTATAACAGACTATTCCAATTTTGGAATTCAAAGCCTAGAGGTCTCACAGAGATATTGATAAATTATAAATTCAACGCTTTTATTAAGTGAACCTTCAGTGTCAAATTTCATGGAAACATCTTAATAGAGAGCTGAGGTCAAATAGGAGAAGGCTGTGTCTTAAAGTAACCAATGTCAAGGGAGGCCAGGCTGGGGAATTCTGGAAGCTGAAGTCCACAAGTCTTAAAGTTACCGAGGTTTCACATCCCTGTATTACAAGATGCTCTAGAAGCCACTTTGTAATGGAGTATAATTCAAAATGGGTTTGGTTTGGGTTTTTTTGAACAATGAATTCCTCCACTTATTTTCATTTCCATTTTCTACACATCAAACAAAGCTCCCTTTTTGTCCCCTACTGGGGAAAAAAACCCCGAATTCACCAATAAGTATTCATTTTTTTAAAAAATCACTGCCATGAGGCAACAGATGCTAAAGCTTCTGAGTCAAACTCTGAAGAAAAAATATGCTGGAAAATAGCCAGTCAGAGAAAGTGTTTTGTTGCTTCTACTGGTAATGGGAAGACCCAATTATAATCTTCTGTTCAGAAGTTGCCTTTCACACATTTATCTAAGGATTTATTCAGCTGTATCAGCCCCTGAAGCTAGAACTGGGGAAAAGTTTTCAATTTTGCTTTTTCCCACACTTATTTATTTTAACTGTCAAGTTCTCATCATTCTATTTACGAAGAATTGTAAAGTTTCTTTAGCGCAGTCTTACAAGTAAGTGACCAATGCTCTCATCCATTTCTAATGAACAATTTCAATAGGTAGAGATGTTCTCTAACATGGAAAGGACCATGTTTTGCATTTTTTAGACTGGAGAAGGTGGGGACCAAGTTTTCATATCATTAACAAGCCAAAAAAAACCCAAACCAGAATTGTATGCATTTTTTTTTAAAGAGTAAGGCAATTAACTCTTTCCTTCAATGTATGAATTTATCTTTTTCTCCAAATTTAAATGTTGTGGCTTTCAGTTGCTTTCTATCTTGTTTGTGTATATTTTGTAAAATTCTAATTATAAATAATTCAAAATGATCATCAGTTTTATAGAAGAGTTGTATGGAAAGCCATCTTGGCAACTTTTATAAGGCAGATTGCTATATGGTTTTTCAATAGAGATAGTGATAATTTTGATTGCTTTCTGGACCCTGCACCTGCGGGAATACGCTAGGAAGAAGGAGGAGGAGGAGGAGGAGGAAGAGGAGGAGGAGGAGGAGGAGTCGAATTGTGCATTCATCCAAATAACTCCAATTCCCCGTCATAAAATCATAATTTTCATACCTGTGTCTGGTGTCTCTGTTTCTTGAATGGAGATTCACGCAGAGGCAAAAGTAAAAAAAAAAAAAGGTGAAAGAAAATGCAATAACATAAATGTATTAACAGGAACGATCATAAATATTTATTTAGGCAAGTGACATATTTGCCACCATGCATCTTATTGAATCTGCATAATAATCTTAACTTTGTAATAAATTCTATTTTAAAAAAAAGTTCCTAAGGAAACAGTAGGGTGAGCATTTAAATACAAGCGCTAGTTTATTTCTCTGTGTTGTGATTCAGATTTATCTTGCTAAATACATGTGCAAAAAAAATGACAATCATGAGTAATTATTATATTATTAATAATCAATCAGGGGAACAATTAACCAGTTTGCCTCCAGAGGATGTGGGTGCTCCATCACTGAAGGTGCTTAAGAAGAGATTGGAAAGCCATTTGTCTCGAACGGTGTAGGGCAGGGATGGTGAACCTTTTCGGCACCGAGTGCCCAAACATGCATGTGCTGGAGCGCCAAAAACGGCCCAAAAAACAGCCTGGAAAACGGTTAGAAAAACGGCCTGTTTTTTTGGCATTTTTGGGGCTGTTTTCAGGCTGTTTTCCGGCACTCCAGTGCCAGCTGGCCAGCGCACACCAGAAGAGCAGCAGGTGACAGTGCACGCCCACAGAGAGGGCTCTGCATGCCACCTCTGGCACGCATGCCATAGGTTCGCCATCACAGGTATAGGGTTGAGCAGGAGTTCCTTCTAACTCTGTTATATTCTGTTCATAACTGGAGTCAGCTAAATGTAGAGGTTGCAAAAGATGCCAAGTGTTTTGAGCTGTTACTTTCTGAATGCAAGGATTATGATGATGATGATATGATGATGATGATGATGATGATGTTGTTGATGATGATGATGATTTGCTTTGGAAAAGAGGAAAGATGATGCAAAAGACACGTCATATACCCCTTGCTGAGGATTTTAATGCATCAGTCCTGTGATATTTTTACCTTAGTTCCAGGATGCTAATAGAGTTTCCTGAAGGAAGAAGCCTTCGAACAAAATTGAAATCGCCAATGTAGATGCTCCCATCGGTGCCGGACGCAAGAGCCACAGGCGCAAACAGTTTACTGCTGTGAGAAGGGCCATTACAATTGGTACAGGAGACACTCCTCTGGTGCCCGTTGCCCATGACGGTGGAGACCACTGCTGGTTGCTGTGAGATGAAGATGTTCTCTCCATTGCCTTTATGGACAATCCCTGTTATTTACAAAACAAATAAAGATACACACAAAGACCCATAATCATGACAGTGCAATAAGAATTCATTTGATTCCTTCTGCAGTAAACAGCAATAGCACTTAGACTTATATACAGCTTCACAGTACTTCACCGCCCTCTCTAAGCGGTTTACAGAGTCAGCCTATTGCCCCCAACAATCTGGATCCTCATTTTACCCACCTCGGAAGGATGGAAGACTGAGTCAACCTTGAGCCTGGTGAGATTCGAACTGCCAAATTGCAGGCAACCGGTGATCAGCAGAAGTAGCCTGCAGTACTGCACTCTAACCACTGCTCCACCATGGCTTTTACAGGTAATCTTCAACTTGTGACCGTCATTGAACCCCAAATTTCTGTTGCTAAGCCAAGACAAGTTTTGCCCCGCCCTTACGACTTTTCTTGACCCATTTGTTAAGTGAATTGCTGCAGTTGTTAAGTGAGTAACCCGGTTGTTAAGTGAATCTGGCTTCCCCATTGACTTTCCTGGTCAGAAGATTTGCAAAAGGGGCTCGCGTGACCCCAGGAAATAGCAGCTGTCATAAATATGAGCTGGCTGCCAAACATCTGAATTTTGACTGCATGACCGCAGGGAACGGTCGTAAGTATGAAAAACGGTCATAAACTCCTTTTCCCGGTGCCATTCAACTTTGACCGGTCACTGAATGAACTGTTGTAAGTTGAGGACTACCCGTATTAATGTTTTCTTTTAAAAAAAGCACAACTAAAGCAAGAGATATGAAAGATGGCCATTTGCTTGACCATATCAGAGTTCAAACTGAGGAGAGCTGACAAAAGTTGTTGTTTTCGCCTAAATCTTGGGGTGTGAAATAGCCTCACACTCTTAGAACCCCACAACAAACAAGAAGAGCTCAGAAAGAGCTTTATGAGCATTCTTTTAAATATGAATAAACCTCCTGGTTGTGTATCTATCCGAACAGCCAGACTACCAGAGGAATTTGTGTTGTTATAAATCGGTTTTTAAGAGGCCACAAAACTCCTTGTAGTTTTACAACACAATTAAATAGGATCATCTTGTTTATTTGCATGCTTATTCATTAGATTTGAGGCCCACTTCAGTTTTGTGAATTTTGGCAGTTTATAGAAAACAAAACATCCATGGCATTACGATAAATGTAATTACAACAATAAAAAACCACGAGTTTGCTTAAGCAATATATAGCTCTTTCTTAACTATTTTTAAAAAAGCCCTCCAGAACGGCTCCATTTTAATTAGCTTCCAGAAAGTCAAAGGAATGTAGAAGGATGTGGAAATGAAGAAATGAGCAGCAACTGTGAGTAAAATATGAACCTAGCCTGGAAAAACAGGAAAGCAGGAGAAATAAACTTCAGATTGCCCCTATCTTGACTCTAGTTGGAATAAGAGAAACATTGTCAGGCTTTCAAGACTGTGTTACTACAGCCAATTATCACTAGAATTGAATTCTAGTATCTCATTTGATACAGAGCAGCATGGTGGTCTAGTGGTAAAGAGGCTCACTTCCCACTCAGAAGGTTGAGAATTCAATTCTAGATAGCGGCAAATGTTTCTCTCCTAGAGCACAAAGAGAAAATATCTGCTGTGAACTCTGTGTGGCGTCAGGAAGGGCATCCGGCCAGTAAATGCTCAGCGCCATCCCCCGACTCAAATTACCCCAAATTAAGGGAGTGCAGGGTCGTAAAAAGGGACGGTTTTAAAAAAAAAATTGGTGTCTATTTCTGAGCTGGTCTAGTTTGAAAGGCTGACAGAAGATCAGGCCAAATCTCAGCTTCCATGGAAGAATCCAGGTAGTCCTCGACTTACAACAGTTTTTTGTAGTGACTATCTGAAGTTACACCACCACTGAAAAAAGTGACTTATGACTGTTTTTAATGTTTATGACCACGTGACCCCCTTTTGAAATGTTCTGACGAGCAAAGTCAAGGGGAAGCCTCATTTTACGACCTTGCTTGCCACTGTTGTTAAGTGAATCACTGCAGCTGTTAAACTAGCAACCCGTGTCAGCGCTCTAAATCCTTCTTGCTCCATCGCTGACATGAAGGAAAAAAAAGTTTAGTAGTGGCAGTTTGAATTTTAGCAGCTTGGCTTCTCACCCAGTTTCTGGCAGATAACGTCACCTAGGTGATGGAGGGAGGGGGGACATTCCTGTGATTTGAAGCAGCCGGGATGGATGACTGATTTGGAAGATGGCCAATGAAGACACTGGGGGTTTGAGGAATGGAAAGGGAGGGGTTTGGGATCAAAGAGTCAGTTTCGGCTGCATATGAGTTCAGGACAGATCGTTATTTTTTCAATAAATGGAAGATTTCATTAAAGACTTTGCGTTTGAGAATGAAATTTATTTGAGATAACGTCGGAACTTGACAACCCGGTTATCAAGTGAGTTGGGTTTCCCCATTGACTTTACTTGTCAGAAGGTTACAAAAAGTGATCACATGACTCCGGGACACAGCAACCGTCATATATACGAGTCAGTTGCCAAGCATCAGAATTTTGATCATGTGACCACAGGGCAGTGGTGAAATCCTCCGAAATCTGCTACGCACGCAGTTTGCGGCACGCACGCATGCACGGTGCGTGCCAAACACACGCTTCATGTGCATGTGCACTGCATGCGCTACCGCGCAGCGCTAAAAAAGAAGGCTTAAGAAGACTTTTCTAAGGTAAGTAGAACAGCAGGGGGGGGAACAGCTGTGCCGCGCAATTTAGATTCGCTAGAAAGCAGGATTTCCTGCTTTCTAGAGAATCTAAATTGCGCGGCACAGCTGATCGTCGGAAATACCAGTTCGTTGGAACTGGTAGCATTTTTTTCACTACAGGTTCACCCGAACTGGTAGCTTTTATTACTACAGGTTCACCCGAACCGGTCCTAACCAGTAGCATTTCACCCCTGCCACAGGGATGATTCAATAGCCATAAGTGCGAAAAACAGTCATAAGTCACTTTTTTCAGTGCTGTTGTAACTTCGGGCGGTCACCAAATGAAGTGTTATAAGTTGAGGACTACCTGTAGTGGAGAGATTTAGAGGGATATTTGAAAAGCTGGAGCTGATTGGTCATTTGCTTCATTACCTGTCATGATCTCTTAAGAGAAAAATCACACTTTATTTTGAGGGCGGTCGTGGAGCTAATTCCTGAAAGGCATTGATGATATTCTACCAAACATAGATATTAACTTTGCCCAGAAATCAAATGTGTGAACAAGAATGAGCACTTTTGTGCTTCCATGTTGAACTAGTGACGTAGTGAAGAGATGTTTTCCAGGTTTATGCTCCAATGATGGCTGAGTTTCTGGCTTACGTGGGGATGGCTTTTTCCCCCCCTGTAATGTGGAAAGCTTTTCACTGCAGATAACCAGGCTGCAAGGTGTAAGGATCTTTAGAGCTGACCTTGGTAAAGATATGAAAAAACCTGTTAAAATAATTGGGGGTAGAAAGAAGGTACAAATGGTTGAAGAAGACTTGGATAAAGAGATTTAACCCTCCAGACATTGAAGGAAGTGTGAGAAAGAAACTCAAAATAACCTCACTTTGATTTTGTTTAGTAAAAGCTGGGTCCGAAACTTTGATAGACTTTCAAGATTCTGTTATAATACCCTATAACAATACAATGTTTCTGCAACCCCTGTGTTATCTCTCTCTCTTGATCTTTCTTCTCTTTAAGGGCTGGCAGAGCCCAGAGACTTGTCCTTCTACAGTGCCATTTAAGAAGAATTTAGAATTTAGAATAACAAGAGTTGGAAGGGATCTTGGAGGTCTTCTAGTCCAACCCCCTGCTTAGGCAGGAAACCCTACACCACTTCAGACAAATGGTTATTCAACATCTTCTTAAAAATGTCCAGTGTTCAAGCATTTACAACTTCTGGAGGCAAATTGTTCCATTGATTGAGTGTTCTGTCAGGAAATTTCTCCTTAATTTCTAAGTTGCTTCTCTCCTTGATTAGTTTCCATCCGTTGCCTCTTGCCCTGCCCTCAGGTGCTTTGGAGAATAGCTTGACTCCCTCTTCTTTGTGGCAGCCCCTGAGATATTGGAAGACTGCTATCATGTCTCCCCTAGTCCTTCATTTCATTAAAATAGATACCCAATTCCTGCAACCTTCCATCATATGTTTTAGCCTCCAGTCCCCTTGTTGCTCTTCTCTGCACTCTTTCTAGAGTCTCAACATCTATTTTACATTGTGGTATCATTGGAGAGATGAGGGTATCTCAACCCTTCCACATGGACTGATCCATGAAGCTGATGTCTGAATAGGGTACGTTTCCAAATATATTAGATTATGCCAGTGGTGAAATCCATTTTTTTTTTACTACCAGTTCTGTGGCTGCAGCTTGGTGGGTGTGGTGTGGCTTGGTGGCATGGCAGGGGAAGGATACTGCAAAATCCCCATTCCCTCCCCAATCCTGGGGGAAGGATATTGCAAAATCTCCATTCCCACCCCACTCTGGGGCCAGCCAGAGGTGGCATTTGCCAGTTCTCCGAACTACTCAAAATTTCTGCTACCAGTTCTCCAGAACCTGTCAGAACCTGCTGGATTTCACCCCTGGATTATGCCCATCTAAGACTAGTTAGAAAAATCACTGGTTAACACTGATTTTTATGCTTTTTTTAAAAAAAAAAAATCAGCTAGCAAATAATCCTTCAAGCTGCTAAAATGTTCTTTTCTCTATGAGTAAAGAATACCTATCTGGAATCTACCTGCGCAGTTAATTCGGTGGGGGGATCTTATGTGAAAAGAGCACCTTAAGAACTAATCAATCTTAAAAGAAAGGTGAGAACACATTGCTCTTTGTAACAGAGGTAAATAGAGAAGTTTTCTGATTTGGCTTTTTTCAGAAAAGGACCATAAGCTGCAGTACAAATCCAATATTCATCGTGGAATGAAAGCTGACAGATGTGAATGAAAACTCCAACACCTCCTATAGTGTATTTATCTCTGGGATGAACAGTTCTCCGATCGATTGTGCTCCCTTTTCACCAGTGAGTGAGAGAAGTGGAAAATATCTTTTTTTTTTCTTTTTGAAAATACTGGATTTCTTGTTTTTATTGTTCAAAGTCTTTATCTTCTACGGTTGCAGTTCATGATGGAAAGAATATTCCGGAAAATCCATTTTCTCACCATTAAAAATCTTCAGTATGACTAACTCTTCCAAAGCAAGTGACAACATATTTGTATCTGTCATCGGAACTATGGGGAGGGGGAGGGGGAGGGGGAGGAAAAGGAGGAGAACGATAAAAAGGAGACTGAGAAGAAGGAGGAGGAGGAGGAGAAGAAGAAGAGGAGGAGGAGGAGAAAAAGAAAGAAAGAAAGAAAGAAAAGGAGGAGGAGGAGGAGAAGAAGAGGAGGAGGAGGAGGGGAAAAAGAAAGAAAGAAAGAAAAAGGAGGAGAAGGAGAAGGAGAAGGAGAAGAAGAAGAGGAAGAAGAAGAAGAAGAAGAAGAAGAAGAGGAAGAAGAAGAAGAAGGAGAAGGAGAAGAAGAAGAGGAAGAAGAAGAAGAAGAAGAAGAAGAAGAAGAAGAAGAGGAGGAAGAAGAAGAAGAAGAAGAAGAAGAAGAAGAAGAAGAGGAAGAAGAAGAAGAAGAAGAAGAAGAAGAAGAAGAAGAAGAAGAAGA
>WNWU01000035.1:4315556-4327236 GCA_012654045.1 Ptyas mucosa
AAGAAGAAGAAGAAGAAGAAGAAGAAGAAGAAGAAGAAGAAGAAGAAATTGAGACCATTGCGTATTGGGATTGGGAGAGACTTGAAATGAATGGTCAGAATAGCTAGCCAATTGAACATTTGTAGGAGATGCTGGCTGGTGATCCTGGTTATGTCCCAGATGAAAACAATGGGTTGTCCTTATGAAGGTGACTAACAGAAAGAACATTCCAGTGCTTGTGACAAAAGGATTAACATGCAACAATTTTTCTTCTTTTTATCAATGTGCTTGCTCTGTACTCTACTTTTTATGTTGGGTTGCAAGTGGTTTCCCTTCTTTCATCATATTTACTCTCCTAATTCTTGTGGCTATTCTTGTTGGAGGAAAAAAGACACCCTTTGATTTGATATTTTGTTCCCCTTCACAGTTTGAGGGATAATAATTGCATTCGTTCTCCTCTCCCAGCCCGACTGATCGAATCCACTCCTAAGCGATTACATATGACCACAGAAAAGCCCGTGTAACATCTATCAAAAGTCCTGCTCGCTGTCTAAATATTGCTTTTGTTTCAGCACTACAAATTATCTCCTTCATAATGCTAATGAGAATTATGAAAAGTTTATCCAGAACTGTGGCTACTGCAGATTGAAAAAAATCCAGACCCAAAATCTCAGTGAGAAATCTTCCATTTCCTTCTAAACTCATTAGAAAATTTCTCACGAGGGAAATAAAAAGTAAGGTTCCCATCGCAGGGCTCATATTAAAAAGCTTCTCCATCAAATAATGTGTGTAATCACAGGTAAGTATGACTATGCTATTAAGATAAAACTTTCTCCCACTTTTCATCATTTTCCCCCCACCCCTTCTAATCCTATGCTCCCCGCATATCTCAAGAGGCCTGTATGATACTGCTTAGTATTTAAAGAGCTCAAAAATTCTTAACAAGAACGGTATATAAAAATTCTTGACAAATTATTGTTAGGATGTAGCTTTGCCTTCAGCTATCAGTACATCCTTGCCATTAAGAAGGATGGATGAACCATGCTTATTAGTTTTAGCGCTGTAAAGTGCCCTATTATTTCACCAGCAAGGTGTATTATTTATTTACCTGAGCCTTGCCTAGCTCTTCTTTTCAACTAGTGGTAACAAGGAATAGCTTCAACTGCAAAGCATGAAATCCCAAGGGATCTCCACAGTAATACGCCCTATGGCTTTTGCAGGCTACAGATGAGTGATGCATCAATGTTCTCTATGCTTATCACAAGCATTGTCTTACACTAGGACTGTCATTGCAGGAACATTGATGAATTAGGACTATGAATGTTTCGTGGGCCTCTCCAAAAGTCTTGAAAAGCTGCCCAGAAGTTCTGAAAACAGGGAAAACTTTTAAACTCCCAAGTTGCTTCTTAAGCACATCAAGAGTTTTCATTGCAGAAAAGTTAAAATGCCGGCTCCTTGTTTTGTAGCCTATAGATACACCACCGTCATTGCCTTCGTCATATCTGAAAGTTACAGACTGGCTGGCGTTTAACGTCAGAGATAAAGAACTAAACACGGAAATAACATAATTTTATTTTATTTATTCGCCAAATGAAAATTACAAATTCGAAGGAGCAAAATGAATAAATAAATAAATAAATGTGACAGGGACAACAGGCATGTTAGTGCACTTACACACACACCCTTAGGAACCTCTTAAATATGAGTGGGGCTCCATGGAAGTTAAGCTAGAATTAAAACTGCGAAAGTTAGTAGCTGAAACTACTGAACCGGGGAAGATATTCCAGATTTTGACAACTCTGTTCTAAAAATAAATTATTATTATTATTTTTTTTACAATCAAGTTTAAAGTGGTTTACATTAAGTTTTCAACTTATGGATGAGTAAGAAGGAGAAAGTGTACACCTCTTGGAATTTCTTCCAAATGTACAGTATAAGAGCAGCTTGGCAATAGGCCAGGGTGCTTAAGTTAGACAGAGATCTCTTTCCTGGTGCTAAAAAATCCACAGAAATGATAGGAGCAGTTGGCTGTCCTCTATGGCTACATGAATAAAGATATTTCTATCTTTGTCTCAGCCATAACAGCATATAATCAGGAGACCCGAAAGCTGGCTTGGCTTGAAATATGTAGTTAGGGGAGAAAGATTTTGCTGACAAATGCCAATAAAATAGGGGGAAACTTCCATTTGATACCAAAGACCAAATGAAATAAGCAATTCATTTGCAAACTGCAAAAATACTTTGTGGGAAAAGTTCTTGCAAACAAAGATGGCATTCTCAGCTTCTTTTCCTAGAAATTACAGGTAGTCCTTGACTTATGACCACAACTGAGTCCCAAAATTTCTGTTGCCAAGTGAAACAGTTGTTAAATGAATTTTGCCCCATTTTACGACCTTTCTTGACACACTTTTTAAGTGAACCACTGGAATTAAGTTAGTAACACGGTTGTTAAGTGAATCTGGCTTCCCCATTGATTTTGCTTGACAAAAGGTTGCAAAAGGATATCACGGGACACTTTAACTGTCTGTTGTGGCCCACCAGCTGCCGACAGAGCTGGCGGCAGCTCAGATGATGAGGACGCTGGGGAGGAACTTGGGCCAGTTCTGGAGTCTGGGGAAGGGTCTGATGGATGCTCTGCATCAGATGCAGAGATAGAGCCAGGGCCATCCGACATTTCCCAGCCACCGGAGAGGCAGCTGCCTTTGGAGGCTGATATGAGTGAGGAGGAAGAACAGCTGGGGCCTGTTCCAGATGCACGTATGCGCAGAGCCGTTAGGAGAGATGAACAACGGATGTGTTCTGCCCCAGCTACGGATCCCAAAGAACGCAGCACACACAAAGTCCGTTCAAACCTTAGTTTACTAAATAAACCAGTCTTTTACAACAACGGCTGTTAATTAACTGCATTAACAGCCGCCAAGAATTCAAAGAATAATAACGGAAGGCTTACTATGGTTGGTAGAATGCCAGGAGCAATTTGCAGGAAGCTGATAAGATAAGCAAGACAAAACACAAAGCTTTGTGAACTAAGTTGTTCCCTGCAAATTGCTTCAGTTGGCGTTCCTCCTTAATTAGGCTAAGGGAGTGGCCAATTAGCCCCAAGCCTTACTCTCGAGGAGACCTCCTCCTGAGGAGCCACTCCTGCCTTTTGGCAGCTCTGCGCGCCCGTGCATCGAGAAGAGGCTCCTCCTCTTCATCCTCTTCACTTAAGGGAGCTTCTGGAGGTTCTGAAGGCCCTGGCTGAATCCCCGCCTCTGGCACCACATCTTCTCCAGCCTCCTCATTGTCTGACTCGAGTGCCAGTTGCACAGGCTGCTGGCGCAGCACCACACCAGCCTCCTCACTGTCTGAATCAGCTACTAGCTACTAGTGAAAAAAAAAAGTGTGAAAAAAAATCATGTTGAATGTATTCCTTCATGTCAATACGGGTCAGCCTAACTTAAATGCAGCGATATTTTCAAAGCCGGAATCACGGCATTGATCAAAAACAGATTGTTTTCCCTCACTTTGCCTTGCTCTTTTAGAACAGATTAAGTAGTGAATAATTCATGACTTTTCAGCTAATGAAATTTAAGAACTTCTTGTGGTCAAATTAAGAGGGGAAGAGTTGGGTAGGATTATAACTTTCGATATCCTCTTCCTAATATAAAAAATAGTTGAGGGAGGGCATTGCAGAAAGTAGCAGAATTGTCTCTCTGAACTAATTTAAGTAGGAATCACTTTTGGGAACTAAAAATGATGGGTTCAATTATTTCACATCACTTCATTTTCCCGGCCTTAGGTTTACTCTATTCGGTAAGTGCTCACAGCAATATTTCAATCTTGCTGAGCAAATATTTAATTCCTTTCAGAAATGAGATATTCCTGTTAAAAATGGTAAGAAAAAACAGAGAGAGACAAAGTTGCAAGAGTTACCTAACTAAAACACACTTTCAAGAGATCTATAACTTGGAATATGTCCAAAGGAGGGTGAGATTTTGAATAGGTGAGACATCTAGAAGGAAAGCAGGATCTGTGAAGAATGGCTAGAAGAACCAGGTTATGTTTACCAGAAGATCAAATGATCAAAATTTGGGGATGCCACAATGAAGAGGGGGCCACCCTGTTCTCCACAGCACCTGAGGGCAGGACAAGAAGCAAAGGATGGAAACTAATCAAGGAGAGAACCAATCTGGAACTAAGGAGAAATTTCCTGACAGTTAGAACAAATAATCAGTGGAACCTCTTGCCTCCAGAAGTTGTGGGCCTTTCATAATTTTAAAGAAGAGATCGGACAATCATTTGTCTGGTGGTTGGACTAGAAGACCTCCAAGGTCCCTTACACTTCTGTTATTCTGATAAAATGAAAGAGGTGTCTTCAAATGTCATAATTCCATAGTAATTCCAATTCGATTTGTTTCATTGAACCCCGAGATAGAAATTATAAGAAAATTTGTTTCAAATAATCATTGAAAGATTTTTTCTTTACCAATAAGGTTTGTTTGCTACTGCAGCAGATTCCTTGGAATGTCCTATATGTTCTTTCCTGAAAGCGCGGAAGCAAAAACTAGACAGACCTTCATCAAAAGGCAGATTCTGTACATGGAAATGTTGGCTGGAGTAAAAGGCTTTCAAGGTTTTCCCCAAGACCATAATGCTAGGACTCTCAAGATGAGATTAAAAATCAAGATTTCAAAACATGCAGATCAGAGGTAGGTTTCAGAAGGTTCTGACCAGTTCTGGAGAACCGGTAGCAGAAATTTTGAATAGTTTGGAGAACCGGTAGTAAAAATTCTGACTGGCCCCGCCCCCATCCATTCTCTGCCTCCCAAGTCCCAGCTGATTGGGAGGAAATGGGGATTTTGCAGTAACCTTCCCCTGGATTGGGGAGGGAATGGTGATTTTACAGTATCCTTTCCCTGGAGAGGGTGGGAATGGAGATTTTACAGTATCTTTCCCCTGGCATGCTCACCAAGCCATGCCACACCCACTAAGCCACACCCACAGAACCGGTAGTAAAAAAATTTGAAACTCACCACTGATACAGATGTATCAGTTTTCTACTGATTTCCATAGCTCATTGAAACAAGACTTCAAAATCAATCATAATTTAGCACAATCTATATATAAACAGTCATAATTTCTGTCTGGGAGGGGGAATCCACCTCTGTGGGTGACATACATGTTAAAGTTTTAGAGTAGGGTTAGGGCCAGGCTCAAGATCCAGATGGATCTTGACAGACTTGAATACTGGGCCCTATCTAACAAAATGAAATTCAATGTAGAGAAAAGTAAAGTTAGTTAGTTTATTTTACTGTCACTGAACATGGTACAACGAAATTAAATGCCGTCTTCGAAGTCCTACACTTAGGCAAGAAAAACCAAAAGAACACTTATAGACTGGCTGAAACTAGGCTTAATAGCAGTAACTGGGAGAGGGATCTTGGAGTCTTAGTGGACAACCAGCTAAATATGAGCCAGCAGTGTGCAGCAACAGCCAAAAAAGTCAATGCAATCCTAAATTGCATTTACAGAGGGATACAATCAAGATCAAGTGAGGTACTAATACCACTCTATAAAGCCTTAGTAAGGCCACACCTAGAATATTGCAACCAGTTTTTGTCTATAAAAAAGATGTTGAGACTCTAGAAAGAGTGCAGAGAAGAACAACCAAGATGATTAGGGGCCTGGAGACCAAAACATATGAAGAACTGGTACAGTAACTGGGCATGGCTAGTCTAGTGAAGAGAAGGACCAGGAGAGACATGATAGCAGTCTTCCAATATTTGAGGGGATGCCATGGGGGGGTGGGGTGGGGGGGGTGTCAAGCTATTTTCTAAAGCACCTGTAGGCCAGACGAGGAATAATGGATGGAAACTGACCAAGGAGAGTTTAACCTGGAAATAAGGAGAATTGTTCTGACCAATGCAACAGAAGTTGCCTTCGGAAGTTGTGGGAGCTTCATCACTTGAGACTTTCAAAAAGAGATTGGACTGCCATTTGTCAGAAATGGTGGAGGGTCTCCTGCTTGGGTGGAGGGTTGGCCTAGATGACCTACAAGATCCCTTCCAACTCTGTTAATCTGTAAACCAGATTCAAATCCAATCTGAGACTTACGTTTGGGGTTGTCATTTTCTGTCAGCCCAACTTACCTCACAATATGGTGGGAAAATCCTCATATAAGCTGCCTTGAGCTTCATAAAAATCTAATAAAACAACAACAACAACAACAACAACAATAAAAGGAATAAGGATTATACTCACCACTCTGTGTATTCAAAATGTGGTGTTTGTCCAAGGACCAGCCTCCTAGATTTGAAGCATCCAGCTCAAATCCTTGCAACGTCACCGTCCTTTTCTCCCAGAGAATCAAATCAGGACAGCTCTCATATTCATAACCTACTGAGACTGTGGAGAGATAAAATACAACAGATCATAGCTACTACTTCATCCATTGCCTAGAGTTGGTCTAAGAGCAGGCAACTGGTAGCAAAGCTGTACTCCAGAAGAAAACCATCTTACAACATTAGTGCCTTTGCGTATTTGATAAAAAAGATTCATATTTCATCCATTCTTTTCGAGAAGGACCTGGTCTAGTAGCAATGGAGTAGAAGCCATCTTAGAAGGATGAGGATGAGATCACATTGCATTTGTGTTGGCGCTTCCAAGTTGAAAGGATTAGCCGGTGGCATCATCGTTGCCTGGATGATGCCCAATTGGGGTTACTTTCATGTCACTGGCAAGAACTGGAGCAAAGTACAGGAGCTCACCCTGCTCCAAGGCAGCATCCGGGTCTCGAACGTGAGCCTGCTAACCAACCCAGTACCTAAGTACAAGAGCCTCCTATGCTCTTATACGAGGAGGAGATGCCAAGTTACTTAGGAAGGTTAACTTCTGTGTTGCAGGGCTGCTAACCATGACACCAAGCCATGGTCTAGGAAGCTCTTTTAAACTCTGACTCCCCACCACTATTGCCTACCCCCAAAATAACCACTGAAGAGTTTAATTGCATTGCTGCTTAGTCTGAGTAAGCGTATTTGGTTGGTGATTACTTTCTTTTTAAAGAAATGAAAAAAAGTGAGCCAGGTAATCAGGTAGTCAATCTATGACATTCTTATTAAAGGGGCTGAGATTAAACCTCGCAATTTAAAGATAACTCAGAGTAACTCTTTCAAACCTTAAAAGTCAACAGGAACAGGAGAAGCCATAAAACTTGTCATAGTAACAACAGCAACGAGGAGAAAATAGCTTTTTGCAGTGGCAATTTTTCCTCTGTTTCATTATCATGACAAATACAGTCGATTCTTTTGCCGCTGGAGCTGATTCCCGGATTCTCTGGGACGACCACTGAGTGCCTGCTGGCAATGCAAAGGCTCAAGAGTATATGAGAGGGGAGGAAGGGGGGAAAAAATTCCCCGACTAAAAGATATAATTGCTCTCTGCTGCTGGAGGGAACAGCTCGGGTTGTAAATATAAAAAATGTTTCTTGGGAAGACAGACATGGAAGGCAGAGGTAGCAAATTTAAAAGGAAGAACTGTACCGCACGCCGAAAACATTACAATAATGGAACAACCTTGGGCTTAGGAAGATAAATGAATGCTTTCTGACTTGCAATGGCTCTCCTGGGACTTAAGGCAGAAGTCATTCCTCCTGATCATTTTGGAAATCCTAAAGATTGAACCTTGGATATTTTGTACTCAAAACTCATGGCCTACGATGGGATTCCACCGCCCTCCTTCCGCTGAACGGAGAGGTTGTTTCAGTGGTATCTAGCAATCATCTTTAAGAGGGTAAATGATGCTTTGAGGTTTCTTCCCTTGTTTTACCCACCAATTTGTATCAGCTCTGAAATTGTCACAGCGGTGCTGTCTTCCTGAGGGCAGGGGACTTACACAGCATCGCTGTGGCAAAGGCAGAAAGGCATGCCTGGATGAAAACCTCAATGCTCATCCAGAGGTTCAGGATGCTGCCCCATTGTTACTTCTGGAAGCAGGGTGATTATAGTGGCAGGCTAAAAGAACAAATGGCCAGGTCCAGTCCATCATTCTTGGGAAAGGATATCCCAAAGGTGTTTTTTCAGGAGGCAACTGGACTTTCTCGTTTTTCTTTGAAGACGTTTCACTTCTCATCCAAGGAAGTCCAGTTGCCTCCTGAAAAAGCACCTTTGGGACAACCATGGATGACTGAGAATCTCCATTGGCATTTAGCTATGCACTTTGGGATGGACACCCTTTGAATGATGCGGGAGTATGAACGGGTTTCCACAAAACATTGCAGACTACAGGAACCATTTGAACTTCAGTTTGAGATGCAGACAACACAGACTCATCCCCAACAGCCTGAAGGGACACAGGGCAGAAAACATCCTGCAGCCAAGAAGGCTCCACACCCATTCGCACTACTCAGGTGACCCTGAGGACAGAGATAATTCTCCAAGTGGCCTCAATGACCCTCTAAAAGGATGCAAATGACCAGCTGTCTGCAGGGAATATAAATCCTTCCATTCCCCACCATCGAGTCAAAACTGAAGAAGCTTCTTGGATGAGAAGCGAAACATCTTCAAAGAAAAACAAGGAAGTCCAGTTGCCTCTTGAAAAAGCACCTTGGGGACAACATGACCTAGATGACTGAGAATCTCCGCAGACATTTGGGGAAGGATAGTTTTGTGGTCACCCAAACAGTTATGGTTGAGCACGAAACTAGTCTTCCCCAAGCCTTTTGCCCATATAGTTTTGGTCACCATAATGCAAAAAAGATGTTGAGATTCTAGAAAGAGTGCAGAGAAGAATAACAAAGATGATTAGGGGACTGGAGGCTAAAACATATGATGGAAGGTTGCAGGAATTGGGTATGTCTAGTCCAGTGTTTCTCAATCTCAGCGAGTTTAAGACCTGTGGACTTCAACTCCCAGAATTCCCCAGCCAGCTAAGCTGGCTGGGGAATTCTGGGAATTGAAGTCCACAAGTCTTAAACTCGCTGAGATTGAGAAACAATGGTCTAGTCCAGGGGTGTCAGACTGGATTTTTTTGAGGGCCAGATTGTACTTCTTTTCTGCGGGCCAGTGGCTGGGTCAGCAGGGTGGGTGGGACAGATGCCTCCTGCAACACTCTGCTGGCCAGAAACGGGCTGCGTGGCCCCTTTTTGGGCCATTTTTTGGCCTGTTTTTGGCCCGTTTTTCAGCCAGCAGAGTGCTGCAAGAGGCCATGGAGGGTGAAAATGAGGTGCGGGGGGGACGGACGACCCACACGCGGCCCATTTTAGCCACCAGAGGCATCGCTGGCCGGTCCTTTCATATTTCCAGTCCGGCCCCGCGAGCTAGATTTAAGCACCCTGTGGGTCGGATCCATCCCGCGAGCCTTGAGTTTGATACTCCTGGTCTAGTCTAATGAAAATAAGGACTGGGGTGACATGATAGCAGCATCCTGATATTTGAGGAGCTGCCACAAAGAAGGGGGGGGGGAGTCAACCTATCCTCCAAAGCATCTGAAGACGGAACAAGAAGCAATGGATGGAAACTAATGAAGGTGACAACCAACCTAGGACTAAGGAGAAATCTCCTCATGGTGAGAATAATTAGTCAGTGGAATGGCTTGCCTTCAGAAATTATGGGTGCTCCATCGCTGGAGGATTTTAAGAAGAGATTGGACAGCCATTTGTCTAGAATGATACAGGATCTCCTGCCTGAGCAGGGGGGTTGGACTAGAAGACCTCCAAGGTCCCTTCCAACTCCCGTTATTCTGTAATTCCTGTTTCATTTATGTCACAGAGCTAGCTCCCCCGCGTCTTTCCTCTAATCCAGGGGTGTCAAACTGGCGGCCCGTGGGCCAGATGCCTCATGCGCAGGCCACGCCCATGCCGACTCCGCAAAGGCAAAAAAAAAAGTCACGATACGTTGCGATACATCACGTAACGCGATCCAGTTTGACACCCGTGCTCTAATCTAACACTGTGAAGTCAATAGATAGAAGTAAATAGAGGGAAGTGACAGAATTCTCAATTTTTTTTAAAAAAAAACCCCCCATCCCTCTCCTTGAAGAAGAAGAAAACTAGGCAGGAAATTAGGGATTCCATCTTTGAGATGAAGACAGTAATAGAATTACACGATTGTCCTGTATCTTTTTAGATGGGGGAGGTGGGGAGGAATCATGAGGAATTTTCTTTGAAAATGTTGATTCTTTCTTTTTCTGGTGGCAGTAAAAGCTGAAAATATCTTCAGGAAACTAATATACTAATGCGTATTTTACAGGAGCCTAAGCCAAAGCATTTAGAGAAGAATCAGCCTGAACATAAAATACACTGGATGACACGAAAAGTGCTTAGATAAATAAGAGTCCTGCAATTTTTAAAAATCTTGTTAACCCAGTATTGAGAACATTGGCTTCTGGGCTGCACAAAAATGTTTATATACATCCATATATATACAATTCTCTCAGTCTCTTGCCTGAGACTTACACAGAAGTAGGGAAATATATAAATGGAAGGTCCTCTTGGCCCCCTTCTTTCTTGAATAATAATATAAACTAGACAAAGTAACAGCAAACGAAAAATCTAAGGCACCTTTAGAAACTGAACAAATAAGCACCTGCCATATAACAATCCAGACCTAACAATTGTCGATAAGAAAGACAAAAAATAAGTATGTATAGTAGATGTTGCAGTCTTGGAAAAAGCAGAATATAAGAGAAACAATGGAAGAAAATCACAAGATACAAACACCTGCAAATAGAAGTAGAACAATATGTGGGAACCTAGACCAACAGTAATAGGCGCCTTGGGTGAAATCCCAAAATATCTGGAACACCACTTGAACATCAATGGCATTGAAAAAATCCTCATCAGTCAATTGCAAAAGGCAGCTATACTTGGAGCAGCTGACGTCCTGTGATGGGATGGGAAGAACTTGATGGGTGGACCAAAATGCTAAATTTAATCGAAACCTCCGGCTGACTCTATGACCGATGATCATCATAATTACATTAAACTTACATTACATTACATTTAAATGTAAATTAAACTTGCACGCCACCTGATGTGAAAAGAATCTGGGTGGATCACAACAATCAAACACAAGCATTATTTTATTTATTTATTTTATTTCTTCAGCTACCCACTTCAACCCCGTGACAGTTTAAATAATTGAAAACAGCAGAAAAATATATACACCAGCTGAGAAAATTATAATAATAATAATAATGGTCAGTATAGTCAAGAAATACGGACTTGAACACATTCATAGCCCATAGCCAGGTTTATAAAGCCTTAAAGGTAAAGATAAAGGTTCCTCTCTCACCGATGCACTAGTCATTCCTGACTCTAGGGGGCGGTGCTCATCTCCGTTTCAAAGCCAAAGAGCCAGTGCTGTCCAAAGGCATCTCTGTGGTCATGTGGCCAGCATGACTAAATACCGAAGGTGCACGGAACGCTGTTACCGTCCCACCAAAGGGGGTCCCTATTTTTCTACTTGCATTTTTTACGTGCTTTTGAACTGCTAGGTTGGCAGAAGCTGGGACAAGTAATGGGAGCTCACCCCGTTACATGACACTAGGGATTCGAATCACTGAACTGCCGACCTTTCGATCAACAAGCTCAGTGTCTTAGCCACTGAGCCACCGCGTACTATTATAAAGCCTTAGGAAAGACTAAAAGGACTGGGGCCACCCTAATCTCTAAAGGAAGGAAGGAAGGAAGGAAGGAAGGAAGGAAGGAAGGAAGGAAGGAAGG
>WNWU01000035.1:4331606-4343389 GCA_012654045.1 Ptyas mucosa
GGAAAAAAGTGAAAGAAAAATGTGGTGAAGCAGTATTTCTCAACTTCGACTGCTTTAAGCAGTGTGGACTTTAACTCCCAGAATTCCCTAGCCTTCTGGCTAGGGAATTCTGGGAGTTGAAGTCCACGCCGCTTAAAGTGGTTCCAGGTTGGGAAACACTGGAGTAAAGGATTCTTGGTTTCGCTTTGCATTTTTTTCCTTCTCCATTTGCAAGAACTTGATAGCTGTTGATGCAGCAGAGAAGAGAAAAAAAGCTCTCTCTCTTTTTTTTTTTTAAAAGCAAAGAGCAAGCAAATGTATTAAATATGATTAAATATGCCGTGTGCGACAGCAGCCAAAAAAGCTAATATGATCCTTGGTTGTATAAACAGAGGCATAGAATCAAAATCAGGTGAAGTATTAGTAACACTTTATAAAGCCTTAAATAAGGCCACACCTGGAATACTGCATCCAGTTTTGGTCACCACATTACAAAAAAGATGTTGAGACTTTGGAAAAAAGTGCAAAGAAGAACAACTGAGTTGATTAAAGGCCTGGAGACTAAAACATATGAAGAGCGGTTGCAGGATTTGAGTTTGGCTAATCTAGAGAAAAGAAGGACTAGGGGAGACATGATAGCAGCATTCCAGTATTTGAGAGGCTGCCACAAACAGGAGAGGGTCAACTTATTTACCCAAGCACCAAAAGGCAGGACAAGAAACAATGGATGGAAACTAATCAAGGACAGAAGCAACGTGGAATTAAGGAGAAACTCCCAAACAGTGAGGACAATTAATCAGTGGAACACCTTGCTGTCAGAAGTTTTAGGTGCTTTATCCCTGGAGATTTTTAAGAAGAGACTGGACAGTCGGTTGTCTGAAAGCAGGAGCTCCAGCTTGAGCAGGGGGTTGGACTAGTGATGGGATTCAGCCGGTTCGCACCACTTCGGGAGAACCGGTTGTTAACTTACTGAGCAGTTTGGTGAAAAGGTTGTTGGAAGAAATCATTAGGGCAGAGAACCGGTTGTTAAATTATTTGAATCCCATCACTGGGTTGGACTAGAAGTCCTTCAAGGTCCCTTCCACCTCTGGTCTGATTGACTTCCTTCCTCCTTGCTGTTATTGCTTTCTAAAAACGGTCCTGTGAAATTTCCCGCAGTCTCCTCAAGATGGCAGCATATCGCTTGACTCTGCTTTTCAAATACCTCTAAAATATAGGTCAAGAAGTATGTTTATTCAAAGGAAAGAAACAGGTAAATAAGACTGCAAGGCACAGCACGGTGAGGGTATGTGTGTGTGTGTGTGTATTTGTGTGTGTGTTCTCCAGACATCGATAACTTTGGCTGCCAGTTAGAAATGTTAAACTAAGGAAGTGACGAATGGCGTTCAGCAGCTGGATATCAAATCTGCTCATCAATGCAGGGATGTTTGTCAGAAAGAGAAGAGATGGAGAAAACTATGTCGAGCACCTACTGAACTGAGAAGTCTGTCTGAAAATCAAAGCAATCAAACTCATTTCAAATTAGATGTGAGTCATCAGCTATATATAATCCCTAGTGCCATGGAACGGGGTGAGCTCCTGTTACTTGTCCCAGCTTCTGCCAACCTAGCAGTTCGAAAGCACATAAAAAATGCAAGTAGAAAAATAGGGGCCACCTTTGGTGGGAAGGGAACAGCGTTCCGTGCGCCTTTGGCATTTAGTCATGCCGGCCACATGACCATGGAGACGTCTTCGGACAGCGCTGGCTCTTTGGCTTTGAAACAGAGATGAGCACTGCCCCCTAGAGTTGGGAATGACTAGCACATATGTGCGAGGGGAACCTTTACCTTTACCTTTACATCAGTTAAAAGAGAATTTTATATGTGTGTGTGGGTTTGTGCATATGTACTCGTGCATTGGAAGCACATGTGGTCTTCCACTTATGACCACAATTGAGCCCCAAATTTCTGTTCCTAAGTGAAACATTTGTTAAGTGCATTTTGTTCCATTTCACGACCTTTTTGCCACAGTTGTTAAGTGAATCACTGCAATAGTTAAATTAGTTAACATAGTTGTTAAGTGAATCTGGCTTCCCCATTGACAGAAGGTTGCAAAAGGGGATTAAGTGATCCTGGGACACTGCAACCGTCATAAATACGAATCAGTTGCCAAGAATCTGAATTTTGATCACATGACATGGGGATGCTGCAATGGTTGTACACATGAAAAAAAGTCACTCTTTTCAGTGCTGTTGTAACTTTGAACGGTCACTAAACAAACTGTTGTAAGTTGAGGACTACCTGTATGTAAAATGTATTGTGTTCACAATATCCTACTTTGGCATAGGCATTCCAACCTCTATTTCCAGGTGCAATGATGGAATATATCTATTCTTTTTCTTTTAACTATCCTCTAATCCCTTGCTGGTGTCAGTACAAGTAAAAGGACTGTGATGACCCAGGGCACGGCACAGAGATAACACAGGCAGCTGGCAGTTCAAACCGCCCCTTTATTGCTCCAAATTTCCCCAAATGCTCCCATGCTTCTGGAAAGCCCCAGAGCAAAGTGATGACAAACACCCCCACACACCTCAAGCAGCCTCTGATTGCAAATAGTCCAGCCCAATGCTATGAACATCATGGCTGCACAGCAAGAAATCCAGCAGGGCAAGTCGAGGAGTCCAGGAAGCAAGGGAGCATGGCAAGTAATCCAAAAATCCAAAAAGAATGCAAGGAATCCAGGAAACTTCAACTGTCAGCACTCAACACTCCAGGAATTCAGCGTTTTTTCCTGACAAATGCCCGTCCCCACAGCGTCCCCTTATGTCTCAGTCCCCAGATGTGCCTTGTGAAGAGGGACCAGCACTCGCCTCCTGAGTAGCTGGCTCAGTCTGTACTGTTCTCGCCTTCTCTCCACTCTCCGTGCTTGAGGATCGGGAGGGGGTGATCCTTGCTCATTGCCTGAGCTCTGTCTCTCATGTTCACTGCTTAGCCTCTCTTGGTCATCCTGCCCCTATTCCTCTCTTCCTACAAACTGTCCTAATCCTGAAAGGCCCTGGCTTGACTGGTCCTGCTCCTCCTCATTTTCCTCCAAAGCCAACGAAGCCATCCCCTCAATCTCTGTCGGCTCCAGTTCCAGCTCGTCTTCTCCTGCAGATTCAGGCTCCAAAAGGGGCATGACAAGGACTTTGAGTGTTTACTGGCTGGATGCCCTTCCTGATGCCTATGCAGAGTTCACAGAAGACAATTACTTATTGTGCTGAGAGAGCGAAATATCTGCCGCTACCTAGGATCAAACTCACAGCCTCCTGAATGTGAGGTGAGAACCCCATTTCTAGGCCACCATGCGCTCGATGGACTATATCTAATACATTGAGCGGAATCAGAAAGATTCATTTTGAGGGTTGGAGACAGCTATGCTAAGACTCAAAATTGGAACATTTCATTTACAAAGTGCTTGGTGTGCTTATGATCAATAATAATTTCACAGGGTGGTAACTACTGTGATGGATGAGCGGCAACACCAACAAAAATCATGAGGATGAAGTGGGAAGCTTTCATAAAATCAGTGGAAGATGCATGCAATATTAAAATAAATTGCATAAAATATTAAAGTAGTATTAATCAGTCTCCTGCTGCCCACATGGGCATGGACTCTTGCTGAAGGGTGCCCCAAACAATCAAACTGAACATTTCTAAGCGCAAAACTTCCCTTTCCAGCTTCTAAGTGTCCATTTTCTTTTCTTTTCTTTCTTTTTTTGCAACTGATGTTGGAAAAATGATAGAAAATGGCTTGGGAACTCTGCCTGTCTATTTCCTGATGTGAAAACTCTCCCAAAATTGAGTAGAATGTGAGAAACTCTGAAATCACGGAAGAACCCAGGAAAAGAAACGTAATGGCTGAAAATAGGCAACCACATTTCGCTGGGAGTTACAAAGAAAAACATTCCAGAAATCAATTTTCTAATGCATCCCTATAGAGTAATCAACTGGGCAGAAGCTTATAAAATCACAGATTTCTGTATTAAAGCCCCCTCTCCCCTCATGTGACCCACAGTAGAATCTATTTGGCATGTTTGGAGTTTCCTTGGTACGCCCCCTAGACACACAAACATATTAAGGGGCAGGGGTGGGATTTAAAAATTTTAGCAACTGGTTCTCTGCCCAGTTGCTGGGTGGTCATGGCCATAGTGAGTTATGGCCTACTTGGCTTCCGGCATCATGGTGGGACGGTGTTTTCATCTGTTGTGGCTCTGAACCCCGAGCCCCTCTTATCGGAGGAGGAAGGCACCGAACATGAAGGAGGGGAGTCGGCCAGGCCTCCCTCTCCAGGACCCTCCTCTCTGGCAATGCCTCAGGTGTCTGCCGAAGCAGAAGAGATTGGCCAGGAGCCAGGTGTCTCCAATCAGTCGGATAGCGACGACAGAGATAAGTTGTGGCTGGATCCACGCCAGCGTCGGTGAGACAAATGTACGCAGCAGAAGAGGAGGTGTGCCAGAGATTAAGCTGAGTCACTGGACCACACCCCACAGGCTATATAAGGGAGGGTGATGGCCATTCTGACTCTGTGACGGACAAAGCTTAAACTTCTGGCAAGTCACTTGCACCTCTGGAAAACAACGCCTAATCTG
The DNA here is from genome assembly GCA_012654045.1 of Ptyas mucosa. Taxonomy (NCBI): domain Eukaryota; kingdom Metazoa; phylum Chordata; class Lepidosauria; order Squamata; family Colubridae; genus Ptyas; species Ptyas mucosa. The sequence continues at coordinate 4,336,195 of WNWU01000035.1, forward strand.
CTGTGGATTTAATTTACGAACTGGACTGTTTAAACTGTGTGTATTTTGTTTGTGTTATCTGGTGGAGGAACAACCCCTCCTTCTTCTTGGAGTAAAGTCTTGGCAGGCAGCTACGGGGTTGCTGCCAAGTTTCTGATAACTGACATTGGGTGTTTGAAAAGTTATTTAACCCCCGGCTGGCTGTTTGGGTGCGTGTGTGAGACGGGGACAGAACATCATCCTCCCCAGGCTCTGGAGGTTTTCCTCGAGCCTCTGGGAGGGCAAAAACGGCCTCCCCCGGGCTCCGGAGGCCCCCCCCCCCGGAGGCCGGAAACAGACCCATTTCCAGACTTCCAGAACTTCTGGGAGGCCCATTTTTTGCCCTCCCAGAGCCTCCGTGTGGGCCCTGCATTTACCTGGCATCCAAAACGGGCCACATGGAGACTCCTGGGAGGGGCAGAGTGGGGTGGGCAGGGCCAGCCAGTCCTTGCAACTACCAGTTCGGCGAACCAGATGTAAAATTAGCATCTGGCTCTCCCAAACTGGTCCGAATCGGCTGAATCCTACCCCTGTTAAGGGGTCACTGCCTATGAAGGGGTCAGAAAAGTTTTCAGAAAGCATGCTCTCTAGGCCTCCCCTGTCTGAGTTCAAAATACAGGCAGTCCTTGATTTGCAACTGTCTGTTCAGTGACCATTTGGAGTTACAATTGCATTGAAAAAAATGACATAGGGCCATTTTTCACACTTATGACCGTTGCAGCATCCCCATGGTCACGTGATCAAAATTTGGGCATTTGACAACTGGAATGTATTTATAACAGACGTTTATGCACTGTCCTGAGGTCATGTGATCACCATTTGAAATCTTCCCTGCCAGCTTCCAACAAGCAAAGTCAATAGGGGAGTCCAGATTTGCGTAGTGACTGTATGATTCACTTAACAACAGCAACGATTTGCTTAACAACTTTGGCAAAAAATATATATCATAATATGAGGTGTAACTCACTTAACAGCTGCCTTGCTTAGGAATTTTGGGATCAGTTCTGGTTGTAAGTCAAGGACCCGATGTTTTGCCGGTAGCATTCCAAGGTTATCCCAGGCATTCTGAATGTGCTCTTTTGAGACTGAAGCCACATCCAGTGGTGGGATTCAGCCAGTTCGCACCACTTCGGGAGAACCGGTTGTTAACTTTCTGAGCAGTTTGGCGAACTGGTTGTTGGAAGAAATCATTAGGGCAGAGAACCGGTTGTTAAATTATTTGAATCCCACCACAGGTCACATCAGATCCTTTTTGGAACAATTTCCAAACACTTCTGGTAAATCTAGAGCAATCCATTTGGGGCTGGACATATTTCAAACTCAAAGCTTCCTGGAGAGATTTCCTTTCTCATTTGCTTTCAAAAACTGACTTTGTGTTCTGGTGCTCAGCTTCAGGGGCCGCATTGCTTTTTATGTGAAAGAGCTAGAATGAGAGGTTAATTGAAACAACTGGGAGAGAGATTATTTTCCAAATGTGCAAATCCCTGTTTTGAGTTCCTCATCTTCAGTGCTGTTGTGATCTAGATATGCTACCTGTGGGAGTTGATCAGGCTGAGCCCGAGGGAGCAGTCACGTGCATCATCAGTCTCGATGTCAGTTGCCATCTTACACTTGCTTGCACTTAGCTACCATTAGGCGACAGTTTGGGGAGGGTGGATGGGACGGGGGAATACTTTTGGGGAAAGCGAAAGTAACTGCTGAATCTCCTCAAGATGCTGCCTCAAGGTCACCCAGCTGAGAGAAGATGGCAGCTGAATACTAACCTAGACTTGAACTGACCATTCTGAAAACATCTTGCTTGAACCTGATTGGTCATGGGGAGGGGACAGCAATGGGAAGCAGTTAAGTGGGAGGGAAGAAGTTGAACTTAGGGATTTTGGCACACGATTCTCAGTTCTGGCTATACTCTACTGCAATGCACTTGGCTTCTAATATAACTATACCTTTTTCAACAAATGGTGCCAAGGATCATTTCTATTTAGAGGTTTAAATGGTGGCGGGTCTGAAACTCAAATCCCTTCACGTCCACAAGAAATCTAAGTCCAAACAACTTTGAATTCTATTGACTCTTATCTACAGCCAATTCACTTTGACCTTTAGTAGCTCAGATTCTTGTAGAGAATCTGCTTGGGTGGGTGGGGGGTTGGATCCTTCCAACTCGGTTAATCTATTAAGTAGAGAGCTTAAGCATGCAATAAATCTATACATTCATTTGAATTGCCTGGATTTCTTGATTTCCTCGCACTTGATATTGACATTGGCTATAGAAATGAACATGATTAATGTTTGGAAGGGATAACTTGCATCAAAACAGAGCTAGCTCTTATTCCTACAGCATACCCACAGTAGTATTGTTAAAGCAGACATACCTATTGCCTCGGCCAAGCCGGATACTTTCTGGCCATAAATATCAGTCTTATTCCATGCAAAAGTATAGATGAGGTTGATTGCAGCAGGAAACCATTTCTGAGCCAGCCGTCCTTCAATTGTTACAGTGAGATGCACTTTTGTGATGCCGGGAGGGATCGTAGAATGTGTCAAAATGATGCGCAGCAAGGTTTTATATCCTGAGGTTCTGCTGCTCAAGTAACTCAGCTTCACAAAGCTGGAAGGAAATGATATTTCCTCCTGGACCACCTGAAGGAAAAAAAAAAGTTGTGCATGTTAACATCACAACAAATCTTGTCAGAATCTACCATGTCGGGCTTCTCTGGTGACTGAGATAATGTCCATACGCACGGAGTTCACTGCCATAAAGAAGGCTGGGTTCACAGATAGCTTTAAAGATAGTTTAGACAATTCCATGCAGGAAACGTTTCAACAATGGTTAATAATCTTGGGAGTCAGTAGAGTTTTGCTTTCCAAAAGCTTTATGGCTTTTCATGCAGAAGATCCTAACCACTTGGAGTTACTGCTCTGGGCCAGATTTCTAATTTAATCTGGCATCTTCCAGATAAATTAGGACTGTACTTCTAATCCTCAATTTGCAACCACAATTGAACCCAAAATTTCTGTTCCTAAGCGGGACATTTATTAAGTGAATTTTTTGCCTCATTTTATGACTTTTCTTACCCCAGTTGTGAATGACTGAGGAGGTTTAGTTTAGTTTTAGTTTTATTAAATTTTTATATCGCCCTTCTCCTGAGGGACTCAGGGCAGTGTACAGCCAAGATAAAAACCAACAATATAAAAGTTAAAAACAATTTAAAATTATTAAATAGTTTTGGCCAATCATCTAAAATACAGTAACCCATTAAAATAATATTTAGGCCAGCCTTTCTTGATGGAATAGTAGCGTTTTAAGGGCACGGCGAAAGGTACGGAGGTCGGAAATCTGACAAATCTCCGGGGGCAGCTCGTTCCAGAGGGCGGGTGCCCCCACAGAGAAGGCCCTCCCCGTGGGAGTCGCCAGTCGATGGCACCCTGAGGAGACCCTCTCTGTGGGAGCGTACTGGTCGATGGGAGGCTGTGGGAGGCAGAAGGCGGTCTCATAAATAAGTTAGTATCTCATAAATGGTTAAGTTAGTATCACGATTGTGAAGTGAACCTGGCTTCCCCATTGACTTTGCTTGTCAGAAGGTTGCAAGAGGGGATCACGTGACCTTGAGACACTGCAGCAGTCATAAAAATGAGTTGATTGCTCAGCATCTGAATTTTGATCATGTGACCATGGGGCTTCTGCAACAGCTGTAAACATGAAAAAAGGTCCTAAGTCACTTTTAAAGTGCCATTGTAAATTTGAACTGTCACTAAGCAAACTGTTGTATGTCAAGGACCACTTGTAATTCCTAGAATTCCAAGCCATAATTTCTGTGGCAATTGAAAGCAGCCAAATCCTGATTTGCAATTTATATTTAAAATTGAGTCGATCTGATCTGTTTGGATTTGCAACTGCACTTGTGAAACTGAATTGTCTGAGAAAGTCAGCCTGATAAAAACACATGTTTGCACATACAAAAGTCCAGAGAATCTTCAGATTAAATGGATTCAATTCAGAGAGTTGATCGAACTGCCTTCCAATCAGAAGAGCTTCATAAATCACGTTGTGCTAATAATAAGTAGTGAATAGCGATGGTTGACTGACCTAGCATTTTAAGAACGGATGAATTTAGGAATTTTGGAAGCCATCCAGACTCACTTCATACAATGAGATGAGTGCAAATAAATTTAATTAGTAAATAAAATAAACAAACTATATTTCTGCACATATTAAAGACACTAAAGTAATTTATTAACTTTTATGATGGATTAATTAATGTCAAGAATTAACTTTTTTTTTAAATTGCACACTACTCAGAATCACACTGAAAGTGAGATGGGAAGCATCTAAATTTTATCAATAAATAACTTTAATCAATAAATAATAAGAGACAGACTTTAGATAGATAAAGAAGCCTATCTCAACACTTTCCTGCTCCTTCCAATAAAGACCACTTGCACAAACACCGTCAAGGCAAACCACTAAAATATAAATTGAGAGCAAATCCCACTCCCCACTAGCACTGATGACGTCACCTAGTATGAGTGTAAGGTCTGGTCTCTCCTCCTCATTCAAGAAAGTAAAGACTCTTGAAACTTTGGCATTTCAAAAGGAACCTTTTATTGAACTGGAGTGATAGCAAGACGAAAGGAAAGCAGACTCTGAATTCCCTCAGGCAGTACAATTAGGATAAAGGAATTAGAAACCCCTCCCTTCAGTCCAACGTGGATTCAGCCAATCCACAGGTGTGGTGATGTTATTGTAATGGCCGCCCTGAGAACTTGATAAGGGAACTTTCTCAAGGTCATCCTCTGCCGGCTTTCGAAGTGATTCAACCCACATGACCCTCCCTCCCCTTACATTCCCCAAAAGGTGAGAAAATCACAGGGCGCCTATGTGCCAGGATAAAGGTTGTAAATCAATAGGGTACAGGGTGTAAGGGATATAAGGAAGAAAGTAATAAACTAAATAATACCCTGTTTCCCCTAAAATAAGACATCCTCTGATAATAAGCTCAGTCGGGCTTTTGAGCGCATGCATTAAAATAAGCCCTCCCCGAAAATATTTAAACACATTCACAGACAGTCCCTGCCATTTCCTCTGGTTTCTTCCATGCACCCCAAAATAATAAGACCTCCCCAAAAATAAGGCCAAGTGCTTATTTCGGGGTTCAAAAAAATTTAAGACAGGGTCTTATTTTCGGGGAAACAAGCTATATCCAGGGTCCTCCCTTCACCCTGGATAGGGATCTGACAATGGGTAATGAAACGCCTACAAGAAAACAACCAAGCTCAGAAGGCAACCAAGGGCTTCCATTTCTGTTCTTTTCTCAATAACATGGCAACACTGTTTACATCTCTCTTACCTGTAATTCAGGTATGACTGTTCCCCTTTCAGGACATGATCCTCCAAACGTCGTCAGAGGAAAAGGGATGACAATTGGATTTGGGCTGATGAAGCTACTGATATCACAGGTGGGTAGTTCCGCCTCTGTTCTTTGCATGACCACTTTGTCTACCACAATAAATCGATTCCAGGCCAGCCAAAGTGTCCTTTTCACGGGAAGAAACGGTGATCTATCAAAGATCAGGGTGACTGAGATGCCGCCGACAGCCACTAGATCAAAACTAAAAAAAAAAAGAACACAAAACCTTTTGATTTAGCTGGATACCAAAATTATCCCATGATGATTTTAATTCTTCTATTAAGTATTTTTTTGCACCAAAAGAGCTTTTTTTTTGTTCAAAAGGCAATTGAACTTTCTTCGTTTTTCCTTGAAGACATTTCGCTTCCTATCCAAGAAGCTTCTTCTGTCCTGAACTGAAGAAGCTTTTTGGATGAGAAGCGAAATGTCTTCGAGAAAAAGAAAAAAAAGAAGAAGTCCAATTTCTTTTTTGGGGGGGCGGGGGGCGGGGAAAAGCACGTTTGGGACAAACCATGGCCTGGATGACTGAAACTCTCCATAGATATCTTCTGCACCCTACTAGTTGGGCATAACTGCCTAAGACGATCTAGGAGGACAGAAATAGTTCGTCATATGCTATTGTAATTTCTAAAAAGACCTTTTGAATATCATTTTACTGCATTGTCGCTCAAGAACAGACAGTGTTTATGTGAGCCTCCTTCTCTTCGATATGAAGCTATCCAATTCTGTGCTGTCACAATGAACGCAAGACAACGGCTGATGTAAGCCTGAGTGCTTTTTTTCTTTTCTAATTATGTTTTAACGCAGGTTCTTGAGTATTGATCAAAATAAAATTGACTTAGGCAATTAAATCCAACAATTCTGGGAAGAAGCTGATGAGGGAAGTCTGGTGCTACTTGTAGTAAACTTCTGCCTTTTAGTAGTTGCTAGGCTGCTCGCATAGCAAAAATCAATGGGAACTCTGTGCTAAATAGTTTTGAGGTCAATTCCTGAAGGTAAATTGGAAGAGACTTTTGCCTGTATCATCTACCATGACTTTTCATGTGATTTCTTATATTCCTGATGATCAGGCTCTGAATGCCTCCATGCATAGGCGATGTGGTGGCGCAGTGGTTAGAATGCAGTATTGCAGGCTAATTCTGCCCATTGCCAGCAGTTCGATCCTGACCGGCTCAAGCTTGACTCAGTCTTCCATCCTTCCGAGGTTGGTAAAATGAGGACCCAGATGTTTGGGGGCAAGAGGCTGACTTTGTAAATCGCTTAGAGAGGGCTGTAAAGCACCATGAAGCGCTATATAAGTCTAAGTGCTATTTGTGGAGCCAAAACTGTATGATCAACACAAAAGAAAGAAAAGAATAATCGCACTCTGCTTTTATTAAGGGTTAGTGGGTAGCAATAGAAAGAAGTCTTCTCAATTCCAGAAAAAGTACAGAGCAGATAAAGAGCTATTGTCTTATAATTTTAATATTGTCATTTAAAGCAAGGTGGCATAAATAAGATTTCTTTACTTTATGATTAGATGCACTTTGTATGGAAATCTTCCATGGTAATGAATTCTGATAAGGAGTTAGACTTAATTATGTATAATCCACTAAATTTCTCAAACATTACATAGATTATATACAGTTGAGGAATAAAAATAAAAAGATTACTTGCAACTTTGATCCTTCAAAATCTCTCTCTCTCTCACACACACAGAGGGAGAGAGGGAGAGGGAGAGGGAGAGGGAGAGGGAGGGAGGGAGAGAGAGAGAGAGAGAGAGAGAGAGAGAG
>WNWU01000035.1:4351042-4383332 GCA_012654045.1 Ptyas mucosa
TTCTCTTCTCTTCTCTTCTCTTCTCTTCTCTTCTCTTCTCTTCTCTTTTCCTCTCCTCTCCTCTCCTCTCCTCTCCTCTCCTCTCCTCTCCTCTCCTCTCCCCTCCCCTCCCCTCCCCTCCCCTCCCTTCCATTCCATTCCATTCCACTCCACTCCACTCCACTCTACATTCTCTGAAACTCAATGAATTGGAAAAACAAAGCAAAGAAACAAGAACAGGCATTTATATTTTTCTAGTGCTAGGTTACAGGAGGAGAAAATACTCCCCCCCCCCAAAAAAATCTTGCCCTAAATCCAAGCAATAAATTGGATCAGGTTATCATTCCAACAATCTGGGTCAGGTAATGACCAAAATTCCATATTAGGGCACTGAACTAGATTACACAGTTCCTGCACATCCACAGTATGGAAGAAAGTGAAACAGATGAAGAGACATAACGATTCAAAACATTTTTTCTCCATCTGGCAGATATGTGGGAACAGCAGCTCCCAAGACTCCCTGAGCCAACAGCACAAAGGGGAAAAAACACAGGAACAAATCCTGATCAACTGTATCCCAAAGATGCTTTTCAAAAAGGCAACCAAACTTTCTCGTTTTGTTTTGTTTTTGAAAACATTTGGCTTCTCATCTAAGATGCTTCTTCAGTTCTGACTGAATGGTGGGGAATAGAAGGATTTAAATTCATTAGCTCTCCGAGGCAACCTGGGGCTTTATCTATATTCTCAGGGTCACCTGAATCACAGTGCAAATAGGTGTGAAATCTCCTTGGGATTGTTGAAAGGACTTTGCTGTAGACAGGAGATAGGTGATGTTGTATCCCTCCCCCTCTGTTGAGAGAAGGTTCAATAGATGGCCTCCTTTCGGTCTTTGATAGATGGTCAAACCGGCAGTCCTCTGTTCACATTCTGGACAATGACCAAATAGCAATAGCAACAGCACTTAGACTTATATACCACTTCACAGTGCTTTACAGCCCTCTCTAAGCAGTTTACAGAGTCAGCCTATGGCCGCCAACAATCTGGGTCCTCATTTTACCCACCTCGGAAGGATGGAAGGCTGAGTCAACCTTGAGCCTGGTGAGATTTGAACTGCCAAATTGCAGGCAGCTGGTGATCAGCAGAAGTAGCCCGCAATACTGCATTCTAACCACTGCGCCACCACGGCTCTTCCAGATGATTGCAAAGAATGCAAATCCTTCGATTCCCCACCATTCAGTCAGAACTGAAGAAGCTTCATCGATGAGAAGTGAAATATTTTCAAAGAAAAGAAACCAAGAAAGTCCATGGGTCTTTTTGGAAAAGCACCTTTGGGACAACCATGTGACTGAGAATCTCCAAAGATTAGGAATGTCAAACTGAAGCCAGATGCCAGATGTGGCCCGCAGAGTGCTTGAATCGGGGCCAGCCTGGAAATATCAAAGGACTGGAATGTGGTGCCTCTGCCAGCCAAAATGGCCTGGTTTTGCCCAGCAGAGTGCTGGCAGATGGCAGGGGAGGCCAAAAACGGGCTGCGTGGGGGCCTCACAGGACCTCCCTGTGCCCCATTTTGGCTGACATAGTGCTGCAGGAGACTGTCCAGGCTGAAAATGGGGCACAGGGGGCTGCACGCGGCCCCCCTCGTACTGTTTTGGCTGGCAGGGTGCCGCAGGAGGCGTCTGTCCCATCTCTCCCCCCTGCTTCCCCCTCTGCTGGCCTACGGAGGAGAATTACAATGCTGATCCGGCCCTCAAAGAAATCTAGTTTGACATCCCTGCCATAGACGATCAACGAGAGTCTTGGTAGTACAGTGGACTAAAGCACACTGTTATTAACATCAGCTGCCTGCAATTACTGCAAGTTCGAATCTCATCAGGCTCAAGGTTGACTCAGCCTTCCATCCTTTCTAAGGTGGGTAAAATGAGGACCCAGATTGTGGGGGCAATAAGCTGACTTTGTATAAAATATACAAAAATGTGAAGGCTATTGCTTAGCGCATTGTAAGCTGCCCTGAGTCTCTGGAGAAGGGCGGCATATAAATCAAATTTAAAAAAAAACTGTACCATTTAAGAATCCAGAAAAAAGAATGTCTAATAGTGATATAAGAGGGAGGGAAGAAAGGAGGGAGGTGAGACTTACCTGCTCTCAAATAAGACATCGCCTTGAATGACATGAGTGCTCTCCTTGCCAATCAGAAACTTGATCCTGTCATAAAAGAGCCTTGGCGAGTGCTGCAAGAAAGGAGGTTGGCTTTGCTGAATGAGGTCCAGAGGATCAGGGGACCCTTGGCAGAGAGGGCTGGAGAAGCAATTACTCTGCTGACAGCAATCGGGATCAACGCAGTCTGTCAAACCATCTGCAAAAGGGGGAAAATCAGAAAGACGCTGCAGAAGAGATAAAAATGGCTGGACGCTCGGAAATGTAAGCCAGAGAATTGTTAATCAAACGATAAGTGTGCAAAATGCAAGTCTGTGTGTTTGGATGAAGTTCAAGGAGAAGATTCAAGCCGCTGGACATGAACGGCTTTCTAAATTTTTAAACCATTTCTCAAAGGCAGGACTTTCCCTTAGGGATGAGTGTTATTGGAAAAGGGCACATAATAAGGATGTGCTCTTGGGGTTTAAGTCAGCTTGTTCACATTCAACCTCTGACTATCTCATTGCTAAATAAGTGTAAGAACACCAGGCTCCACCTATGAGAATGTCACCGAAATGGCTTTTTCCTTCGATGTTATTCTGACAAATACTTCAAATTAAATTAAAACCAGGAGGAGGACATAAAATCTTTCTGCACTACACATCCCCTTGACCTCTCCATCTACAACAATTGTTTCTCATCCTCTTTGAACTTTTTAGACATTCTTAACTACAGGATATGGACTTTCCACATCTTGACGCAAGTATGAATAAGCTACAGCAAGCGTGAACTACGCTAGAGTCAGATCCATAGATGTTCATCTTAGTGGTAGACTAGAACCATTATGAGCTGCAGTGGCGCAGTGGTTAGAGTGCAGTACTGCAGGCTACTTCTGCTGCCTGCCGGCTGCCTGCAGTTTGGCAGTTTGAATCCCACCAGACTCAAGGTTGACTCAGCCTTCCATCCTTCTGAGGTTGGTAAAATGAGGACCCAGATTGTCGGAGGCAATATACTGACTTTGTAAAACCACTTAGAGAGGGATGTAAAGTGGTATACAAGTCTAGGTGCTATTGCTATTGCTATTATTTTCTGCAGAACACAAAGCCCATGACTCACACTGGCTATATTAACACAACATGCTGAGACCTAAACTTGAGTTTACAAAATTAAATGTGTTTGAATTACATACTAATTCAATTCAGATCAAATCAAATCTTCATTAAAGTCATAGTCTAGACCAGAGGTTGTGGATACTTCATCACTGGAGGCTTTTAAGAAGAGACTGGACAGCCACTTGTCTGGAATGGTATAGGGTCTCCTGTTTGAGCAGGGGGTCGGACAAGATGACCTCCAAGCTCCCTTCCAACTCTGTTATTTTATATTCTATTCTGTATCTGTACCAAGGGAAGAGAGCTTTGAGAAACTGCAAGCATATTTTGCAATGGCAGTATTTTCAAGATTATGGGCAAAGCATTCCACGCGTATGATAGAGAACAAAAAGGAGGCTTGTGCATGGAACAGAAGATTTAACCATTGGGTTTCAGTTTGAAGGATGGAAATGCGAGAAGGAAGAAAGTGAAGGATGAGGCAGACAACAGGCAAGGAAAGGAAAAAAAGTAGCATTTCATTTTCTATATAGAAATATTTTTTGGATTGTTCTGCAAAGTCAGTGAGCAGTATGGGACAGGCATACCAGAAAGTAACCGAATACAACGGTATGAATGGATCTAATTGTTAAACTAAATTAAAATTTCATTTGAAACAAGGGAAGCAAATAAGGGAAGGAAAGGCAAGTAGAATAATGGAAGGAAAAAGAGAGGAAACGAAAAAGGGTTTAAAAGGCAGGGCAATGCTTGACTCAAGATAGAGGAATAAATGTAGGATGTTGGTTGGGCTCCTGGGGGTTCGCAGAGGCTTGGGAGAACCTCTAGCTAAAATTTTGTACAGTTCGGAGAACCCCAAATCCTACTCCTGGCTGGCCCTTCCCACCCAGCCCTGCCTCTCCCAGGAGTCCCCACGTGGCCTGTTTTGGATACAGGTAAGTGCAGAGTGTGCGCAGAGGCTCGGGGAGGGTGAAAAATGGGCCTACCGGAAGTTTGGGAAGGCCTGTGGAGGTTGTTTTCGCCCTCCCGGAGGCTTGACGAAAGTCTACAGAGCCTGGGGAGGGCAAAAAAGCCCTCCCACCATGTTGCAGGAGGCCGATTAGGCCACACCCACCATGGCCACGCACACCCAGCAACTGGGCAGAGAATCCCCTGCTATAATTTTTGAAGCCCACCCCTGGTGTTGTTGCTCTCTGAGCTTGTCTTTTTTCTTGCAACCGTTTCATTACCAAACTAGGTAACATCATCAATGCGCAGCAGAGTAAAAAATTACATCCCAGCTTTGATCCAGGTAACAATGCAGGATGAGACGATCAGTGGAAAAACAAGAGCCCAGACAAGGGGGAAAAAATCTGAATGCACATCGGGAGAGGAAGACAGAAAAGAGGACCATCAACAGAAACTTTAAAGGAATATCTGTGGAATACCAAAACATGGATCATTACCATGAAATCAAAGGCTGAAGACTCTTGAATTATTTGGTTCGGGGGTTAAGTACAGTGGCTCAAGATCAGAACTGTGCTCCTCTGAATTAATTTTAAAAAGAAGATTCCATTTCTGCATTCTTCACATGAATGCAAAATACTGCAAAAGGTAAAGATAAGTAAAGGTTTCCCTGCCTAGTCGTGTCTGACTCTAGGGCACAGTGCTCATATCCATTTCTTGACCGAGGGAGCCAGCATTGTCCCAAGATCCTTTCCATGGTCATGTGGCCAGCATGGCTATAAGTGCCAAAGGTACATGGAACACTGTTACCTTCCCACCAAAGTGGTACCTATTTATCTACTCACATTTGAATGCTTTCGAACTGCTAGGTGGGCAGGAGCTGGAGCAAGGAACGGGATCTCACCCTGTTGCTTTCCAGGTGACAAGCTCAGCGTCTTTAACTGCTGGGCCATCGTGCACCCTAAGTTCAATCGTCCAAATAAAAGACAAATGTGAATTTTTTGAAAAATAAATAAATCCAAAGGACAGCTTCCTGAAAGAAAAGACTATCATAAAGGATGTTTTTGGTCACAGTCCTTATGGTGGAAATGTTCAAACGTGCCCAAGAAGACAATCGATTAAGCATATGTGAGTTTCTAGCTTCTTGTTAAGGGCTGCATTCATAAAACATCTCCCTGTTTAATAGGAGATTGGAGAAGATGTGAGTTTGCAGTTAGATCAGCATCAGCATCAACAGCGCTGGAGCAGGGAACCAAATTAGAATGCTTCAGATTTTACTGGAAGCTACTTGGCACAGCCTAAACAAAGAGAAGCACAACACACTTCTGCTTGGAGGCACAGATATGTCATACAGTCAGCGAGGGACAGAGAGAGTGACATGATCCCCGCTCACAGCCCATATGCAGTTTATCCTTACATTGCTGTTGGATTTAAGCTGCCTTGTTATTCTGTACCCCAAAGCTTTAATTAGAGAATTGCAAGTCACCCCCACAGTCTCCTCAAACAAGGAATTGCTGATAATTCTTGATACATAGGTGGGCAGAAGAGAGAGAGAGGGGGGGAGAGAGAGAGAGAGGGAAGGAGGGAGGGAGGGAGGGAGGGAGGGAGGGAGGGAGAGAGAGAGAGAGAGAGAGAGAGAGAGAGAGAGAGAGAGAGAAAGGGAGCCTGGAGCTCTTTGAGATCAGCCAAAGGCCATCTAGGAAAGAAAGAATGGAAATAGGCAATCCCCCATGAAGCAAGGGGAACGCAGCAGAAGGGACAGAGGCAATCTTAATACAAAATGTGAGCGGTATAGGAGAAACGGCATCTGCTGAGGATGTGACACATCACATGGCTGGTCCTGCTCAGCCTTGCCAAGCTGGCACAGATGGACACCACAAGCTGAAATCAGCTCTCCGTGGCGCTGCATCTGCCGAGGAGACGTTTCAGCCAGACAAAATGTGCCTTTAATACGACATCTGTGATATGAAAGGTGAAGGAAGCTCAGAGATCAAATGGTAAAGGCAGTCAGTCCCTCAGAAAACAAACGGGAACCAAAGGTGTAGAGCAGGATTGGCTGGGGAATTCTGGGAGTTGAAGTCCACAGGTCATAAAAGTTGCCAAGGTTAGATAGCCCTGAAGTAGATCATGAGATGCCCATTTCATTAATTCCTTAGTATCTATCTATTTTTTATTATTATTTTTTATTAATCATATTTCTATGCCGCCCATTCTCCGAGGGCTCTGGGCGGCTTACACCAAAGACAGTATACTAAATAGCATATTGCCCCCCAACAATCTGGGTCCTCATTTTACCCACCTCGGAAGGATGGAAGGCTGAGTCAACCTTGAGCCAGTGAGATTTGATTCGCTGATCTGCTGAACTAGCAGTCAGCTGAAGTAGCTGCAGTACAGCACTCTAACCACTGCGCCACATCTATGTTACCTTTTGGGGTCCAGTCTGGAAATGGAAAGCAAAGGACGGGAAGAAAGGTTGAAGGAACTGATGGGGATGTGAAGGGAAGCATGTGTCAGGCCTGGAAGCCATCTTTTGCACTGGGCCTTTAGGCCTGCCACGTTTACTACTGTGGGAAACTGGGAGGGGGGATTGTATGGAACTTGGGTGATATATGTAGTCATAATAACATTCTTTTCTCAGAGAGTCAAGGACATCTTGCCCTGCACCTGGACGGCTAGAACTGGGAGGCATCTCCAGTTGGGGTGGTGCTTTGATTGGACCATGTAATAGACATGTGGGTGCTAGGCAGGGACTTGGACTTTCTTTTGGAAGGGGAAAACCTGGAAGCCTTCAGATTCGGGTTTTCCCAGATGTGCCAATATGACATTTGTAATAAAATGGAACTTTGAGGAACTTCAAGCCTCTGAGTTTTCTTTTGTTGGGGGTGTTACTTGGAGCCCTGACAGCATGATAGTATCCTTTGAACATTGGAAAAGGTTTATATGTAAGACTTTGAAACTAAAGAATTAAAGGAAGCAGCACTTCTGAGTACTGATCCGCGGAAATAGGAACAAAAATAAAGGTCCAGTTTTAGAAGGCAGAGAAAATGGCCTTGAGAGACAGAAGGAAGAGATCTTACCAAAACAATAGCCAAATAAAAGAGAATGGAATCTAGAGCAGAAATATAACCTGAATAAAATGTCTTAGACAAGACCTCCCTTAGTTCTCACAAAGATAAAGGGAGAGAGAATGGAAGCCCATTCAGACTTGCAAGATTCTGTTACTATAGCTTTACAATATAAGTACAGGTAGTCCTCGACTTATGACCATGGTTGGCCCCCAAATTTCTGTTGCCAAGTGTGACAATTCCTAAGCGAGTTCTGCCCCATTTTATGACCTTTCGTGACGCAGTTGTCTAGTGAATCACTGCAGTTGTTAAGTAAGCAGCAAAGCTGCTAAGTGAACCTGGCTTCCTCGTTGACTTTGCTTATCAGAAGATCGCAAAAGATGATAAAGTGACCTTGGGACACTACAACCATCACAAATATGAGTTAGTTGCTAAGTGCCTGAATTTTGAACTCATGACCATGGGGGTGCAGTTATGGTAGTAAGCAATGGTAGGTTTAAAATTTTTTTACTACCAGTTCTGTGGGTGTGGCTTGGTGAGTGTGGCAGGGGAAGGATATTGTAAAATCTTGATTCCCTCCCCACTCCAGGGGAAGGATACTGTAAAATCTCCATTCCCTCCCCACTCCAGGGGAAGGTTACTGTCAGTTTTGGAAGACAATTTTCTTTTTTTGCTTCTTAACTGCCACATATTTTAGCTGGGGAAGTTGGGAGGGGGTTGTTGGAGCAGTAGAAAATTAGTCATAACAACATTCCATATTCAAGGACTTTTGCCTGCATCTGATGGAGACTGCCAGAAGATTGTATCCAATTGAGTGTAAAGAGTTGATTGGATAACATGATGAACTTGTGGGTGTGGGGCAGGGCTGTGAACTGTTAGCTGGGTGGAGAAAACCTGGAAGCTTTCAGATTCGGGTTTTCCCAGATGTGCTAACATGACATCTCTAATAAATTGGAACTTTGAGGAACCTCAGGCCTCAGAGCTTTATTTCGTTGGGGGTGCTCCTTGGAACCCTGACTGCTACTGCAAAATCCCCATTTCCTCCCAATCAGCTGGGACTTGGGAGGCAGAGAATAGATGGGGGTGGGGCCAGTCAGAGGTAGTATTTACTGGTTCTCCAAACTACTCAACATTTCCACTACTGGTTTCCCACAACTGGCAGGAACCTGCTGAAACCCACATCTGGTTGTAAGTATGAAAAACAGTCATAAGTCACTTTTCTCAGTACCGTTATAACTTTGCATGGTCACTGAATGAATGCTTGTGTGATGTCTCCTGTGGACTGACAACTCCTCCACTTCTTCCTCAGAGGCCTTGAGGGAGAAGGAGATCATTCCTGGCATGTCAGAAATTACTGACCCTGAACTGCCAGCAGAAGAGGCCTCGGCTGGAGAGAGCTTGCAGGCCAGTGAGGAAGAGGGGGAGGAGCTGCCTGCTGTGGTAGATCCCAGAGCATGCATGGCAAAGAGGAGGAAGTGTCAGGGTTCCAAGTAACACCCCCAACGAAAGAAGACTCCAAGGCTTGAAGTTCCTCAAAGTTCCATTTTATTAGAGATGTCATATTGGCACATCTGGGAAAATCGAATATGAAAATTTCCAGGTTTTCCCCACCGAAAAGAAAGTCCAAGTCCTTGCCCAACACCCACATGTCCATCACATGGCCCAATCAATGCACTGTCCCAACTAGAGATGCCTCCCAGTTCCAGCTGTCCAGGTGCAGGGCAAGATGTCCTTGACTCTCTGAGAAAGGAATGTTATTATGACTACATATATCACCCTGCTCCATACAATTCCCCCTCCCAGTTTTCCACAGTAGTAAATGTGGCAGGCCTGAAGGCCCAATGCAAAAGACAGGAGGTCTTCCAGATTGCTGGGGGAAAGGCCCCACCCTCTAGATGGGCTGCACCAGGAGCTATTTAGCATCGCAGGGAGAAGGAGGGGTTGCTGCAAGCAATATGTGCGGGTCGTGGCCAGATGTTTGTTTGTGAGATGCTGCAGTTTAAGTTGCCAGGAGACTCTGTGTTTGTGTTTTGGACCTTATTTGAGCAGCTGGTTATCTGTTTGATGGACTAATTGGCCATTGCCTGGAAGTTTAGTCTGGGGCTTGTTTGTGGCTGGCTTCCTTTGGAAATGACTCTCTGAACTCCTGTGAATTCTGCTTCTAAACCCTGTAACTCTGACCATTGGACTGGCTGACAAACCTAATGGGAGGCTCCAAACCTCAGGTGGGATTTTGGTTTCTTCTTTTTGACACTACCCAGGCAAAGCCTGCATTTCTATAACTGTTTTGAGTTTGCTGTAAGTTCATTCCTTTGTCACCTACTTGGTCTCGAGCCAAATTGCTGTTCTAATCTGGCAGCTGTGGGTGAGCTGAAAACCTGAAACAGAATTGCTGGGGGAGGAGGGGGGGAGAAAAAAATAAAGCTCTCTCTAAACCAGTGCTTCTCAAATAGTGGGGCGCGTCCCCCGGGGGGGCGCGAAGCTCCGTAAAAGGGGGCGCGTTTGACCTCGGCAAACACTGTCATAACAAGCTAAGCCCCGTGTTTATGTCTCTGTATTTAATCAGAGAACAACGGGAGCATCTGATTGGCTGTCCAAAACCCTTGTGACACGAGCCTGTCGGAGCCATCTTTAGTGTGGGACGTCCGTCCACACTTACTTTGTTGCCTGACGGATGTGCGCCCAATTGATGCTCAAATGACTGACAATGACCTTCTTCTGTGAAACATAACGCTGCCCCAATTAATCAAACTTGCTAAAGAAATCGGGCTACCGCTGCTGACATTTGCATCGATAGTGAGCATTAAGCCAGTACATGTGACTGCGCATGCTCCTCCCTTTCAAGGAGAACAGACCTTTTTCTAATAATGATACTATTTTTTTAATAATGATACTATTTACAGTCGCGCGGGGGGCGCGAAAAATGTTTTCTTCTTCCTAGGGGGGCATGACAGAAAATAATTGAGAAGCACTGCTCTAAACCAACACTGAAGTGTGGGTCAGTGGGGCAGCACAGCTTGTAAGTCAAGGACTGCCTGTAATATTGGCCCACATGCAGCGGTCGGTTTCCAATATTCTTATCATTGGTTTACCCTGTGTGCCATTCGCACATATGCCCAACCTTCCACGCATGCGCCTGGCCTCAAAAATGTGACTAAATATGACTGCATTACGCCCGCAGTCGCTGCTACCGGTTTGCCTGAATCGGTATGAACTGGCTGAATACCACTTCTGTCGGGTCTAGGACTTTTCAGCTCGGTCTTTTCGCCTTGCCTGTTTCACCTTAAGGTTTTCACCTCTGCGTTATTAACCACAAACTTTTCTCCTTGGCTGACCTGCCCCCAGTCTTTCACCCTGGCACATCAGCCACGGCCCCTCCATCGGGCCCCGGTGAAGGAACTGGGACGGAGGGGCCGTGGCTGATGTGCCGTGTGGCGAAAGACTGGGGGCGGGTCAGCCTAGGAGAAAAGTTTGTGGCTAATAACGCAGAGGCGAAAAACTTAAGGTGAAACAGGCAAGGCAAAGAGACCGAGCCAAAAAGTCCCATTCTGCTTCTGCCCACATGACATTGAATTGCTAGCCTGATCTACCTTGAAGGGCTGGCAGCTATAAAGCCCTACGTGCCTCAGAGCTTGGTTATCTTTGATTCCAGCTGTTGAGGGTAGAATCTGTCAGTGCAATGAAATCTAAGCAGAAAACTCCTGATGTAAGTCATCTGGTTTCAGGATTTGTGTTGGGAGGGCCAAGGAGGTGAACGTTGTCTGTAGGACTATTTTTATGCAATATTTTTTTTTTAAGAGGTGAGAATGGCCTCCTTCTCTTGTAATTTACTGGAAACCTGTTAAAACCTGGATGTTCCAGATGGCTTTAAGGGATTAGAATAACAATGTCACCTGAGTGAGATATGGCACCATGTATTGTATTTTCCCAGTTGCAATGGATGGCGGTGAAAGTTGGACCATAAGGAAGGCTGAGCGCCAAAGAATTGAGGCCTTTGAACTCTGGTGCTGGAGAAGACTTCTGCGAGTCCCTTGGACTGCAAGGTGATCAAACCGGTCAGTCCTAGAGGAGATCAACCCTGACTGCTCTTTAGAAGGCCAGATCCTGAAGATGAAACTCAAATACTTTGGCCACCTAATGAGAAGGAAGGACTCCCTGGAGAAGAGCCTAATGTTGGGAAAGATTGAGGGCAAAAGAAGAAGGGGACGGCAGAGAACAAAGTGGCTGGATGGAGTCACTGAAGCAGTCAGCATGAGCTTAAATGGACTCCAGAGGATGGTAGAGGACAGGAAGGCCTAGAGGAACGTTGTCCATGGGATCGCGATGGGTCAGACACAACTTCGCGACTAACAATAATAAATTGTATTTGATGGACTGTTGGAATTCTGTACTATTTGCAGGCAATCCTTGATCACAACTGGGACCAAAGTTTCTGTTGCTAAGCAAGGCGGTTATTTAAGTGGATCATACCCAATTTTATAACTTTCTTTTACCATGGTTGTTAAATGCAGTTGTTAAATGAATCATGCAATGGTTAAGCGAATTAGCTTCTCCCTTTAACTCTGCTTGTCAGAAGCCGGCTGGGAAGGTTGCCAATGACAATCACATGACACTGAGATAGCAACAACAATAGCACTTAGACTTATATACCACTTCACAGTGTTTTACAGCCCCCTCTGAATGGTTTAGAATTTACATATTGCCCTCAACAATTTGGGTCCTCGTTTTACCAACCTCGGAAGGATGAAAGGCTGAGTCAACTTTGAGCTGGTCAGGATTGAACTGTTAAAAACTGTGGTGGCACAGTGGTTAGAATGTAGTATTGCAGGCTAACTCTGCCCAAAGCCAGCAATTCAATCCTCACCGGCTCAAGGCTGACTCAGCTTTCAAGCCTTCCAAGGTCGGTAAAATGAGATTGTTGGGGGCAATATGCTGACTCTGTAAACCACTTAGAGAGGGCTGTAAAGCTCTGTGAAGAGGTATATAAATCTAAGTGCTATTTCTACTATCAATGTTATTTTGACAAAGCATTAGGGTATTAAACAAAGTCAAGGACTATTTGTATTATGTATATTGCTGTATGCTGCTTAGAGTCCATTGAAACTGAAGCCCTATAGAAGATTCATTCATTCACAAGAATGACATATACACTCTCGAGCAATAACTGTCTCCGTACCTCCATCATTATCGATGTTATCTTCGCAAAGCATTTCCATAACAACGTTGCAGCCCATTCCGCTCCAGCCCACTTGGCAGACGCAGTGCCATCCATTTTGGTCAAGGGTGCACCTTCCATTTCCATAACACAGACCAGGGCATCCATCTGCAAAGACACCACATAAAGAAAGCATCGTGCATTATCTCTCCTGAAAAACAATACACCAGCAGGCAATTGGGATTTTGCAATGGGAATGACTGCATTAGGTCCTCTCTTTGGGTAAAACGAGATCACTATTCTTCAAGGCTGTTCATGAATTCTATACGCAAATGAAAAACAAAAGCTTTCTGTAGTTTTCCATACCATTAACTGTACGAAATATCCAGAATATTTCACAGGATTTTCTCTCTCTCTCCTAGTCCTTTTCCTTCTATGCATCATGAATGTAATGCCTCTTAAACTGCTTTTCATAAAGCCACAAATTGTCTAAGAGAGGGGTCAGCAACCTTCGGCTCTGGAGCCGCATGTGGCTCTTTCATCCCTTTGCTCTGGCTCCCTGTTGCTGGTCAGCTCCACAATTGACAGGGCTTTTGGTTAGGACAGGTAGAGGAAAAGGGACGCCGTGCTAGGAGGAGACTCTATGGTGGGGAAAGTGGACTTCTGGTCAGCAGAAGAGAAAGGATGCCACACTAGGAGGGGTCTCTATGGTGGGGGAATTGGATTTCCGGTCGGCTCCAGAATTAAATGGGGAGCTTCCGGTTAGGACCTTTGTGACTCTTTTGAGTATTTAAGGTTGCTGACCCCTGGTCTAAGATATCATCTAAAATATTTATGTCAGCATCTAAGGCTTCTCGAGAATGCATCTTCAGACATTGCTCAGGTTTGTTTTTTTACAGGATTTAAAGTCATTTCTTTCATTAGGGATCCAGCTAATCTTTTCATTTAACTCTTTGGATATGAAAATCCAACATTGAATGCCTAGAGGTTTACAGATCTAGAAAAATGGATTATATCCAACACCATATCAAAAAACTTCTTTTTATGAAAAATGTATCACCGGTTGTAATAATCAAATAAGAGTTTCTCACGCATTCTTCCCTTAGTAATGCCTTAGTAAAATCATTACTTAGTAAAGTCTCAGAATCTGTTCTGGATTTCTGGCACTTAAACCAGTGGTGGGTTGCCCCCGGTTTGGACCGGTTCTATAGAACCGGTAGTAAAACCGGCGGGAGGCTCCGCCCACCGACCCCGATGTCATCAGGAAGCTTCTGCGCGGCTTGTGAACCGGTAGTAAAGGTAAGTAGAACCCACCCCTGACTTAAACTGTAGCATTTCCTGTTTCTCTGTTTGGTTTTCATTAACTATGACTTTTCTGTCTATGAAGCTGTTCATTTCCCAGACAAATTTCTGCTTATATTATCTGTTGTTTTTCACAGCGTCTTCATATTTTGGTAGCTGAGTTCTATTTTGTTTGTTTTTTTTAAAAAAAAATATTGACATGTTCTACTGCTTCCAGTTTTCTTAGCCATCATGGACGGTGCACGCAGATAAAAGTAGGTTACATTTTCTTTATATACAAATTGCATAATCCATAATCTGTGTGTTCAAGGAAGCATGTCAATAGTAGAAATTACCTTTCTCCAACCTTTCGCCTTCGAAGAACAGTTTCCAAAATCCCCTGTATAAATATAATTCTATTTAAACAATGCAATGTATTAACATTTATAAGAACACAATAAAAAGGAAGGAAAAAAAACATTCCCAGGCAATGCTGCCTGCGAATTTTTGAGTGATGCCATGTGGTTCTAAGATATCTTCAGCCTGCTGGGTTGGAAACATGATTGCAATGCTTTGTTTTTTTCCTTTTTCCATCTTATACTCATTGCAGCCTGATTTTCAATTCAAGAAGCTGCATATAAACGGGAGTTGCTTGTAGTGTTCTGAAGGCCCTTAATTATGCTATATTGATTAGTATGTCTGAATGTTGACAATAAACTGTGAGTCAGCAGCTATATCTAAAAGCAAATAAAAATAAAATAAAATATGTACTCTAGCATGCCTACTGCACTCCTCAGTTCCTCATCCTAGCAGACAGTATGTCTGAACACTCTTACCAATATTTTCTTACTAATGGCCAGTCATAAAACACCCATTTACTAGGTAAAGTTGTTCCTATCAATTCTCTACAGCAGCCCTAGAAAAAAGTCTCAAGGATTTCAGCTTAGTTTTGCTGGGGTTTTTGTGTGTGTGTGTGAAATGGCAGAGCTGCTTAGCTGCTGCCTCTTCTTCTTCTTCTTCTTCTTCTTCTTCTTCTTCTTCTTCTTCTTCCCCTCCTCCTTATCCTCCTCCTCCCCCTCCTCCTCCTCCCCCCTTCCCCATATGGTGCATATGCAGGACCCAAACATCATATAAATAGAAAAAACATTGTGAGATTGGTGTTGAGCCAATAAATACATCTGTTGGGTACTTGGTGTTTTCTGAGCTTCCTAATTTTTGGGGAGACATTTTGTTACCCAACTAACTAACTGTCTATGAAGATTCCCAGTCATCCAGGTCATGGTTGTCCCAAAGATGCTTTTTCAAGAGGCAACTAGACTTTCTGGGTTTTTTTAAAAAAAGAAGTTTTGCTTGAATGAGAAGCGAAACTTCTTCAAAGAAAAACCAGAAAGTTCAGTTGCCTCTTGAAAAATCACCTTTGGGCCATCATCATATAGTAAGATGTGAGTGAAAATGGCATTTGCTGCCAATTTATATATAATAATCTACACTGCCAATCCTATTGAAGGTGTGGATTCCTTCTTGATGGTACCTTGATTAGAACATTATTTCTTTCCTGGTTCTTTATCTGGTGCTTTTTCCTGCTTCTCCATGTGTTTTTGCTAGGGAGAATGTGCTCAGTGTGTTTCCTTTTTCTGACTTTTGATTCTGTCTTTTCTACAGTATCTAGGTAGGTTTCTCTCTATGTGTCTGTTGATGGCTGATTTGTCAGTATGCCAAAGTTCCAGGAATTCTCTAGTATTATGAATTGGCTTGGTTTCTGGCTACATCTAGAACACTAAATCAAAAGACTTTGAATCAACTTGATAAAACCTCCTCATCTGTATTCTTCTTCATTTTGAATGTCATACACACAATGAATACCATTCTATTTCTTATTACAACTGTAGTGGGCAGGGGTTGCTATGAACATAATTGTCTAAAACCACTGAGTACTGTTATTGTTATTTACTGGTCTGGATGATATATAAACATATCTATCTATATCTATATCTATATCTATATCTATATCTAATCTATATCTAATCTATATCTATATCTAATCTATATCTATATTTATATCTATCTATCTATCTATCTACAGTATCTATCTATCTACAGTATCTATCTATCTATCTATCTATCTATCTATCTATCTATCTACAGTATCTATCTCTCTCTCTCTCTCTCTATCTCTCTATCTATCATCTATCCATCTACAGTCTGTCTGTCTGTCTGTCTGTCTGTCTGTCTATCTATCTATCATCTATCTAAACACAATGCAAATCTACACAACAGCATTCCTAGATGAACTCAATAATGAAACAAGCATAGTAGTAAAAAGAAGAAAAGGAAACAGTGGCCTGGAAATTGTTAAAAACTGAACAATTCAAAAAAGCTTGGTCACAATTGTTTAAAAGTCATCCTCTTTGCTTTCTTAGGAAAAAAAAAATAGAAGAATCCAATTTCAATTTCAACATCCAATCCAACTTCAAAGTATAGTACTCCTTCCAGAGTTGTATGATAATAGTTTCAATCCGACAGATTCATAATTGCAACACACCAAAGCACAGAATAACTGGATATGTGATTAATAGACTGCATTTCTGCATCATAAATTTTGCTAGCGCATGCCTCATTATTGAGAAAGGATATACTGTATACCCACTAGCAGTTTGTAAGGTCAATGATGGAGTTTATAGGAGGGGAACTGTAAACTTTATTTTGCAAGAGTGCTGAGTGTTGTTCTCACCATCCTACTAATGTGAGAAGCACCTGAGGCTTTGTTTCATATCTTCTAAACCTGAAAAACACCTTAGAATGAATAATTTATCTGGCAGCTCCTTTCGTTGTGACAATTTAAATACACATTCTAAATAGGTTGTGAGTTCACACGGGCCCACAAATTCAACTGTGGGAGCAGATGAAAAACCAAACTACGTGGTCAATTAATTGATAATTTTTTACTCCTTTTTTTTGTACCCTCTTTGCTGTTGTTGTTGTTAAGGATGAATGCATGTTTTTGTTTTGTTTCATTTTGTTCATTTGTTTGACTGTTTTATAATTTATTTTCTATAATAAAACTATATATATATATATATATATATATATATATATATATATATATATATGTATGTATGTATGTATGTATATATATAAAAAAGAGAATCCAAACTACAGGGGAAGAGAAGAACACATGATGATATTCAACTAAAACTTCAACACAGTTACAGTTTGGTGGGGGAAACAAATCTTTCAAATTTGTCTTAAAGTTGGCAGTTAAAGATGCCCAGACCTGGAGTGGTTGAAACAAATCAATGAAGTTTCTAACAAAATGAAATTCAACGCAGAGAAAAGTAAAATCTTACATTTAGGCCAGAAAAACCAAAAGTACACATATAGACTGGGTGAAACCAGGCTTAATAGTAGTAACTCTGAGAGGGATCTTGGAGTCTTAGTGGACAACCAATTAAATATGAGCCAATAGTGTGTGGTGACAGCCAAAAAAGCCAACACAATCCTAAATTGCATTAACAGAGGGATACAGTCAAGATCAAGTGAGGTACTAATACCACTCCATAAAGCCTTAGTAAGGCCACACCTAGAATCCTGCAACCAGTTTTTGTCACCACACTATAAAAAAAGATGTTGAGACTAGAAAAAAAGCAGAGAAGAGCAACCAAGATGATTAGGAGACTGGAGGCTAAAACATATGATGAACGGTTGCAGGAACTGGGCATGGCTAGTCTAGTGAAGAGAAGGACCAGGGGAGACATGATAGCAGTCTTCCAATATTTGAGCGGCTGCAACAGAGAGGAGGGGGACAACATATTTTCCAAGGCACCCAAAGGCCAGACAAGGAATAATGGATGGAAATTGATCAAGGAGAGATTCAACCTGGAAATACGGAGAAATTTTCTGACAGTGGGAACAATCAACCCATGGAACAGAAGTTGCCTTCGGAAGTTGTGGGAGCTTCATCACTGGAAGCTTTCAAGAAGAGACTAGACTGCTGTCTTTCAGAAATGGTGTAGGATTTCCTGCTTGGGTGGGTGGGGTTGGACTAGATGACCCACAAAGTCCCTTCCAACTCTGTTAATCTGAATCATGTTGCATCCAAATGAAATTGAATGACAATCAAGTCAATTTAAAATTTATGCATAAGATTAATCACCCCACCCCCAATTAATTCTCCCTTTCTTTCATATCAACATTGTGATTGGGTGACTGATTTTTAGAGAAACTCCATGGGGGGCACTGTTAAATTTGGAAGTTTCAGATTACAAGTAGTCCTTGATTTGCAACAGTTTATTTAGTGACCGTTTGAAGTTACAATGGCACTGAAAAAAGTGACTTATTGCTGTTTTTCATATCATTGCAGCATCTCCACGGTCAGGAGCTCAAAATATGGATGCTTGGCAACTGGCTGATATTTATGATGGTTGCAGTGTCCCTGTGTGTGTGTGTGTGTGTGTGTGTGATATGTGATCTGCTTTTGTGACCTGATCATCAAAGTCAATAGGAAGCCAGATTCACTTAACAACTGTGTTGTTTCACTTAACAGCTGCAGTGGTTTACTTAGCAACTGTGGCAAGAAAGGCCGTAAAATGAGGCAAATCTTACTTAACAAATGTTTCACTTAACAACAGAAATTTTGGGCTCAGTTGTAGTCATAAGTCAAGGGCTACCTGTACGGCTCCCTCTTCTACAACTGCCAATTTGAAGCTCTGAAAAAGCGAGAAAGAAATATATCTTCCACCTGGCCTTTTCTTCCTTGCAGCTCTCACATTCACAGCATCCTTTTAACAATTGGTGAATTTAACATAGAAGGAAGCAGAATGACCTACTGCATTTATGTACTGAAATGAAAACAAATAAACCTTTCTGTATTAATTTGCCATTCCGCTGATTGAGATTAAGAGCCTCTGCTGTGGTTTAAACAGGCTATTTACGATGTGTATGAATGGAAGCTACCATTAATCTAATCCTGTTACCTAAGTAGCCATTAGAATGGGTTTCCAGTAGAAACAATAAGTACAGTGTTTTTAATCATCATTGTTATCTGTCTAAGGGTGTTATATTGTCAGTTTGAAATACAGACTGTGCTCCACATATACAAGGGCTCCAATTCTTATTTATTTATTTATTTGTTTGTTTGTTTGTTTGATTGATTTATATGCCTTCTTCAGAGATTCAGGGCGGCTTACAATATGTTAAGCAATAGCCTTCATACTTTTGTATATACCTACTTAGTAGGGCTTTCGGCACCCCCTAAGCGGTGTTCTTTTTTATACAAAGTCAGCTTATTGCCCCCACAATCCAGGTCCTCATTTTACCTACCTCGGAAGGATGGAAGGTTGAGTCAACCTTGAGCCTGGTGAGAATTGAACTTGCAGTAATTGCAGGCAGCTGGTGCTACTTAATAGCACTTTAGTTTGCTGCGCCACCAAGGCTCTTGTCTTCTATAACTCTGTGCATTATTAGGTTTTTTTTTTTTTGGCACAGGCCTACCAGAATGTATAAGTGTTGAACTAAACAGAGATGACTCTATGTAGGAGAAGGATAGGCAGAGCCTTGAGAGAGGTGGAGTCAAGAGAAGAATCAACCTGGAGTCATTACATTCCCACAAACAGTCCAAGTCGAAACCCTCTTGAATTCCATTAACTCTTATCTAGCGCCAATTTACTGCTGATCCCTGCCAGAAAACACCAGACAGCATCCTGCTTCTCATGAAAGAAACCATATTGTATTGTTTTAAGCTTTTGTGCTTCTATCAGTACAAGGAAAGATTGAAGGCAAACAAGGTTTGGGCAAAACTCAACAGCACTTTTTTATGCGGCTGTTGATAAAAATAGGATCGCCAACATGATCGCCAATGTCCAATGACGGATATGGTACAAGAAGAAGAAGAAGATCAGTACACCAGTCAGAGTGACTCTCAGTGTGAGATGGACATTACCTAAATTTGATAACCTGTTTAAAATTGAACCAAGAAGATAAGCAGTGAAAATGTAGGGCTTTTTTTAAATGGAAATCCAGAAATTACACCAAAAAGGTCCCTCAAACTAAACTGAGCAAACACCATTCTCTTGATAAAATTTTGGTACGTAGCTGACATGTTCTTATTATATTAGAGAGCCAAGTTTCCTACATGCAATTAAAATATTTATGGACAAAAACACTTTGGGAACTCCTGAACAACAATTTGCCAAGACTTACTAGTAACTGACTTGGGAGAAAGGTATTATTTTTCATTAAAATGTAACAATTGCATTTTCACAGCTAAGGAATGCCTTCTGAAAAGATCTGAGAATTTTAGATTTGTATTAGAAATATAATTAGAAATTAGCCTTGGGGATAAAGGAAACAAAGATAAATGAACAGTTTTAATAACTTGGCTAATATTTAAATCCTATAAAGGCAGAGAATATAAGAATTAGTGTATTTAAACTGTTTCATTTTCTTAAATTAATTTAAAGTGGATATATGTTTTTTAGTTATTCTCTTGATATTATTTTGTACAGACTCACTATATCAAAGCAGCTCACTTAAGCTGATCTGGAACAAAGCAAGGCTACTGCATTTAATTTTCAGGATGTCTAGTGAGGATTTTTTTTTTCTCCAAAAGGGAGCCAATAGCAGAAAAGACCGGTGAGATCAGGAACTGCTTCCCCAAGCAGGGAAAAAACCCCAAGCAGGGAATCTGCATCCCAGATCTTCCCTGGGTAACTCCAGAGCATCATTCAAATCTGTGAGAAAGATAATAGGTTAAGATCCAGAGTGCCGAAATATTCAGAAGGTTAAAAACAAAAGCTTCTGTGACCTTCTGAACCAATGCAATTCGGTGGTTTAGGAGAGAGTCTTGAAGTCTGAGATTGAAAGTTGGCCAGTGGAGATGACCTTCTGTGAGAAGCAACATTCTGTGTCCTCTTGTGAGAATGGCCAGAATCTTCGTTGCATTGTTTGATTCACACTTTGCTTTCTCCTGAATCTTTTCACGCATGAAACATTTTTACAGCTGATCTTTGAACTGTTGCTGGAACTCTGCTTCACACCTGGCTGGTTGTTGTTTGGCTAGAAGGAAAACAATTTTCTGCAAATGCCACAGATTCTTTGTGGGACGTAAGGGCGTAAACCTAGTTGTTGGAAGTTTTCTTCCTATGCTTTTCCATGAGCAGCTTCACCCATTAAACATTCTCTTTGCCATAATAATTAAGGGACAGAAGCTCTGAAGAAATTATTTTCCACAGGTATCTTCTGACTTCTAAAGAAACAGATTCGCTCAACTTCTTTCCTCATTCCACAACCATCTCGCCTTATGATTCAAATTCACGGGGATTCGATTTTATTTTGGAAGTAAAAGCCAACACCTTCCTCATCCACAATGATCAGACACACTTTTTATTCGCAGAAATATAGACAGCTAAGAGAGGAAACAAATGTTTCCGAAAGAAACACACTAACTAAACTTACAAAGAAACAGCAGAGAGATTCATCAACTCTTTTTCGTGACCCTCGAAACTGGAAGTAGAAATTATGGGTACAAGTTGCAGTGACCTAAATTTTGTTAAATGATAAAGGAAAAACTTTTGGTACTGTTAAGATCTGTATAACTGCAGATCATTTTGTCTCTGGAGGTTGTGGGTTCTGCATCTCTGGAAGTTTATAAGAGGCTGAATTGGCCAACTTCGACTGATATTTCAATTGGTTTTCCTATACACCGCAGAGAGTCAGACTAAAACGTCTCTGAAGTCCTTTCCCACTCTGCAGTTCTGTGGTTTTTTATCTGAGGCATTTCCTTCTCTTCTTAATGCCATGTTAGTTCCAGATGCGTAAGGAGAAACTAAGCTGAGTTACAGTGCCATGGCTCCCCACCCACCACATCTTTTAGCTTTCAGAAGGGCATGGATATGAAATCAAGCGAAGTCCTTTCAAACAACTAAGCCAATTCCTTTAGGGAGTTGTGTCATCTATAATACAGCGTCGGCTTACATAAGACTTCAGAGAACTTCCTTCTCTTGCGGTATTAAAGGCTGAACGGTCCAGCCAACAAGACTTCGGGGAGCTGTCTATGGTCCTGACTTTGCTTAAAGGCCCTTAGTTTGATGTATCCCAAAGAGATTCGTCGTGATTACATTCACTGCCCCTTCTAGGCTGAAGGCCTGAGAGAATAGTTTGACAGCCATGAAATAATCATGCCCCATCTTGCAGAAGTCAAACTGTCTGTTTACCTACAACTCTGAAGGCGTTTGCTTTCAATGTGGTAGAGTTTAGTGTTCTTGACCCAGAGTGCAGAGTGCAAACCAGACTGAACAGAGCTAAAATGCATCAAGTTTGCAATCATGAGTGGCTACTAGCTTGTTTTTGGGTAATTTCCTTTCTTGAGCTATCCCAGTTTGGGTCAGGTACACGCAGATCTCACCTATGGTACAGTGGTCTCCTTCCCATCCAGGGCTGCATTCACATTTTCCATCTTTGCACTTTCCATGCTCCGTGCAGTGAGAGTTGCATGTCCGTTCTTCACAAGTGGGGCCTATCCAACCTTCTTCACACTGGCACACACCTTTTGCACAAACACCATGGGCGCCACAATCCAGTGTGCAGAGCTCTGTGAGAAAGACAAAATAGGAGATCCAGTTATTTAAAGAAATATTTAAGAATTGGGACTGTTTGGTGTAGTAGTTAAGGTGCTAGCTTAAGAACCAGGAAACTCTGAATTCTAATTCCACCTTAGACACTGGATGACTTTGGGCCAGCCCCCCTCTCTCAGCCCACCTGACAGAGTTATTGTTGTGGTTGAAAATTGGAGGAGGAAGAAGTATTAGGTATGTTTGCAACTTTGAGTTATTTATGAAGTAATAAAAGGTGGGATAAAAATCCAATAAATAAAATATTGAATAGATTGTTTCCTTGGAATAAGAAAAGCAAGTATGGGATGCTTCTGAAGTTGCTTGATTTAACCAGCTCTCTAGGAAGTCTACGGGTCAATTTACATCTGTATAGGATTCTTTGAATGGCCAAAAATCAGATAACATCATCTATAAGCAAATTATTATAGTTTATAATTCATACTTTGTAGCAGAAAAAAAACCCTACTTCTTTAACATTTGCATTATGTTTTCCCCCTTTTCACCTGTCTCAAGGAAGCTGTTTTTCATCTAATAGAACTTGGGATTCTCAGGAACAAAAATAATGTCACTATATTGAACTCTACATACCTCAGTCTTAAATGCTTTTAAAAGAAACATTAACACATTTTCATGTGCAGATAGTGAGAGAAGGAACAAAAATCACACATACTGAACTGGACCTTGATCTCCATTTAGTCAAGTGTTGACTAAATTGCATATCGGAATTGTATATAGAAGTTGTTTCAGTAAATGTGAATTGTATCCTAACAAACAGACAAGATGAGACACACATTCAACCATTTATGGGCAGAATCCAGCCAAAATCTGACTCCCACGTTTCTAAAAACTGGGTCTAATGGAACTATTAAAATGAGAATGCTGGTAAATGCCAGTTGTCCTAACCTCCAAGGAAATAAATTTGGTCTAGTACCATGCTAGAAACCAGGAAACTGTGAGTTCTGGTGCCACTTTAGACATGAAAGCCACCTGGGTAACTTTAGGCTAATCACTAGGAGATGATGAGTTATAGTCCCATCTTAGGCACCAAAGCCAGCTGGGTGAATTTGGGCTAATCACCAGAAGATGGTGAGTTCTAGTCCCACTTTAAGCCTGAAAGCTGATTGGATGATTTTGGGTGACAACAGGGATGTTGTTGTGAGGAAGACAGGGAGAAAAAGGAATCTTCGGTATGTTTGCCACTTTGAATTATTTATATAAAGAAAATAAAGGCAGGGTAAAAACATATCTTTAAAAAAAAATAAAGATTAACTTAAAGATTTGCAAGATCCATGGCCTTTTCAGAGCAACATTTCCTGCAGAAAAATCAGTGGGATATAAAATCCCTATTACAATTTAAAAGATGAAGCATAAATGTATCCTTTATGTTCAAAAACAAATCTGTTTTCGCCAACCTCCTTGGTGGTGTAAGTCTAGTCGCTGATCCTGAAATTTAATTTATTTTGCCTCTGGGAGGCCTACTCGGATCCCACCATGTAGGGTTCCTGTCAGTGTTATTAGCATGGTAGGAAGCTTTAATTGGTTGAATGATTGATTATTCCATTAAAACTTTACAGTGATTAATCAATAGGGGGCAATTTGGTCTGGATGTTTGTGAATTAAGGGCCGTCCTGTTTTACTCTGGAGGCCATTCTTCTTTGTTACTTAAAAGGGAACAAGCTAAAATGTTTTAAAGACAACCTTCCCTTCAAAAAAAGAAGCATTGCCCACTTTTTAGGTTGCCCATTATCTGAAAGAGAGGTGAATAAAGTTGCAGTCCGGAGCACGTTATATTTTTGGTTTAAACCAGGGGTGAAATCCAGCAGGTACTGGAGAACCGGTAGCGGAAATTTTGAGCAGTTCGGCAAATACCACCTCTGACTGGCCCCAGAGTGGGGAGGGAATGGAGATTTTGCAATATCCTTCCCCCAGGATTGGAGAGGGAACGGGGAATTTGTAGTATCCTTCCCCTGGAGTGGGGTGGGAATGGAGATTTTGCAGTATCCTTCCCTGGCCATGCCCACCAAGCCACGCCCACAGAACCGGTAGTAAAAAAAACCCTGGATTTCACCACTGGTTTAAATTGATCAAGTTGCTGCGCTAAAACTTCTTGCGACGGGGCTGAGTCGGTGAATCCAATATTTTAATCAGTGAAAGCAAATGTTTAGTTGATTAACCAGCTGATTAAAGCTTAATGCATGCAATGTTAAATATAAAGTAAACAACCCTAAATAAGCTTCACAGCACAATTCAGCTTCATTTCCCAGTAATTATCAGGTTTTTTAAAACTTTAAACTGTCAGAAAACTATGTTCAGATACAGCTGTAAACCACAAGCTAAAAAAAACAACATCTGTTAGTTTTAAGAGGCAGTTTCTAGGAACTTTCTCCTTCTCATCAAAAAGGGGATCACAATTACGTTTTTTCCATTTACATGAGCAAAAACTCATATGCATACCCCTTTGTTGTTAGATGTTTCAACAAAACCTGTTATCGGGTGCAGTTTTTTGGTTTTTTTTTAACAAGGCAGCTCAATTGCAATGCAAATGAAAAGTGATAATGATATTTAAGACGCTGACAGTTGTAGCTTTCGCTGGGATTCCTTTGGATTCTAGGGATCATAAGCAGCAACATTAATTGAAATTGAGAAATAGCATTTGATATGTCAGAATGGAACAGAATAGTCCAACCAGAATAGTCCTCTTCTAGACCAACCCCCTTCCTGCTCAGGCAGGAAGCCCTATACCATTTCAGACAAATGGTTGTCCAATCTCTTCTTAAAAACCTCCAGTGTTGGAGCATTCACAACTTCTGGAGGCAAGTCGTTCCACTGGTGAATTGTTCTCACTGTCAGGAAATTTCTCCTTAGTTTTAGGTTGCTTCTCTCCTTGATTAGTTTCCATGTATTGCTACTTGTTCTGTCTTCAGGTGCTTTGGAGCTCTCTTCTTTGTGGCAGCTCCTCAAATATTGGAACACTGCTATCATGTCACCCGTAGTCCTTCTTTTCCTTAAACTAGGTAAAGGTTCCCCTCATATATATGTGCTAGTCGTTCCCAACGCTAGAGGGCGGTGCTCATCTCCATTTCAAAGCCGAAGAGCCACCACTGTCCAAAGATGTCTCCGTGGTCATGGGGCCGGCAGGACTAAATGCCAAAGGAGTACAGAACGCTGTTATCTTCCCACCCAAAGGTGGTCCCTATATTTCTACTTGCATTTTTTATGTGCTTTCGAACTGCTAGGTTGGCAGAGCTGGGACAAGTAACTAGAGCTCACCCCATTACACAGCACTAGGGATTCGAACCACTGAACAGCCAACCTTTCGATCGACAAGCTCAGTGTCTTAGGCACTGAGCCACCACATCCCTTTTTTTCTTTAAACTAGACATACTCAATTTCAGCAACAGTTCTTTATATGTTTTAGCCTCCAGTCCCCTAATCATCTTGTTTGCTCTTCTCTGCACTCTTTCTAGAGTCCCCACATCTTTTTTACATTGCAGTGACCAAAAACTGGATACAGTACTCCAAGCGTGGTCTTACCAAGACATTATAAAGTGGTATTAACAGTTCACATGATCTTGATTCTATCCCTCTGTTAATGCAGCCTAAGACTGTGTTGGCTTTTTTGGCAGCTGCTGCACACGGCTGGCTCGTATTTAAATGATTGTCCACTAGGACTGTAGAATGTCATTTCAGAACTACATTGATATGATGCACTGTACAGCTAGTCCTCAACTTACAATCATTCATTTAGTGACCATGCTTTTACAATGCTTGCAGTGTCCTATGAGTTTCTGACAAGCAAAATCAGTGGGGGAAAGTCAGATTTGCTTAATGACCACATCGTTCACTGAACAACTGCAATGATTTGCTTAACAACCAGGGCAAAAAAAGTTGTAAAATTGGGTGCAACTACTTTGGTGAGTACTGTTGTGGTGCGGTGGTTAAAATGCAGTATTGCAGGCTAACTTTGTCCACTGCCAGGAGTTCGATCCTGGCTGGCTCAAGGAACTCGGCCTTCCATCCTTCCGAGGTCAGTAAAATGAGGATCCAGATTGTTTGGGGGCAATATGCTGACTCTGTAAACTGCTTAGGGCACTATGAAGCGGTAAGTAAGTCTAAGTGTGATTCTGCTTAGCAACAGAAATTCAGATCCCAATTATGGTTGAAAATCAAGGATTACCTGCGATCAAATATAGGACACCACTAACCTTAAGCATGGACTTTATTTGAAGTAACATGGACAGGACTGGAAATTCTCTCTTTTTAGAAATGCATCCTATATTAATCATTTCTGTTAGCAGAATATATCATCTTCATAATTCGAAACGTGAGGAAATGAATGCGGCATCAGCAGATCTTGCCTGTTTCCTGACACAGAATGATTTCATTTTTTTCTGGATTTCTATCTTGGTTATGTCAGCAAGTTTGCTGTTGACTTGTAAGACCCTTTCCCTTCACCTGCTGCACTAACGTAATGCAATGTTTGCTGTACTAACATATGAAGCGTTGCTAGGCTCTGCTTCACTCTTGGCTGGTTGTTGCTTGGCTAGAAGGAAGACACCTGTCTGCAGATACAGTGATTTCTTTGTTTAAAAAGGGGAAATACAGAAGATAAAAGCGTTGTTGCCACTCCTTTCCATGAACACAGTAACAGAATAACAGAGTTGGAAGGCACCTTGGAGGCCATCTAGTCCAACCCCCTGCTCAACAGAAGACTCTATACCATTTCAGACAAATGGCTGTCCAGTCTCTCCTTAAAAGTCTCTAGTCATGGAGCACCCAGATCTTCTAACGGCAAGCCATTCCACTGATTCTGTTAGGAAATTTCTCCTTAGTTCTAGGTTGCTTTTCTCTTTGATTAGTTTCCATCCATTGCTTCTTGTCCTGCCTTCGGGTGCTTTGGAGAATAGCTTGACTCCCTCTTCTTCGCGGCAGCCGCAGATATTGGAGCATTGCTATCATGCCTTCCCTAGTCCTAACAGTAAAGACAATTAACCAGCTTGCCTTCAGAAATTGTGGGTGCTCCATCACTGGAGTCTTTTAAGAAGACTTGTCTGAGATGCTATAGGTCAGTGATGGCTAACCCTTTTGCTATTGCGTGCCAAAAGCGGGGATCGCGTGGGTGGGGGTTCGCGTGCGTGCCCACACCCATAATTCTATGCGCCCCACCTCCTGTGCATGTGCATGCAACCCTACCACACTCCTCCTGCTTTTGACACGCGATGGCACGGTGGGCCCATTTTTTGCCCTCCCCAGGCTCCAGAGGCTTTCTAGGAGCCTGGGGAGGGTGAAAATGGCCTTCCCCACCTGCCTCAACGCCCTCCAAATCCTGGAAACGGGCCATTTGCCAACTTCCGGTCCCATCAGAAGTTGGCAAACAGGCTGTTTCTGGCCTCCGGAGAGCCTCTGGGGGGCGGTGAGGTGAGGACAACCATTTTCGTCCTCCCCAGGCTCCTAGAAAGGCTCTGGAACCTGGGGAGAGTAAAAAACAGGCCTTCCCCACCCCCATGAGGCCCTCTGGAGGCAGGAAACATCCTGTTTCCCTACTTCTGGTAGGCCCAGAAGGTCCGAAAATCAGCTGAGCTCGCGTGCCCACTGATATGGCTCCGCGTGCCACTTTTGGCACGCGTGCCATAGCTTTGCCGTCATGGGTATAGGCTCTCCTGCTTGAGCAGGGGGCTGGACTAGAAGACCTACAAAGACCCTTCGAACTCCTGTTCTTTTCCGTTCCGTTCCGTTCCGTTCCGTTCCATTCCATTCACTAAACATCCCAATTCCAGCAACCCTTCTTCATGTTTTAGCCTCTAATTATCTTTGTTGCTCTTTTCTGCATTTTTTCTAGATTCTCAACATTTTTTTTTATATTGTGGTGACCAAAACTGAATGCTGTATTCCAAGTGTGAATACTGTATTAGAATATACAACTTCACCCATAAAACATTCTCTTGTACACAGTAACTGTGTGACAGAAACTCTGCAGAAATTATTTCAGCAAATATCACCTCAATCTTTTTCTGACTTCTGAGGAAACAAATCCACTTTTCATCACCCATATCTTTCCTAAACTCGTTCCATAGCCATCCTGCTCTGAATACTAAAATACGATTGTTAGCTAAGTTGGGAGAGAAATATTCGCCTCACTAACTTTCTGGTAGGAATAATCATTTTGCTCACCAAAGTTTCACTTGCGCATATTTTATCATGACTTCTGAACTTGTTGAACATTAATCCAGAAATTTATTTTGAACACATTGAAAGAAAAGAGAGATAAGGGACAAGGAACCCACGTGAGCAGACCTGATTTTACGACCATTTTTACGGTGGCCATTAAGTGAAACACATGATTGTTAATCATGAAGTCATAAATGCAATGCTGTTGTCCCAAATGAGCATTTTTTGCTGAAAACCAACAAAAAACCATCACGACTCGCATTCATATGAATGTGGGATGCCGCAACCAGCTATAAATGTGATCTGGCTGCCAAGCTCCTGACAATTGGTCATGTGACCATAGAGAGGGGGCACAGCACAATGGCTGGCAGTGCTTTACAGGCCATAAAGCATCCTTTCCGAGGCCGTTGTAACTCTGAACCATCATTAAATGACCGGTTATAAGTTGAGGACTGCCTATACCCGTGATGGCGAACCTATGGCATGTGTGGCACAGGTGGCACATGTAGCCATAGCGGTGGGCACATGACCTCAGCTCCAGTGCGCATGCCCGTGCCGGCCAGCTGATTTTCAGGCCTTCTGGACCCACCAGAAGTAGGCCCTCTGGAGGGCCTTGGGGGTGGGGTGGGGAAGGCTGTTTTTGCCCTCCCCAGACTCCTAGAAAGGCTCTAGAGGCTGGGGAGAGCAAAAAACGGGCCTTCCGGTCCCACAGAAAGTTGGCAAACAGGCCGTTTTCAGCATCCGGTGGGCCTCCAGGAGTGGGGGAGGCCGTTCTCTTCCTCCCCAGACTCCTAGAAAGGCTCTGGAGCAAAAAACGGGTCTACTTTTATGTAGAATTATATAGAATTATGGGTGTGGGTACACACATGCACGAACCCCCCCCCCCCGCTTCTGGCATGTGATGGCAGAAAGGTTAGCCATCACTCGCCTATTCATTTGGCAACTCCACTCCCGGATTATTTCTTCTTCAATGACACCTGCCAGTAAGAAATGCAACTGCAACCATTTTCATTCTAGTGCTTATAGTAGGAACAAAAGCACATTGTGGGTAGATAGACCTCAAAGACATTGGGGGAGGGGCAGAGGTGGGCTGCTGGGCGTTCGCAGGGGTTCAGGAGAACCTCTAACTAAGATTCTGTGCAGTTTGAAGAACCCCCAAATCCCACTCCTGGCTGGCCCCGCCCACCCTGCCCCTCCCATCCCAAGAATCCCCACACGGCCCATTTTGGATGCAGATAAATGCAGGGTGCACATGGAGGCTCGAAGTGAGTGAAAAATGGGCCTACCGGAAGTTTGGGAGAGCCAGAAATGGGCCCATTTCCAGCCTCCAGAGGGCTTCTGGAGCCTGGGGAGGCTGTTTTTGCCTTCCTGAAGGCTCAAGGAAAGCCTCTGGAGCCTTCAGGCAAAAATGCCTCCCCCCCACGGTGCAGGAGGCTGACTAAGCCACACCCACCATGGCCATGCCCACCCAACAACCGGGGAGAGAACCTCTTGCTAAAATTTTTGAAGCCCACCCCTTGAAAGAGGCGGTGGTGAGGCCTCTCCTTAAGAAGCCTTCCCTGGACCCGGCAGTATTAGCTAACTATCGTCCTGTCTCCAACCTCTGCTTTATTGCGAAGGTTGTTGAGAGTGTGGTTGCGTGACAGTTTCCACAATTCCTGGAGGAAACATCTTATCTGGATCCGTTCCAGTCGGGTTTCAGGTCTGGGCACAACACGGAGACGGCATTGGTCGCGTTGGTTGATGATCTCTGGAGGGCTTGGGACAGGGGATGCTCCTCTGTCCTAGCCCTATTAGATCTCTCAGCGGCTTTTGATACCATCGACCATGGTATCATGCTGCACCAGCTGGAAGAGTTGGGGATGGGGGGCACCGTATTACGGTGGTTCTCCTCCTTTCTCTCCGACCGGTCGCAGTTTGTGTTGACAGGGGAGCAGAGGTCGACCTGGAGGCCTCTCGTTTGTGGAGTGCCACAGCGGTCGGTCCTCTTGCCCCTTTTGTTCAACATTTATGTGAAGCCACTGGGTGAGATCATCCGTGGCTTTGGGGTGAGATACCATCAGTACACTGATGACACCCAGCTGTACATCTCCACCCCAGGCCACCCCAACGATGCCCTCGAAGTGATGTCCCAGTGCCTGGAAGCCGTGCGGATCTGGATGGGGAGAAACAAGCTCAAGCTCAACCCGTCCAAGACGGAGTGGCTGTGGCTCCCGACATCCCAATATAGTCAGTTGACTCCATCACTGACTATCGGGGGCAAGTCTTTGGCCCCTGCGGAAAGGGCTCGCAATCTGGGAGTCCTCCTGGATAGGCAGCTGTCTTTGGAGGAACATCTGACGGCTGTAACCAGGGGGACCTTCTGTCAGGTTCGCCTGATTTGCCAGTTGCAGCCCTTTCTTGATCGGGATTCCATGTGCACAGTCACTCACGCCCTCGTCACCTCTCGCCTAGACTACTGTAACGCTCTCTACATGGGGCTCCCCTTGAAGAGCACCCGGAGGCTCCAACTGGTCCAGAACGCAGCTGCGCGGGTAGTGACGGGAGCAGCATGGCGCTCCCACATAACACTGCTCCTGTGCGAGCTGCACTGGCTTCCGGTGGTCTTCCGGGTGCGCTTCAAGGTGTTGGTGATCACCTTTAAAGCGCTCCATGGCATAGGGCCTGGTTATCTCCGAGACCGCCTGCTGTCACCGATGACCTCCCATCGACCCATGCGCTCCCACAGAGAGGGCCTCCTCAGGGTGCCATCAGCCAAACAATGTAGGCTGGTGACCCCCAGGGGGAGAGCCTTCTCTGTGGGGGCACCCACCCTCTGGAACCAGCTGCCCCCTGAGATAAGGAGAATTCATGACCTCAGTGCCTTCCGCCGTGCCCTCAAAACACATTTTTTCCAACAAGCCGGGCTGGCTTAAGAAGAAATTTTTAATATTTTAATTGGTTTGTTAGTTTTAAATTCTGGAGCCAAATTTATATATATATTAATTGTTTTAATATTTGCATTTCATGTTTTTAATTTCTGGCTGTACACCGCCCTGAGTCCTCAGGGAGAAGGGCGGTATATAAATTGGAAATAAAATAAAAAAATAAATAAATAAAGGTGGGGTGGGCCAATCCCATTGGGAGAAGATAGTTCCTCAGGTAACCTGGAACCACAGCATGGTTGCTACATGTCTATGGAGATTCTCAGTCATCCCGGTCATGGTTGTCCCAAAGGTGCTTTTTTTCCCCCAAAAGGGAACTGGACTTTCTGGTTCTGCTTTGAAGATGTTTTGCTTCTCATCCAAGAAGCTTCTTCAGCTCTGACATCCCCACCATCCAGTTAGAGCTAAAGAAGCTTCTTGGATGAGAAGCGAAACATCTTCAAGGAAAAAACAGAAAGTCCAGTTGGCTCTTGGAAAAAAAAACCACTTCTGGGACATGGTGGCTACAGTTCCTTGGCCGTGGAACCTGGCATGGTTGAGGGAATGATGGGATCCTAAAGGACCAAATCTTGTAAATTTAAAACAAGACCCAATTTTGAGGAAAAAAAATGTAAGTTGCATGATTCAGACATGCTGTGGTTCTTCTCTCTCTCTCCCTCCATTTCTCTCTCATCATCTATCTATCTTTCTATCTATCCATCCATCCCTCCATATCCATCTCTCACTCTCATCATCTATCTATTTATCTATCTAATCTTCTATCTACCTATCATCCATCCATCCATCCATCCATCCATCCATCCATCCATCCATCCAACCATCCAACCATCCATCCAACAATCTCTCTCTCTCTCTCATCATCTATCTTTAGATTTCTATCTACCCCTCCACCCCTCCATCTATCCATCTCTCACTCTCATCTATCTAT
>WNWU01000035.1:4383342-4441646 GCA_012654045.1 Ptyas mucosa
ATCTATCTATCTATCTATCTATCTATCTATCTATCTATCTATCTATCTATCTATCTATCTATCTCTTTTATTGCTTTTAACCTTGTAAGCCTCATGGCGAGATGTGCGGCAAATAAATCAAATAAATAAATGAATAAGAACCAATAAACACATAAAATCTCTTCTGTTGCTGCTCTTCCCCTTTCATACTATAAGATTGTTAACAGGTAGTCCTCAACTTACAGCAGTTCATTTAGTGATCGTCCAAAGTTACAGCGCCACTGAAAAAAAGTGACCTTTGACGGTTTTTCAGTTATGATCTTTGCAGCATCTCCATGATCACGGGATCAAAATTCAGATGCTTGGCAACTGGTTCGTACTTATGACTGTTTCTGTGTCCAAAGGTCGTGTGATCCACTTTTGTGACCTTCTGACAAGGCAAGTCAATGGGGAAGCCAGATTCACTTAACAACCGGGTTACTAACTTATGAACTACAATGATTCACTTAACAACCGAGGCAAGAAAGGTTGTAACATGTCTCACTTAACAACATAAATTTTGGGCTCCGTTGTGGTCATAAGTCGAGGATTAGCTGAATATCCTCAAGAGGCATTTATTCCACTGCATGACTTAAATGGAGCCATCATAGATATATTTTTCTTTTCCAAGAGAGAAAGAAAAAAAGTCTTCTCAAAGTTAACTTAAGTTCAGACATGAAAGTACAAAAACAGAATGTTCTACTGCCGTTCCATTATGATTTCACGTATATATTTGAATTCTGGAAGCTGATTAATTTTTATCACCGTGATAAATATTGATTCTGAAGAGTTCTTGCTTGGTTTGTTCTGTTCCTTTTCTCAAAAGGAGACAACTGAACCTACATTAATTTAAGAAGCATTAAGAATTCACTTTGGATCCTTCATTTTAATTACTTAAACCAACACAGTTCTCTAAGGTATTTCTCCCCTTAATAACTTCTGACTTGTGCAATATATGAAAAGTAAAATTAATGCTAAATATTTTATAATCCATACATAAGGATCTCTCTCCACCAAAACATTTGCTAAAATACATTTTTATATAAATTAAATTCATAACATTAGTCACTGCTGGTTAATTTATGCATTATTGTAGCGAGATAGAAAATGGTGTCATCCAACAATTCCCTTTTAGGTTGCCATGCTATCTGCATTTTTGTTATCTACAATGTCATTAACTGCAGTAGATATAGAACGTAAAGTTGTATGTATGTGCTTTTATATCAATAAGTTTTGGAGAACAATACCGGTTATCAATCTTGTACATGTGCTTAATTGCCCAGGGAAATGAAAGATTCTGACTTCATATGATTGTCTTCTTCTTACTTCTTTTATTTCCTGCCTCAGTGAAAATGAGCCAATACTGAAGCTATATTTACACCCAGACAAAATTTTATATTTTAACATCCATTCATTCAGAGTAGGTGCTACCCAACTCCTGAATCAAGCTGGACTCTAGATAGCTCATAATACAAAGCAAAATATTTTGCACTATTCTTAGCTATTGACATCATTGTTGCCCCGGAAACACCCAGTTGGGGTTTCCTTTCATGTTCCCAGCAGGAGCTGGAGTGAAGGACAAGAGCTCAACCCCACCCCAAGGCAATGCTTGGGTCTCAAACGTGGGCTTGCTAATCTCCTGCCCAGCCTTCCAACCACTCAAGCTCCCATGATCTACAAGGCAACATTAAAAAAATGACAAATAAACAGGTAGCAGATCCAAATCAATGAGTAAAACATATACCAAAAATTTAAAAAAAGGGTAAAACGTATACCAATGACAGAGAATATTTATAGCTCAGGGTTGAAATGAGGGGTCCTTGGTGCTCTCAGAACTTGGTTGTTTTCTTGCAGACATTTCATTACCCAACTAGGTAACATCATCAATGCTAGTACTAGACATTAGCTATCAGAGAACATTAAGGACCCCTCACTCACATATACACCAAATAGCGGCTACAATCACTCTATCTCATAGTTTGGGAGAAGAGTCAGGTTTTTAAGGCCCTCTGAAACACCATCAGAGCGGGAACCACCTGGATTACAAGGAAATCTTCAATCTCAGGAATTTTGAGAGAGTCAGAGAAATTTTGCTAGTGCAGATGAGAAAATAAATTTCTTTTGCAGTTCCTTTTTTTTTTAATATCCAGAATCAGACTATTAAACTTCCCCTGACC
The DNA here is from genome assembly GCA_012654045.1 of Ptyas mucosa. Classification (NCBI taxonomy): domain Eukaryota; kingdom Metazoa; phylum Chordata; class Lepidosauria; order Squamata; family Colubridae; genus Ptyas; species Ptyas mucosa. The sequence continues at coordinate 4,385,538 of WNWU01000035.1, forward strand.
ACCGTAGCAACACACATATTTGGAGGAAAATACTCTACTTTTAGAGGAACACGGTGGCTCAGTGACTAAGACGCTGAGCTTGTCAATGGAAAGGTTGGCAATTCAGCAATTCGAATCCCTAGTGCCGCATAACGGGGTGAGGTCCCGCGACTTGTCCCAGCTTCTGCCAACCTAGCAGTTCGAAAGCACCTAAAAAATGCAAGTAGAAAAATAGGTGGGAAGGTAACAGCGTTCCGTGCGCCTTTGGCATTTAGTCATGCCGGCCACATGATCATGGAGATGTCTTCAGACAGCGCTGGCTCTTCGGCTTTGAAATGGAGATGAGCAGCGCCCCCTAGAGTCGGGAACGTCTAGCACATATGTGCAAGGGGAACCTTTACCTTTTTACTCTCCTTTATCCAAAAATAAACTGTTTAATGCATTTGAGATGGATCAGAACCAAGAAACCTTACCTGATGAGCAGTCGGAACCTGTCCATTTTGGGTCACAACTACACAGTCCTGTCTCCAGGACAAAAGTGCCATGGCCAGAACATTGTTCTTGACAGATGGGAAGTGATGTTTCACAGTTGACTCCACCCCAACCCATGGAACAGTGGCATTCTCCCTGGACACAGACTCCGTGACCAGAACACATAGGGTCTAAGCAGTCCTCTGGAAGATATAATAGGGAAGCAAGGACATGAAATAGCCAACAGAAATCAAGCAAAAGTATCCTTACGTTTTCAAGGATAAGGTTGAAGACAAACACACCCTTCCTTTGAAGCTTCAGATTGTCAAACTGTAAAGCAAACTACGTTACAATTAAGGGACAAAGGAAGGTTTAGCAGGGTCCAGACCTTCTGCATATATATAATTTTGTATTTATTTATTTTGTCATGTTTATGAGTGTATATTGGAGGTGGTGACTCTTTGAGAGCTGTATGCAACAAAATTTCATTTTAAAGTATGCCGATTAGTGTACATTCAAAGCGACAATAAATTCTATTCTGTTCTGTTCTGTTCTGTTCTGTGCCGTGCCATGCCATGCCATGCCATGCCATGCCATGCCATGCCATGCCACTCACTCTACTCTACTCTACTCTACTCTACCCTACTCTACCCTACCCTACCCTACCCTACCCTATTCTTCAGTGTTTAGTAGGGTCCAGACATTCAGTCAGAACTTTCATAGCATTAACTCTCACCAACCCCACCCAGTTGGGTGGATCTGAAGGAATTACAACAGCTTCTAAGATTGCTGATGTCTTTTACCCCACAGATTAATCTGTGTAAAGTTTTTGCTATCAGTAGAAACACAGTAATTGTTCAGCTAGAAAATTACTATCTCCGTTGCTGGAAATCATACCAAGAGGAATTTTAACACTCATACAGTTTTGGAATTAACATGTTTAATTCCAAATAAGTAATGGCTCCATATTAGCTATATTCATCTCATGGTGAGATGGACAGCAAATAAATTTAATACATAAATTAAATTAAATTAAATAAACAAATATTGCTTTTATTTTAACCTGCTAATTCATTTTCCAAACATTTTTTGTTCCTATGTAACAATCCTATGTAAGTGGAATGAATGTTTAACTTTCTTTCCTTTAAGAACAAGAAAAAAAAGGAAGGCAGTAAAAGTCACAATTGAACAGGATGCTGGATTTTAAAAGCGGGCATAAATTTCCAGCAAGAATCATCCCACATTCAGAATAGCTCATTTGGGAGGTACAGGCAGTCCTTGACTTACAACAGTTTGTTTGGTGACCATTCAAAATTACAACGGCACTACAAAAAGTGACTTACAACCATTTTTCACACTTATGACCATTGCAGCATTCCCGTGGTCATGTGATCAAAATTTGGATACTTGGCAACTTGCACATAATTATGATGGTTGCAGTGTCCCGGGGTCATGTGATTACTTTTTGTGACCTTCTGATGAGCAAAATCAATGGGGAAGCCAGATTCACTGAACAGCAGTGTTACTAACTTAATAAGTGCAGTGATTCACTTAACCACGGAGGCAGGGAAGGCCACTAAATGGGGCAAGACTCACTTAACAAATTCTCGCTTAGCAACATACATTTTGGCCTCAATTGTGGTCATAGGTCAAGGACTATCTGTAGAATTCAAGGCCTGAGGGCCAGATTTGACACACAGGGTGCTTAGATCTGGCCTGAGGGGCTCCCCTGGAAACAGTAAAGGAGTGGCCCGCGGTGCCTCTGCCAGTGAAAATGGAGCATGGGAGGGCCGCAGGCAGCCATTTTCACTGGTAGAAAGCTCGGGCCGCCACAGGTGCCCCCAACATGAGTGATGTTGAGCTGGCCACACCCAGTCTGGCCATGCCCACCCTGGCCCCCCGAGGTCAAACATAACCCTGATGCGGCCCTCAATGAAATCAAGTTTGACGCCCCCGCTATAGAACATCCCATGAGAAAGCCTTTTGCACACCCCTTTTGGCCCTCAGTGCGATGACTTTTTAAGTACTGATCCTTTTGACACTTTTATAAGTAGTTTTTGTTCCAAGAACAAAAAAGAGACCAACCTTCTTCGCATATCTCTCCTTTATAACCCGGGACGCAAATGCAGATTCCCATAATACATGTGCCATGACCAAAGCAGGTGGGGTCGATGCACTGCTCCTCTGGGACATCACATTCTGCTCCCTTCCACCCATTGCGACAAACACAGTGACCCTGTTCGTATTCCCCGTTTCCGCTGCATAAAACTGGGCAGGAATCTGTGGAAGGAAGATGCAACTCGGTGTCAATCATCTGCCTTAGTTCATGTCCTCCTCCAAGAAGCTTCTCAAGTTCTAACTTTCACAGAGAAGCGAAATGTTTTCAAAGGGAAAAAATAAACCACCAAGGAAGTCCAGTTGCCTTTCGAAAAAAAAAACCCACAACATCTTTGGGACAACCCTGATTGGGATGATGGAGCGTCTCTCTTTTTTTAATATATATATATTTAAATATACGTAAGTATTGAATACATGAACAGTGTGGCATCTGGGTATCGCTAGTTTTGATACAAAATAATATTAATAGTTACATTAATCATATCATGTTTCCCTGAAAATAAGACCCTGTCTTATATTTTTTGGTACCCCGAAATAAGCAGTTGGCCTTATTTTCGAGGAGATCTTATTATTTTGGGGCGCATGGTGCAAGACGGGGCTCCTCGTGCCGTCTTACCTGATTTCCAGCTGTCTCCCTAACCCTAACCAGAGGAAATGGCGGGGACCAGCTGCGCATGCATTTAAATATTTTTGGGGAGGGCTTATTTTTGGGGAGGACTTATTTTAACGCATGCGCTCAAAAGCCCGATTGGGCTTATTATCAGGGGATGTCTTATTTTGGGGGAAACAGAGTACTCACATAATTATAATAATATTATAGATATTAAAATTAAAGTTATTAACATGTATTTGCTTCACCATGTATATTTATTTATTGTATTTATTGGTTCGATTTATATTGAATATATATATATATTTATATATATTTATATCCTTCTCCGGAGACTCAGGGCGGCTTACAATGCGTTAAGCAATACCCTTCATACTTTTGTATATACTTGCTTAGTAGGGCTTTTGGGCCCCCCCGAGTGGTGTTCTTTTTTATACAAAGTCAGCTTATTGCCCCCACAATCCGGGTCCTCATTTTACCTACCTCGAAAGGATGGAAGGCTGAGTCAACCTTGAGCCTGGTGAGATTCGAACTTGCAGTAATTGCAGGCAGCTGGTGCTACTTAACAGCACTTTAGTCTGCTGCGCCACCAAGGCTCTTGTAATCCTTCATCATTTAATTATTCAATATTTTAATACACAATACTAGTAACCATAGTAATATTATTTAAGTATACATAATAAAATCATCTTTCAACTTCTAATCTTTACATCTACATATTAATTTTAAATTATTGTGCATAATAATATTTTACCCCTTTCTAGTTTCTACCTCTATTCTAATTCTTAATAGAATAAATCTTATATTAGGAGGTATTCTATTCCTATCCAGGGATGATGGAGCATCTCCAGAGACATATAGGAATGTTTGTATATTTAGGTGAGTGGGTTCAGTTTCAAAGCCGTACCTCGTGCACAATCAGGACCAAGGAATCCTGGGAAACAATGGCAGTGACCAGAAATGCATTCTCCGTTCCCATTGCAGTTAGTAGAACAGTCATCCATGACTTCTGTTCACAGAAAGACCAAAACAATAAAAAAACAACAACCAAGAAATGCATACATAAATGTTAAAGCTACCTTCCCAAACGAGGCATAGCACACCATACAATCATCTGGCAGGCAGTGGCAACGACTAATCCCATTCCTAGTACTCCAACCCATTGTAAATTAAGGCAGGGGTCCCCCAACCTGTGGGCTGAAGCCCACCACCAAGCAGTGGGCTATTCGCAACTAGGCCGCAGGAGTGACGTGAGCATGCAGCCCAACTCACTCAAGCAGTGGGCACTGCCCCTCACACAAAAGCATCCCCTCTTCCCTCTCTGACCAACCCAGAAAGGTTGGGAAATGCTGAATTAAGGTATCTCTCCAACAATGGGTAAATATATTGTCTCAACATATAATCAGGGATGGGCTGCTGGGGGTTCGGGAGAACCTCTAGCTAAGATTCTGTGCAGTTCAGAGAACCCCCAAATCCCACTTCTGGCTGGCCCCGCCCACCCCTCCCCTCCCAGGAATCCCCACACAGCCCATTTTGGATGCAGGTAAGTGCAAGGCGCGCATGGAGGCTCGGGGATGATGAAAAACGGGCCTTCCGGAAGTTCGGGAAGGCTGGAAATGGGCCCGTTTCTAGCCTCCAGAGAGCCTCCGGAGTGCGGGGAGGTCATTTTTGCCCTCCTAGAGGCTCAAGAAAAGCCTCCAGAACCCAGGGAGGGCAAAAATGCCCCTCCCGCTGTGCTGCAGGAGGCTGACTAGGCCACAACCACCACGGCCACGCCTACCCAGCAATCAGGCAGAGAATCCCTTGCTAAAATTTTCGAAGCCCACCCCTGCATATAATGGCTTGGTTGTCTCAGCCATTAATTTTCGCAGTTCTAATTCTAACCTAACTTCATTCCTCACTCCATATTTAAGAGGTCTCTAAAGGGACAGGCATAAGTGCCCTAGTGTGCATATTGCCCATGTCACATTTTGATTTTCTTATTTTCTTTATTCAAAAAGACCCGCAGGCCTTGAGTTTGATATCCCTGAACTAGTCCAATGAATTTCAGGCTAATTTCAGAGGTTAAGACTGGAAATTTGCCTTTCAGAGATCTAATATCTACCTCACTGAGCACTCCCACCTTTCCAAAAACCCAACGAAACCTACCCATGCACTTTCTAATGATATCACTATGAATGACTTCAGTTGCAAATCTCCAGACGTTTGGGAAGCCAGCTTGGTTCACTATAGTGGTTCAGGTAGAACATGCAGCATTATTGGGGTCTTTTACAAGCCAGAATCATAAACCAGGATTTCTTGGATAATGAATTCTGCTTGGCTTGGGAGCCACTATCCATGATTCTCAGATACAGCTGAAATTTTAAGCATCCTTGTTCATGGAAAGCGCAGATAATTGAGAATTGAAGCTTCACATTTCATCTGAACATATTCTGCTGTCTTTGCAACCAAGCATTCCTATTTAAATTAATCTTAAACTCCACGGTACTGAGACCACCAGAAAAATCTGAATGTTCCCATGCTACTGTATAATTGCATTTCAGAATTTCACGTTCCCAACTAATCTGGAAAGAAAATCAAATTGTGACTGGCAGGTGGGCTCTTTCTTCTGTGAAAAAGTAACCGAGTTTATATATCATGCTAAGCCATTTCAATTTGTTTTTTTAAAAACAATCTGGTTTAGTCAAAGTATAAATCCTGCCAATTGTAATTATTCATGCTAACCTTGTTTATATAAACTGATTCAGAGCCTTTCCCAACCTAATAAACCCCAAATATGTGGAGCTGATGAAACAATGATCACACACATTGTTGTGGCCCGCCAGCGGCCAGCAGAGCTGGCAGCAGATTCGGACAATGAGGAGGTTGGGGAGGAACGTGGGCTTGTCCTGGAGACTGGGGAAGGCTCGGACAAGGGCTCTGAGTTGGAGGCAGAAAGGGAGCCAAGGCCATCTGGTAGGAACAATTAAGAAAACAGGGTCAACTTGGGAGTAAGGCTTGGGGATGATTGGACCCTCCCATAACTCATAAAAGAGAAGCGAACGGGACATGAGTTTTTGCAGGAAGCAATTAGTTCATCTGGTCACTAATGCTCTGGGAAAGTTCTGTTTGACTCTGTGCTAAGTTTGGCCTTGCCCTGCATGTGTCAATTAGTTCTCTGGCAGCATTCCAAGGAAGATAAGGTGGGTGTTCATAAACACTCCCCTGATAGACTGTTTATCAAGGCTTGCGGACTGTAAATGAAAGTAATTTAGTCGTATAGATAAAAGAGGTTTTGTGGGACTAAGACTTTGTTTTATGCTTTCTAAGGAAGCCTAGGTCAAAACACATATATCTGGAACACATGGATGTGCTGAGACCCTACAGTCTCCATCAAATCTATGAGAGAAAAAATATATATGACCTCTTACCAATTGCTGTGGTCAGCATAAGCACTTGCTCCACTTTCTTGCCATCGTTGTAAAATGCCATGTGCCACGCTCCTTGGTCCATATATTCTATGAAACCAGTTTCTTGCATGGACATTAAAATTAGATTTCTGGGCCCCTGGTGAGATTCTTCAAAATGTCTTGGTTCCTGTTTAATTAGCTGTTTTCCATCCATTAGTTTTACAAAGTCAAACTGAAACAGCACAGATTACAGAAATGATCAAATGAATTCTTATTGCCTTTCATCTCAGAGGAATCCTTTATTTATTTATATTCCATTCCTTTTCTCCTTGACAAAGCGTTGCCTCTTCAAAGTTAGTTCCAAAACCCAAGCTAAACTTAGTTTAAATTCACCAATTCCTTCCATGACCATTAAAAGGAGGCTGTTTTAGTACTTTATGAATTAGAGACGAATGACCTGACTTTGATTGAAGCATGGACGTATTTGAACAAGTATTTTAATCAGTTGGCAGATTTGGGCATAGAACATTATCCTTCACCAGAAAGTACAAACCTTCCGTACTGGTCACCAATAAAGGTTCTTGCTCTACAATCAACTAGCACTTAAGATTTACAGTATATACCACTTCACAGTGCATTGCAGCCATCAATAATGAGAAATTTTCTGACAGTGAGAGCAATCAACTAATGGAACAGAAGTTGCCTTCAAAAGTTGTGGGAGCTTCATCCCTGGAAGCTTTCAAGAAGAGACTGGGCTGCCATCTGTCAGAAATGGTGTATGGCAGGGGTGAAATGCTACTGGTTCGCTCCGGTTTGGGCGATCACAGCTGTGCCGCGCGATTGTCGGAACTCTTTTTTTTACTTTTTTAAAGCATTTTTTTACTACCGTTTCAGGTGAATAGGTAGTAAAAAATGCTTTAAATAAAAAAAAAATTGCCCAAGCCCACCCAGTCACATGACCCTCCCACCAAGCCACGCCCACCAAGCCACGCTCTCAGAACTGGTAACTTTTTTTTTTGCATTTCACCACTAGGGTCTCCTGCTTGGGTGGGGGATTGGATTAGATGACCTACAAGGTTCCTTCCAACTCTGTTAATCTAGTAGCTGTTTACAGAGTCAGTATATTGCCCCTACCAATTTGGGTCCTCATTTTACTGACCTTGGAAGGATGGAAGGCTGAGTCAACCTTGAGCTGATCAGAACTGAACTCCTGACAGTGGGCAGAGTTAGCCTGCAATTCTGCGTTCTAACCACTGCACCACCATAGCTCTTCTTTTATCTAACTCTAATATTCTGCTCTCTACATAGGGATTCTAGAGAGATATTCATTTATCCAGTCTTGAAGAAGTTTCCCAGCATGGGGTGTGATTTCTACTTATTGTTATTCTACTTCTTTCAGATCCGAACTCAAAAATATCCTCCCAAGTTGTCCAGTTTTGTGCTACCATCTGTACAATCCTTCACACTATCAATTAAGTTCGGGCACTTAGTTATTTGTCGCTTTTAATCAGACTATTTTTATTTTATGACTTATGTTCCCATTTATTTTTAGATCTCATTTTGCTCATTGTATTTCTGTTTTATGTACCAGTTCTACCATTAGATATTTTACCGTACAGGTAGTCCTCAGATTAGAACCATTTATTCAGGGATCTTTCAAAATTATGACAGGGCTGAACAAAGAGTAGCTGCAACCAATTCTTGAAATTTGGACCCCTGCAGTGTTCCCATGGTCACGTGATAAAAATCTGGATTCTTCATGACCAGCCTTCATTTATCATTGGTTTTAATGTGGTTTTAACTGTGAGAGGGATCTTGGAGTCTTAGTGGACAACCAGCTAAATGTGAGCTAGCAATGCGTGGTGGCAGCCAAAAAAGCCAATGCAATCCTAAACTGCATTAACAGAGGGATACAATCAAGATCAAGTGAGGTACTAATACCACTCTATAAATCCTTAGTAAGACCACACTTAGAATACTGCATCCAGTTTTGGTCACCACACTATAAAGAAGATGTTGAGACTCTGGAAAGAGTGCAGAGGGGAGCAACCAAGATGATTAGGGGACTGGAGACTAAAATATAAGAAGAACAATTGCAGGAACTGGGCATGGCTAGTTAGTGAAGAGAAGGATCAGGGAAGACATGATAGCAGGGTTCCAATATTTGAGGGGCTGCCATGGAGAGGAGAGGGTCAAGCTCTTTTCAAAGCACCTGAAGGCCAGACAAGGAATAATGGATGGAAACCGATCAAGGAGAGATTCAACATGGAAATAAGGAGAAATTTTCTGACAGTGACAGCAATCAACTAATGGAACAGAAATTGCCTTCGGAAGTTGTGGGAGCTTCATCACTGGAGACTTTCAAGAAGAGACTGGACTGCCATTTGTCAGAAATGGTGTAGGGTCTCCTGCTTGGGTGAGGGGTTGGACTAGATGACCTACAAAGTCCCTTCCAACTCTGTTAATCTGTAAATCTGTAATGTCTTCTCATGCTTTAACTGTATATGTAACTGTAAGCCATCCATAGTTACTCTATGGCAAGATGGGTGGTCAATAAACAGGTGGAGAAGTCCTGTTTTCTCCTGTTAGTGCAAGGACAGTCTGCAGTCTGCAGACCACGGACAAGGCACAGTGCGTTCTGATGATAGTTGAAGCAGGAGTAGAGGCTACCTTGGCAAACGTGGTGTCAGGTCCCATAGATTCCTATCGGGACGCTGTCATTCTGGTGGGAGGGGGGGAGGCTTAGGGGTCTCTGTATGGGGTTTCTGTTTCTATTTCTTGCATTGCTTTACTGTAACTTTCAGGATGTTGAGCAGCTGCCTTATCTCTCCTCTGGAGGAGAGCAGCAGCGTTGCCCTGGAGACTGGCGTCTATCACCTTACCGGCCTGAGTTTCTCATAACATCTTCACTCACTGGGATCGGCTCGATGATGTATTGATGTATTGGACTTTGGTAGGGGCTCTGTCTGCAATGGTTTAATCTAACGTTTCAAGCGGGAAAAGTTACTTCCTGCCTAGATCTCTTGCTGTCACAATCTTCTAATAAAAGTTTTCTCTTGAAATGGATTTCATTTCAAGAGTTCTGTTTTCTTGAGAAGACTGGCAAGGCAGGGCCTTACGGGTGGTGGTGGTGGTGGTACAGGAAGTGATGTTCAGGGTGATGGCGGAACTGGAGGAAGCAGATGCACAAGGGCTTCCTAAAAGTGCAGGACATACTCGGCAGCTCAAGCTGGAAAGGCTCCTGGAAAACCAACCTGTGGGCTTCATCACTGGAGGCTTTTAAGCAGAGCCTGGAGAATCACTTGTCTGAAAGGATCTCCTGCTGGAGCAGGGGGCTGGACTAGAAGATCTCCAAGATCCCTTCCGGATCTATTATGTACAATATAGATTCAAAGAGCTCCAGTGAGAAGTGGAGGGGAGCCTAATACTGATAAGGCCTGCAGGTCTTCTGCTCACTTCTTCCTGCAAAGCGTCATGAAGATTCAGCAGCTTCCAACTCACGGACACCTGCTGTTCAGTTCAGAAATTCCCATTCCATTAGGGCAATGGTGGGATTCAGCCGGTTCGGGCAAACTGGTAGTTAAATTGCTGGCTGGCCCCACCCCGCCCCTTCCCTTCCTGGAGTCCCCACACACCCTGTTTTGGCTCCCAGGTAAGTGCAGGGAGGCCTACTAGGCCCAAAACAGGTGTGTGTGGGGGGTGCCCCCCCGCATCCCGTTTTTGCTCCCAGGAGGTTTCAGAGAGGCCTATTAGGCCCAAAACGGCCCCGTGTTTGCTCCCATGGGGGTGCAGAAGACCGAGTGTGGCCTGTCACACCTCCTGGCCACACCCAACATGGCCACGCCCACCCAGCCAGTCATTAGGGCAGGGAACCAGTTGTTAAATTATTTGAATCCCACCACTGCATTAAGGGGTTAAAACCTAAAAACTACCTGTATATGGCCTTAGTGGGGTGATGAACCAATTTGATTTCCTCTCTTATCTTAGAAGAAGTAAAGCTTGGAACTTTGCATGCAGAAGGCTTTAGGTTCAGAAACATTCTGGAAACTCTTTGAGAAACTGTAGTCCAGAAAACACAGCAGACAGTGCAACGGCCAGATGCAAACTGGCAGATATGGCTTGCATAACAATCCATGAGCAAATTTCCACAACATTTATGTAACACTAGATTGCTTATCATTTCAGCCGTAGGGCTGGGATAAAGGGACAATTTGTGTTGTGCCCCAATTTTTGTTTAATTTCCTAAAAATAGACAGATTAAGTCAGGCAGAAGCTTCGACTCATTTTTTACTTGCTAACATAGAAGCAAAACATGAAAAACCATGATGTTTCATTTTAAAAACATTTTTGGGGAAATTTGCTCAAAGCTTGTATATCTTTAAACTGTTCCCTGATCACTGTTGTCATTCCATGGCTATTTTTTCAGGGGAAAAAAAAAGGATTGGCAATTAACAATTTACATCAAGTGATTTTTCTTGGGCACACATACTGCCCAAAAGACAGAAGAGCATATTGTCTTGGAGAAGCAGCTGGGGGACAAAATGGAAACTATTTATTTATGAAGACACAAAAACATAAATGTAGATATTCAGGGAACAAAGATTTCTCACCCTCAGAGATTTCAAATCTAAAGATGGGTATGAAACTTTATCCTTTATTTCTAACAAAAACAAACAATAAAGGCAAATCTCTTTTTCTTTTTAATGCTATGAGATATTCTTTCAAAAGGCTGTCAAAAGGTGTTAATTAAATGAGGATGATTCATGCTCTGGTGAAGGTTTCTATGTGTATCTATGAACAAAAGTCAGGTTGTAGATATTTCTGGGACTGTTTGCAATTTACCCCAGCAGGTAGTAATAACTATCATAAGGTATTCTAAATATGGGGGCAAAAATAATTTTTCTTTAGACTTTTCTCTAAAGTGTAAAGAAAAATTTAGAGAAAAGAAGGATTGGGGTGACATGGTAGCAGTATTTCAGTATTTGAGAGGCTGCCACAAAGAAGAGGAGGCTCAACTTATTTTCCAAAGCACCTGAAGGCAGGACAAGAAACAATGGTTGGAAACTAATTAAGGAGGGAAGCAACGTGGAATTAAGGAGGAACTTCCTAATATTGAGGACAATTAACCAGTGGAACGACTTGCCTTCAGAAGTTGTGGGTGATTCATCACTGGAGGCTTTTCAAAAGAGCCTATCTGAAATGGAATATGATCTCCTGCTTGAGCAGGGGGTTGGACTAGAAGACCTCTAAGATCCCTTACAGCTCTATCTGAATTGAAATTCAAAATCAAGTGACTGTCTACTGTTTAATAAAATTATAGTTCAAACGTTTACTGTGTTTCCTAGCTCTGGCAAAATTCTTTTCCTCCGTGCATACTTACATAAGATGAAGAAAAAAAATCTCAATTGTTAATAAAGAATAATAAAAAAGAAGACTCCATTAGTACAGAAGACACTGAAAAGCAAGGTTGTTCTTGAATAAGCCATTTAAGAGTGAACCTCACTATTATTTTGGAGAGCACAATGCACTGTGAAATAGCTAACTTTTTAAAAGGTAGACAAAATGACAATACCTGGGTATGAGTGGGAGGAATATTGCGTCTGCCATAGATCCCAAGCAAGGAATCTTTTGCCAGGGAGACATTGAATTTCAAGTACAATGGATGATGGATCGTGATCTGGAACCGCCAAAAGAGGCCCGGTGGAATCGTCTGCATCACCTGATCTCCGATTTCAATTTCTCCTGTGTCTATTGCCTGTCCTTTCTGAAATACTATATCTCCAAAAAACAAAAGGACAAAAAGAAAAGTTACGAAAAGTGCATGCTTTCCAAAGGCATTGAAAAGGCATAAAATGGTTATGGTTCTTCTTGGGTGTACACCGCCTTGAGTCCTACGGGAGAAAGGCGGTATAGAAATATAACAAACAAACAAACAAACAAACAAACAAACAAACAAAATGAGCAGCCTGCAGTTTGAGACAAATTTGCCTCTTAAAGGGAAAATGCACTGACTGGAGGCATATAATACGAAACCTCAGGTAGCTGGAGGAATCTTTTCAGGCCTAAAATGGCGGCCCCAAATCTTTGCGGCGTGGCAGCTCAGCTGGGGGAGGGAAAGAGGGGAACCGGGTTGTAAGAGTGGCAGGCCGGTGCGCATGCACGCACATGCAGTTCCACTCATGGAGAGAAGAGAGAAGAGAAGTTTTTGGGGTGCTGCTCATATGAGTGGAGCTGCGTGAGTCTGCGCACCGGCCTGCCTCTTGTGTGGCCCGATACCAAATAAGTCACAGTCCAGCGATTGTGGCCCTCGGGCCTAAAGGATAGCTTTGAATATTGTCAAGTTGTATTTGTTTTATTTATATAGCATTTAATTTTCATCAAACAGTGTGTGTTCTGGGATCAATTATATTTAAATAGTCACACTTATACATCTTTATTGTGATAAGTCATGACCATCATATTGTTAGTAATACAATAATATCATTACATTAATACTTAACATTTAACCTCCTCATCTTTAACAGCTCTCCTCTATCCCATTTCCTCCATTTATATCTCCTCCTTTCTAATTTCTGTTTCTGATATCTAGCCATGGATAGAATACGTCCCGTAGCAAAAAATATTCAGTTTCTTCTTTATCCTTAATAGCAAGTGTTAATCTATCCATTTCTGCGCAATCTAATATTTTTAAAAATACATACCCCTCAGATGGGATTTCATCATTTTTCTGCTTTGAATATTGTCAGTGATTGGAAAGAAAAGACCCTTAAAAGGAAATATTTGTAGCTTAGATTTGAAATGAGGTGTCTTTGGGGATCTCTGAGCTTGGCTGCAGACGTTTCATTACCCAACTAGGTAACATCATCAGTGCTACACCGATGGTGCTAGATAGTTTGAGTAAAGAAACATCTGCAAGAAAACAACCAAGTTCAGAGAGAACCAAAGACAAGATCCTGTATTGCACAAATGAACCAGTTTCTTTCTCTCTCTCTTCCCCCCCACTCTCTCTCTCATTCTCTCTCTCTCCCCACTTACATCCATGCACCCATGAATTCACATCCACACAAACAGATCAACAGACTGACAGTCACAGTGGATATGAATCTGTTATATCTAGCAAAAGGAATATTTCACTACTAGCTTCAGAAAAGTCTTCCCTGGGCAAAACTCTCATTTCACAACAACACAGCCGAGCTAGTGTTGACTTCTGACATTACTCCACAGAAATTAAACAAGGACAAAGGACTTTTAGCACTATATAGGTGTTAATTAATTCACTGGGCTCAACAAATGCCTTCTTATTGATATATGTAACACATTTCTGTCGTGCTTCTCATACCAACACATTTCTTAAGCTTTACACTTCCTTTCCTCCACATCACATTCTTGACCCAGCTTGGTCCTGGGTTATTAGCCTTTAAAATAAACAAAAACAAGCAAAGAAACAAAGAAAAAAGGGGAGAAAGGGACTGAACATGTTTACTGATTAATATTGTAAATAAACAGGGAAAGAAGATATATTTTGAGAAACATTTTTTTTTTATTCTTTGGGAGTAATTAGCAGCCTGCAAAACATAGGCACTTATTCTTCATCTCAGAATCAGAATTTGGGAGTTTTAGGACATTTTCTACAGAATGCTGCTTCTGCTAAAGTAGCAGAGAAGTGGGAAATGGTGGTAGGGAAGGAACTTGTATATAAACAGACAGCAAACCCCACTCCCTTCTAGCACTGATGATGTTACCTAGCTGGGTAATGAAACATCTGTAAGAAAATAACTAAGCTCAGAGAGCATCGAGGACCCCATGAAAGGAACTATTTATGTTGTTCTTATCCAGTTGGTAAAAGGGAAGATAAAGGAAAAGATTCCCCTTGCACATATGTGCTAGTCATTCTTGACTCTAGGGGTTGGTGCTCATCTCTGTTTCAAAGCTAAAGAGCCAGTGCTGTCTGACGTCTCCGTGGTCATGTAGCCCCCATGACTAAACGCCAAAGGTGCATGGAACACTGCTACTTTCCCACCAACGGTGGTCCCTATTTTTCTACTTGCATTTTTTACGTGCTTTCGAACTGCTAGGTTGGCAGAAGCTGGGACAGGTAACGGGAATTCACCCCATTACACGGCACTAGGGATTCAAACCGCTGAATTGCTGACCTTTCGATCGACAAACTCAGCGTCTTAGCCACTGAGCCACCATGTCCCTATCCAGTTGGTAAGTCATGTCCAATTCTTCGTGACCCCATGGACCACAGCATGCCAGGCTCCCTTGTCCTCCCATCTTCTGGAATTTCTTCCAATTCATGTTCATTGCGTTGATGATACTATCTAACCATCTCATCCTCTGCTGCCCCCTTCTCCTTTTGTCTTCCATCTTCCCCAGTGAGTCCTTTCTTCTCATTTGGTGGCCAAAGTATTTGAGCTTCAGTTTCTAAAACTGTCCTTCCAAATTGCAGTCAAGAGGGATTTCCTTTAGGATAAACTATTTATGACCAGAGAGCAAAGATTAGCTCTCGCACCTAAGCTGTGTAAGATACATTGAGGTAGCTGAATTAAAGGTTCAAGAGAATTGGCTAAGCCCATCGGTTTTAGACTGATGCTTATTTTTAAGAGTACCAGCTTGTAAACAGTTTCTCTCTTCCCCCCACCCCTGAGCACTGTCTGAAATTACTTCAGTGTTTCTCTTCAGAGAATTTAATTCGAGCCACAAGAAAAGCTGGAAGATGACAAGGCATTTCAGATATTGTCTGGAACTGTTTATAAGCCAATGCCCAATAGGCAAGAGGATGTTTAAAAACATTTTCCTGATACTGACACAGTCTCGTTATCATACTGATTATACTGTCTGGGTAGAGGGCAGGAACTCTAAGGTCAAAGATACAAGCCATATTTTTAAAGCGAATGTAATGTCGGTCCAGGTGGATAACTTTTAAATGGGATGCAGCTGCTTTGTCACTTTTCAAAAATAGAAGGACCCAGTCTTCAGGAAAATGAATAAACGTGTGTGGATTCATATGCCAAATTATACTGGGAGATATAATTTCAACGTGACACAATCCCATTACAGAAATGTTCCTTCTTGGCAGAAATATCCCTTACTGACTCTAAGTTTTGCTACGGTATAATGAAAGGCAAAAATGTTTTAGGTGAGCTAGTCTCAGCCAGCTGCAAATGTATAGGTCAGGGGTCAGCAACCTGTGGCTCTGGAGCCGCATGTGGCTCTTTCATCCCTCTGCTGTGGCTCCCTGTTGCTGGTCGGCTCCACAATTGATAGGGCTTTCGGTTAGGACAGGTAGAGGAAAAAGGATGCTGTGCTAGGAGGAGACTCTATGGTGGGGGAACCGGACTTCCGGTCGGCTCCAGAATTGAATGGGGGGCTTCCGGTTAGGACCTTTGTGGCTCTTTGAGTGTTTAAGTTTGCCGACCCTTGGTATAGGTAATCCTTGACTTACAACAGTTCATTTAGTGACCGTTTGAACTTACAATGGCACTGGAAAAAGTGACTTATGATCGTTTTTCACACTTATGACCATTGGAGCATCCCTACAGTCATGTGTTCAAAATTCAAATGCTTGGCAACTGACTCACATTTATGACGGTTGTAGTGTATATCATGTGATCATCTTTTGAGACCTTCTGACAAGCAAAGTCAGTGGGGAAGACAGATTCACTTAACAACCGAGTTACTAACTTAACAAGTGCAATGATTCACTTAACTTTTGTGGCAAGAAAGGTCACGAAATGGGGGCCAAATTCACTTAACAAATGTCTTACTTAGCAACAGAAATTTTGGGGTCCATTGTGGTCCAAGTCCAAGACTACCTATATTTCCTGTTCCGAACCACATTCCCTTCCTTTAATGGCACATGATACGTAGGGCTTTCTTCTAAGACATTTCTTCTTTAAAAGATTTTTTTTTAAAAAAATTGATTTATATGCCACCCTTCTCCGGAGACTCAGGGTGGCTTACAATGCGCTAAGCAATAGCCTTCATACTTTTTGTATATTTATACAAAGTCAGCTTATTGCCCCCATAAACTGGGTCCTCAATTTACCTACCTTAGAAAGGATGGAAGGCTGAGTCAACCTTGAGCCTGGTGAGATTCGAACCTGTAGTAATTGCAGGCAGCTGGTGTTAATAACAGGGTGCTTTAGACCACTGTACTACCAAGGCTCTTTTTTTCAGAAAAGATTTTCTGAAATTTTTCAGAAAAATTTCAGAACCAACATTTATTTCCTCCAATGGGATGAGAGCTGGGAGGAAATAAAAAGGTCCTGAGTATTTATTTCCCAGTCCAACACTGGTCCAGAGAACCTGTAAGATATAGTGGTTAAAGTATTTGATGTAGTACTGAGGAGACATGGTTTGAGAACCAACGTGGTGCAGAATTAACTGATTCAATTCAACTTTTTCATCTGATTGAAAAAAAAAATCAATTCACTTAGGAGATTCAATCCAAAGGTGCTTACAGTAATGGCCAAAATTGTGGAAACCTTTTGGAAAAAGTGTATTTTCTAAAACTAGCTAATACCACCACCTTATTTTTTTGGGGAGTAGTACCATAAAATTATATATCAATGGAAAGATAATTTAAGCAAGAATGTAATGCAATAACATTTATGAAGGATTTGCTATTAGAATAGCAGTTACATTATAAAGAAGAAAAGTGAAACAGGTAGAAAAAACGAGATATACAAAAATTATAATCATAGAAAAAACAAGCTATACAAAAATTATCACCATGTCAGTTAATACTTAGTTGGGTAACTTTTAGCATGAATTACAACCTTACAATGTCTTCCCATGGAGTGAACCAAGTCTTTTAGTTCTGCAGCTGTTAGAATGTGAAATCAAGATGGAATGATGGCTTCTATGAACTGGGTTTTATTGCTGGGTCGCTTCTGACTAACAATTTTCTTTAGTCGGTTCCATAGATTTTCAATTGGGTTAAGGTCTGGCCATTCCAGCAGTGGAATAGGATTATCTTGAAACTCCCCCCCAAAAGTGGTGTTATTAGCCATCAAACCTCAAACATACACTTTTCCCAAAAGGTTTCCACAATTTTGGCCACTACTGTAAATCAAATCTGAATTAAGCACCAGTAATGTTCTCAGGTATGTTGCCTCATCTCGTTTCTCCTATTCTGCATTTGCCTCATTGATTTATCGGTGTTGCTGTATGTATTTTAAGCCATTTAACGTGAGATCACATATTGATCTGATCTGTTTCCAACCTACAGATTTATGCAAAAATCCTTGGAACGGCAGTAATGGTATTCTTACCACCATGCCGAAATGAGAAACGGTTAAATCATGTATTAGAAAGAATGTAGTAGGACTTGTTCTGAAACATTTGGTGAAGTGAGCTGTAGCTCAGAAAAGCTTACATCTTTTAGTAAAATGTGTTAGGCTCCCTCAGGTTCCTGATTTTTGGTTAAAATAGACTCTACCCTTACAATATAGTACAATACAACAGGAGAGTCAGGTTTGTTTGTTTGTTTGTTTGTTTGTTTGTTTATTAGGTTTATATACCACCCTACTCCCGAAGGACTCAGAGCGGTGAACAGGCACAAAATAAAACACATAAATACAAAATTTAAAAGCAGAATAAAACCGAATTAAACAATTTTGCCCAAGACAAATTTAAAACATCCCAGTAATTTAAAAATAGATTTAAAATTTACATTTTAAAAGAAAAAAAGGGGAAAAGGTTAGGCCAGGCCGGCTTGATGGAATAAAAAGGTCTTAAGAGCGCGGTGGAAAATGCGTAGATCCGGGATCTTCCGTATCTCCGGGGGGAGCTTGTTCCAGATAGTAGGTGCCCCCACAAAGAGAAGGCCCTCCCCCTAGGGGCCACCAGTCAACACTGATTGGCCGACGGCACCCGGAGGAGCCCCCCTCTATGAGAGTATACTGGCCAGTGGGAGGCTATTTGTGGTAGTAGGCGGTCCCATAAGTAACCAGGTCCTAAGCCATGGAGCGCTCTAAAGGTGGTAGCCAAAACCTTGAAGCGCACCCGGAAGACCACCGGGAGCCAGTGCAGCTCGCGCAGGAGAGGTCCTAACTACTAGGTTGGCCTAGTGGTTAGGACACTAGCCCAGAAACTGGGATACGTTGAGTTCTAGTCCCGCCTGAGGCAAGAAAGCCGAATGAGGGATGTTGGGCCAATCACCAGGAGACGGTGAGTTCTAGTCCTGCCTTAGACAAAAAAAGCTGACAAGATGGCTTTGAGGCAATCACGTTCAAGTCCCACCCTAGGTATGAAAGCTGACTGCATGACTTTGGGCCAATCACCAGGAGATGGTCTCACTCACTCAGTCCAACCCACCTCACAAGGTTGCTGCTGTGTGTAAAATAGGAGGAAGAAGGAGCATTAGGTATGTTCACCGCCTTGAGTTACATACAAAGTAATAATCAAATACATTTCAAAGTAATAAACACAGGATAAAAATCTAATAAATCAATCAATAATATTAACTCGGGCAACATGCACATCAATTGGATTATCCCAAAGGTGCTTTTTCAAGAGGCAACTGGACTTTCTGGTTTTTCTTTGAAGAGGTTTCGCTTCTCATTCAAGAAGCTTCTTCACCTCTGAAGAAAAGCTGAAGAAGCTTCTTGGATGAGAAGCGAAACATCTTCAAAAAACCCAGAAAGTCCAGTTGCCTCTTGAAAAAGCATCTATGGAACAACCATGACCTGGATGATGGAAAATCTCCATAGATATCAGTTGGGTTAATTGCATGTCCTCGCTATCCAAAACCATTGAGACTTCTGGCCTTTCCTGTGATGTCAGTGCATCTTCCATGGTGATTTTATACACTTGATGAAAAAAGATAGAAAAAGAGATACCTTTCCTTTCTGTTTTATCTGACACTTTGCCTCCAATGGGAGCGTATGTTGTATCCACAGATTCTGTGAGTCTGTTTCCTTTACTGAGTCCATTTTCATAAAGCTGCCCATCAACTGGTTGTAACTGCCAAGTCAGGCCACATAAATGTACTGCTGTTAAAGAGAGAGAGAGAGAGAGGGAGGGAGGGAGAGAGGGAGAGGGAGGGAGGGAGAGGGAGGGAGAGAGAGAGAGAGAGAGAAAGAAAGAAAGAAAGGAAGGAAGGAAGGAAGAAAGGAAGGAAGGAAGGAAGGAGAGAGGAAGAAAGGGAGGGTGAGAGAGATTCAGCTTATTAATTTATGCCCACCTTCATTACCCACCCAGAATAAGATAGTAGAAAGCTTTGAAGAAGTCAATTATCCCATGCCTCTGTTTATAAGAAATTGAAATTCTAAGTATGCTAATTTCACCTTAAACTAAATGTGTAATTAGTTTCCTCATTTTCATTTGGAGCTCAGCCAATGCTGGATGATGAATTTTATTCAGCAGTTAGCGGGAATACTTGCAATTCAAAGGACAATGGCTTTGTGAGAAGAAGACTGTACGGGAAAGTAAAAATGAAAAGAGACACATCATTCCTGAGTTTTGCATCATTAAAATCTAGTGCTTCTCCTGCACAGAAGATGGGTTCTACCTAGGGTGGGCCCAACACCGAGCACAAAATCAATTATTCTGACAGACAAATCACAAATTTTGCACAGATCTATCCAAGGACACAATAATAACAAATACAATAATTCCTAATTAAATAATCCCTGGTTTAATATAATGTGCGAACATAGCCCTAGAGAAGCCGCACAGAGGAGAAACTTGGAATCTACTGTTAAGAATGGAGAAACGTAAAAAGGAGAGGAGCCATTTTCTCACCATGCCGAGAGTGTATGTTTATGAAAATTACCCCCATTATTTTTAACTTTCCAGGTGCCATCCTCTTTTGTGCTGATATTGGTACATCCATAACTACATTTCCTTAGTGAATAGGAGCCAATGGGGTATACGTTGCATTGAAGAAACATTGGCAGGTGCATAAATATGATATAAATTTCTTCCACCTTATATTCTACACCGGGGGTGTCAAACTCAAGGCCCAGGGACTGGATCCAGCCTGGGGGCTGCCCTGGAAACAGGGAAGGACTGGCCTATGATGCCTCTGCCAGCAAAAACAGAGCTCAGGAGGGCTGCTTGTGGCACTCCCGAGCTCCATTTTCATTGGCAGAGGGTTGCAGGAGGCCGTCGCAGCCGAAAATGGAGCTTGGGAGCCCCTTTTCACTGGCAGAGTGCTCCGGCTACCACAGGCGCCTCCAACACGAGTGACATCAAACTGGCTACGCCCCCCCCCCCCCCCAAGGTCCAACACAACTGTGATGTGGCCCTCAATGAAATTGAGTTTGACACTTCTGTTCTAGACCCATATTCATAGCTCAAATTCAGGCTTATTTATTTTATTGTATTTTATTTATGCAATTTATATGGTCACCCATCGCTGGACTCTGGGTAGCAATCCAGAAGAAGGGCTAATATTGTTTCGATAAGCAGCCAGGCAAGTGATTTTTGTCAAAACCAACAACTAGTGGAAAGATTAAGCACTGTTCTATTTTTAAAATGCGTAGGTAATACTCATTGGAGCTATAGGCAATAGTTGAGTGATACAATTAAATTGCTGATATAGAGGTGGTGCTAACCAAAGAAGATGCAGTTGCTATACTAGATTTAAATAGTCATAATGCTACCCCCCCCCGCACACACCCCTTCCAGAATGAGTAGTGAGGTTGTTCCTACCACCTTAGTTTATCTTTTGCCTTTTTAAATAAGTCATGCAATGTAGGAGAAGGAGTGGCAGAACTTGAGGGTGGAGTTAAAAGAGGGATCAGCCTAGAATCCCCTACATAGCCACAAGCGAACTAAGTTCAAACCCCCTTGAATTCCATTGAGCCTTATCTAACTCCAAGTAGGTTCTAACCATTCGTTGAGAAGAATCCTGCGCATAAATATGATTAGCAATAAATCAGTTTAATTGGAGGTTTACATGTGTACCTGATCTGTAAACTTATTTAACTCCTGATATGCAAACACATTTCCAAAACAAAGTGTAGAAAGGTAGCACCCACCCCTCTCCTAGAAGAATGAAATATTTTAGAAAATATTAAAAAGGCAGAATTCCCTGGATGAAAAATAGAGAAACATGCTCTTGGAAAGCAGCCCCCACTTTTCTTAATAGCCTTCAGCAGATGTTAGCACTTAAGAGATAAAGAGATAGCTAGCTCTATTCATAAACAAATACCCTCACCCAAGATCCAACAAAGATAGGAGTAGCCCTCAGCCACAATAGGAATTGCCCAACACAAGTCTCCATTGCATCAGCCCAAACTTCAACCACACTTACCTCAGACAAATTCCTAGGATTTGTACATGGCCTCATGGAAGTCTGACAACAGCCAATAGAATACATGTTCTTGCACAGGAACAGGAAGTTCAAGTGCAAAGCCCAAGAGAAGATATAAATAACACCCACTCCGAACTTCATGTGGTCAGCTGCCCAGAACCACTCACGTGCTTCTGCTTCATCAGTAAATGGACCCTCTTTCCAATTAGCCTCCATTTTGTCTCCAGTGTCTTTCTCCCTGCTTGGAACTGAATCAGATGGATATTTCTTTCAACAAAAGCATGGGCTTCCAACTCCCAAGCCATTTTTATTTTCCTACTCTGCCTACGAAATGTAAAATCCAGAAAAAAAGATGATTTATGTAATGGTACAAGGGAATGATCTAGAGCAGCGATTCCCAAAGTGTGAGCCGCGGCTCCCTGGGGAGCCGCGCTATTGTCATAAGGGCGCCGCGAAATATTCAATTAATACCTGCACCCGCTGGGTCTAACGCTGATGCGCCATTTCTGAAACGTCTAGTGCGCATGCGCAGTTACAAGTTGGATTGCTATGGGAGCCGCAAACCGAAAAAGATTGGGAACCTCTGATCTAGAGAGAGAGATGGAAAAAAGCCAGAGCCACAAGAAGAGTTGGGTAAGAGGCACCTGAGCCTGCAGGAGAAATGGAGGCTGGGCAACATCTCAGAAAGGACTCTCCTAAGTTTCTTGAGCTGTAAAGCTGGGGGAGGGAGGGGAGATGTACTTCAGACTTGCAAGATTCTGTTAATGCAAGTTTAAAAAGGTAAAGGTTCTTCTCGTACATATGTGCTAGTCGTTCCTGACTCCAGGGGGCTGTGCTCATCTCCGTTTCAAAGCCAAAGAGCCAGTGCTGTCCGAAGACGCCTCTGTGGTCATGTGGCCGGCATGACTCAACGCCAAAGGCATACGGAACGCTGTTACCTTCCCACCAAAGGTGGTCCCTATTTTTCTACTTGCATTTTTTACATGCTTTCGAACTCCTAGGTTGGCAGAAGCTGGGATAAGTAATGGGATCTCATCCCGTTATGCGACACTAGGGATTTGAACCGCTGAACTGCCGACCTTTCAATCGACAAGCTCAGCGTCTTAGCCACTGAGCCACTGTGTCCCTTAGAATATGTGGAATGAGCTACTTCCTGGAATACGACTGATCCCGGACCTCCGGACCTTCCCTAAGACCCTGAAGACATATCTATTCCATCAAGCTGGCCTAGCTTAAATAGTTTTTTAACGGGATTTTAACTTTATAAGATTTGGGGTTTTAAATTGGGAGGCCGATTGATTTAATTTATTTTTAATCATCTTAACTTCTGTATTGTATGTATTTTTAATTCTGGCTGTTCACCGCTCTGAGTCCCTTCTGGGAGAAAGGCGGTATACAAATTAAAATAATAATAATAATAATAATAATGATGATGATGATGATGATGTAGAATTAACTGCTGCCCAGTTATTTTTCTAATTATCATCATTAGTGTCATGAGGTAAAATAGGTACTTATTGGGCAGGGCATAAATCCAACATGTAAATAAATATATTTGATTTAAATGCAATAAACCAAAGTGAAATAATTGGAATTTATACAATTATTCCAAATATATTTAATTTTTTTTCTTTTTGGGCTTGTTAAAAAAAAGGTGGTGAACTACTCTGGGGGACTATACGCAATTCTGGAGAATAAAATATTCAGAATTAATACAGGATTAGGGAGCCTTTTTTAAAAGGCACACAGACAAAACCTTGTATATCATTTCTTCTGCAACTTAACACAGCGCTTGAAAGCTGATGACTTCAATATTTTCAATATTAATTTTGCATTATTTCCAATATACTGGCATGTGACAAAGCTACCAATCCATTACTGCTAATTCCCAAGAGACTGGCTGCTCCTTCTCTAAATATTCCCATGGCAGTCTTCTGAATAAATAGGAAGCGGAGCGAAAGAAGCGATTTCCACAAACAATTTCCCCAGAATTGCTAAGCAGAAAGGAAATGGATGCAAACGTCTCCTGGTCTGAAGCATCACAATTCTGCAAAGGCTGTTTGCCATAAAATTAGAAAGCCAGAATGATGCTCTAGCCTAGCGTTTTGCATTGGCTGTATGATAGCCGACAGTGTAATAGAACGCATGGATAACCTTGAAGACAGAGGAGAGTAGATGCTGCCTAGGAAACCATCAGATAAGAGAGGTAGGAGCCCCCACAGTCTCATACTAGTCAGAGAAAGATATTTAGGAAGGATCTGCCCTCATGGATCAAGCAACTAAAAGTGGAGATGGGAAGTTTGTGGCTTCAGATTTGCAGGATTCTGTTTTATGTAGCTTTGTAGAGGAGGAGTTTCAACCCTGAAGCTGACCTGACTGAGGCCATTTGGAGGCTTCAGAATAGAATAAAATAGAATAGATTTTTTATTGGCCAAGTGGGATTGGACGCACAAGGAATTTGTCTTGGTGCATATGCTCTCGGAGTACATAAAAGAAAAGATACATTCGTCAAGAATCATAAGGTACAACACTTAATGATAGTCATAGGTTACAAAAAAGCAATCAGGAAACAATATCAATATAAACCGTAAGGATACTAGCAACAAGGTTACAGTCATACAGATAAGTGGAAGGAGATGGATGATAGGAACGATGAGAAGATTAATAGTAGTGCAGACTTAGTAAATAGTTTGACAGTGTTGCCACACTGGAGCTGAGGGATGGGGGGGGGGGGAGAGATAGCTGGGGTTTTGTAGCCAAAACAAAATACTTTCTTCTGGGAACCAAGGACATTCCCACTGGTGGTCGGAGAGAGGAGAAGTGAAGTTACCAGGTAACCGGGCAACACCTCGATTGGACCATGACTGATTGTTTGGGGAAGGGAGAAAACTTTTACTTTTAAATAGGTGAAAACCACGGGAACAATCAGAGTCGGTTTTCACCAGCCTGTGCCAGTATGATATGTCCAAATGAAACAATTCTTTGAGGAATCTACCTGCCTCGGAGTTCTATTCGTTATAAGTGTATTACTTGGAACCCTGACAAAGGAGTGGCAGAACCTGGAAACAGCATCAAGAGGGGAATGAGCCTGGAATCTTTACGGTCCCACAAGTGATCTAAGTCCAACCCCTCTTGAATTCCATTAATTCTTATCTGGAGCCAAAATAGTACCGACTGTCAATTGACTAGATTCCTGTGCATAGGAATGAGCAATAAATCAGTTTAATTGGAAGTTAATGTGTGGCCCTGATTTTGCATGCCTGACAAGCCTTACAATAAAGTAGAGATACAGTAACTCATCCAGTTATGTTTCCAGTCAGGGAAGGATGAGGACAGTAAACACACTTTCTTGGATAAAAATAAAGGACAAACCTGGAAATCTGAAAGAGGTCCAGGAGGATATAACGTTTTAATTGTTGATATGTATATCTTTGCTTTACCAAGGAAAATTCAAGAGCCAAGCCAAGAATAAATTTTACAAAAATGCTTATTGTAATAGCAGTACTTAAATTAAACAGAGTATGTGAATTTATTCCACTGCACAACTCTCTGCAATTCTGGGCAATTCAAAAATTAAACAACAGCAACCACAGAAAATAACAAAAACATAGCCATATCCTTTAGTCTCCAGAAATTTTGAAGGTTTTTATTCCAAATGGGGATTGCATAGCTGATTCCAACATAGGAATATTGGAATATATTAAAAGCCATCAGAAATTGTGATGCACACACAGTTGTGATATACACATAGAGCCTGGCATGCCCCAGAAGCTACAGTAGTGCTAGGTTGGCAGAAATAGAAAGATACCCCCAGCTCTGCCTTAGAAAGCAGATCTGTTCTTTGCTAATCAAAAATCCAACTTTTTGAGTAACACAAGTGTGACTTTAACAGTTGCCATTATTTCTATTAATATTTTTAGCAGTCCTGCTGAGGTATAAAAAGGATGACTCAGGCATCTTACTTTCTTATTCTCTTTCCCTCTTTGCATTAGGTGTGGCTAGTTGCTGTTTCTAAACAGCCATTTAGAAATGCCGTTTTACACAGCAGCTCTTGTGATTGTGGTGCCTTCAGCTTTTCAATAAACCATTTTACTTATCTCTACCATTTCTTTCTTGGATGAATTTAGACTTAGAGCTTGCATGCTCTCAGTTATTATTGTTTCGTGCCGTTTCCCATCACGATCACTTTCTGTTTTTATTCAGCATCTTTATATTTTGTTCCCCTGATAAAATGGCATTTTTCCCACTTTGCCTTTTTCGACGGGCATCTGATTACACAATAAAGCTGTTTATCAAAAACAAAAGCTTGTCTGTTAACATATTACCTATAGTTTGGATTTCTGAATAGCTACACTGAAATGAAATGGACACCAACAGTGTGAAACCATATGGATCTGATGAGAAAACAACAGATTTGGTAAAAACAGTTTCCCGCTCATAGTCTCCCAATTAACCTTGGACAGATTGTGACATGTGAGTTTGCTTACATTTAGGAAAAAAGAGTAATAATTTATGTCATACAGAGGTCTACAATTATAATATAACATTATACTAGAAGTTGAGGTGGATGGTTACAGGGAATTCCAAGGTTTGCCATCCAGCCTCATCTAGAGAGCGTCAGGTGAGAAAAACTGTCTTTACAGAATTAGAAGATTACCTCAGAAAGGCAAATACCATGAGATTCAGGAAAGAATTTAAACAGTTGTGTCTCCCCACAAGATTAAAACTATGGGATGTGGCTGACCCTACTGGTCAAAGACACCTGCAAGACTCACTGTTGTTGGGAACAATATGCTGACATTGTAAACTGCTCAGAGAGGGCTGTAAAAAACTTAAGAGTGGTTATATAAGTCTAAGTGTAAGTGCTATTGCTATTCTGAAGCACAGGTAGAAAACTGCTGGTGAAGGACACTATATAGCAGTGTCATTGCTGACCAAGCTAGATGAAATTGCTGGAAGTTATGGATTAGACATTTTTGGAAGGTCACACATCTAATGTTCCTACTCTGAACCATTAAAGCCCCCCAAAATTGTGAAGATTGGCACATTGGCTGAATGCAAAAAACAAACAAACAAAAAACAAACAAAACAACAACAACAACAAAACAACAACAACAACCCAGACCCAAGTCTCCTTCATTAATTCCTTCATTACTGAAATAATGAAACTAGATGCTGCAAAATTCTATTTCCATGCTGTTATTTTAGTTTGTGTTGCCTTTAACATAATTTATTTTATTTTTATTTTATTTCCAATTTATATACCGCCCTTCTCCCTGAGGACTCAGGGCGGTGTACAGCCAGACATAAAAAACATGAAATATAAATATTAAGACATTTAAAATATATATAATTTGGCTACAAAATTTAAAACTCACAGACCAATTAAAATATTAAAAATATTTAAAATTTCTTCTTAAGCCAGCCCGGCTTGTTGGAAAAAATGTGTTTTTAGGGCACGGCGGAAGGCACTGAGGTCATGAATTCTCCTAATCTCCGGGGGCAACTGGTTCCAGAGGGTGGGTGCCCCCACAGAGAAGGCTCTCCCCCTGGGGGTCACCAGCCTACATTGTTTGGCTGATGGCACCCTGAGGAGGCCCTCTCTGTGGGAGCGCACGGGTCGATGGGAGGTCATCGGTGACAGCAGGCGGTCTCGGAGATAACTAGGCCCTATGCCATGGAGCGCTTTAAAGGCGATCACCAACACCTTGAAGCGCACCCGGAAGACCACTGGAAGCCAGTGCAGCTCGCGCAGGAGCGGTGTTATGTGGAAGCGCCACGCTGCTCCCGTCACTACCCGCGCGGCCGCATTCTGGACCAGTTGGAGCCTCCGGGTGCTCTTCAAGGGGAGCCCCATGTAGAGAGCATTACAGTAGTCTAGGCGGGAGGTGACAAGGGCGTGAGTGACTGTGCACAGGGAATCCCGATCAAGAAAGGGCCGCAACTGGCGAATCAGGCGAACCTGACAAAAGGTCCCCCTGGCTACAGCCGTCAGATGTTCCTCCAAAGACAGCTGCCTATCCAGGAGGACTCCCAGATTGCGAGCCCTTTCTGCGGGGGCTAAAGACTCGCCCCCGATAGTCAGTGATGGAGTCAACTGACTATATCGGGATGCCGGGAACCACAGCCACTCCGTCTTGGACGGGTTGAGCCTGAGTTTGTTTCTCCCCATCCAGATAATAGAGGAATGCAGTTGGAATTGACAGCACTACAGTTTGACAATTTAAGAAAAGTGGTGCTACCTGGCATTCTCTCTATTTTAATCATTCCCCTCCCTTATCATGTCTAGATAATAGGTTATTTCTCTTACATTGTGAGCGATATACTTGGGGAAAGGATCGGTTGAAAAGGATTTTAGTTCTGAATGGATGTTTGCATGATTTTTCAGATTACATTTCATAAACTGGATTAACCCACCATCTGCTACAAAGCCAATGATGAAATTGAATTTATTCTTATCTACCTTCTGTGTCGGCACAGCCTGTCAACTTCTGCTTTGAAAACTTTGGCAGAGAACAAAATATAACGCTTGGCTGAAACACAAGGGACTCCCTGTGGTGGATCGCTGGATTGAATAATAACAGCCTCTACAATATATATTTATCAACCCCAGATGGCTTCTCCTTCAGGTGAATAAAGGAAGCACAACCAGAATGAAGTGCTTACAAATCTGGGTTGTACTGTGTGTGGTTTTTTTGGGGGGTGTGTATGTGTGTGTGTGTGTTTTGTTTTCATGGATTGGTTTGGTCAGTCTAAAGTTAAATTTCCCATTACTTTAGGAAATATAATTGGGAAATGTCAAATTAGGATGAAGTCCTAAAAGTTCAAATGGAAAGAAAGGAGGAGGAGGAGAGAGGGAGAGAGGGAGGAGGAGGAGGAGGAGGAGGAGAAGTACAAGGGATGGGGATTAATGATATATATTTAAGGGGACTTAATAACTAGCAGTTATGGTTTTTGCTTTCATTATTTTCTTTCTCGCTCTTTCCTGATCCTTAAATCTGATTGGATAGAACTATGCTGCTTTGTTCTGAAGTCAATTTCCATGGATTCCATCACGACTGCTCCACAATATTAAAGAATTGCTGCCTTTTTTATTTGTTAAGTTTGTATCTCACCTTTCCATATAGAACTCAAGGCAGCCTATAGACAAGTCCCTATTGCTATTTCCCTAAACTTTCCCTTCTAGAGGAATACTGGATTGAGAGAGAAGTCCATCATGAAGCCTCCATGGGACTTAGAACGCAGAATCTCTCCATTCCTATTCTAGTACCTTCAACATGACATCATACTGGCTCTTGGACTGAGAGAAGGTTGTAGGAGGTGACCAGGTTGAGCCAATGGAGGGGTCAAGCGTGTCATTAGTCTTGAGTCCCTTCATGCCAACAAGAGTTCTAAGTCCAGCCCTCCATGAATTCCATGAATGTTGACTCTTATCTACCACCAATTTAGTAGTAGTTCAGATTCTTGTTTAGAGATGGCATGGAATAAACTTGTAGTCATTTGAACAACCTGGTTCCTGATTTCTTACACCTGAAAGGGGTGCCTGACCCAAAGCCATCCAGGGATCTTCCATGGTTGAGAGAATACTAGAACTCAGGTCTCCCAACTCCTAGTCCAGCAGCTTTACCACTAGACCACACTAACTGTCCTATTTCATGGGTAGGAGTCCTTCTGAACCCTCTCTAACTACAGCTGGAGAAAATCTTTGCCATAATTTCCTGCTTGGAAACATTAAAAACCTGTACCATAAGCCACAAACGTACATCTAGAGTCACCCCAAATAACAAGATGGGTGGCATATAAGTTTAATAATAAGTAAATAAAAATACATAATAATAATGATATAGGATGGTTGGCATATAAATTTAATAATAAACAAATAAGAATAACATGGAATAATATAAAAGGAACTCTCCCCAAAATCCCAATCCTTGCCATTTTGCATTACAACCCTGTTCGTTATGACTTCAAAGTCAAAAACGTTAAGAGAGCTTCCAGCTGTCAACAGAAGAAAAAGTTTTCAGCTCTAATATTATTTTTTTTAATACAAATATTTACAATTAGAGTCCACAGAAGTACCATTTTAGGGAAAATGCCATTGGTAATGCATAAAAAAGAAGTGAGAAAAGGAAAACCGTACTTTCATTTTTCAAACTTTTATTATTATGTTAATATACATCACGCATGTTGATGCACCCAACTGAGCAGTCATTCAAGATCAACTGATCAGTTGGTTCAGATGTATTTGATTAACCAAAAGGCTTTAGTAAGATGGCATTTCCCTTCTCTAGCTAGGCATTGCTGCTATCAGCCAAGGCAGATTTTTAAGATGGTGTTAAATTCAGAGAGTGAATTCATTTAAAAGATTTCCACAAAAGAGATAAATTCCTTTCGGCTACAAGGCAGACAGATGAAAAGGATTTAAACTATAGAGAAGTAACGTCAGATTAGATCAAACATTCTAATCAAACGAGATGTTAACCAAACAGAGCAAAAAAGCCTGTGAATATGTCAAATGGGGTTTTTTTTCCCCCTTCAGTGCTTTTATGAAGAGTTTGGATAAAAAAAAATTGGTTTCAGCTGAAGAAATCCATCCTCAGTTATGAGATTCAAATGGACTAAATTATATGTAAGGATATGTAGGGATTATACGCCACATTTTGACTGATCCTTAAATATTTGACTTTAATCACTTATATACAACTTTGGCTTTCGCTCTCCCTAACAAAAGAAAAAATATTCCACTCTGTGAATGCCAAGGCTTAACTAGCTAGCCTTCTTTTCATCCTGGCAATCCAATTGAACAAAAAGATCCATTTGTAAAATATATGCAGACATCCCTCGCGTGTGTTTTTTTTTCTAATTCTGACACTTGAAGCTTCATAAATACTTTTTAAGAGCCTGTCTGGATTTGAGGGGAGAGGACAAATGGTTTCTTTTATGAGAATAATAATATTATGGGAGGTTTCACTATTTCCCCCTGCTGTACCTTTTTTTAAAAAAATTTGATTTATATGCCGCCCTTCTCCGGAGACTCAGGGCGGCTTACAATGCGCTAAGCAATAGCCTTCATACTTTTGTATATTTATACAAAGTCAGCTTATTGCCCCCACAAACTGGGTCCTCAATTTACCTACCTTAGAAAGGATGGAAGGCTGAGTCAACCTTGAGCCTTGGTGAGATTCGAACCTGCAATAATTGCAGGCAGCTGATGTTAATAACAGGGCTTTAGACCACTGTACTATCCAAGGCTCTTCAATGAACATCATCCACAAACTTGCAATCAAGAGGGGGAAACAATGCCAGTGGAGGCAACTTTGACAATGTAAATAGAACTGAGAAGATTTTCAGCTGGATCAAACCCTGTCTGTATAATCCTGATGTGCCCTCCTTCTCCACGGCTGCTACCTGCAGTCTTGCAATGAACAGCACTTCCGTTTAGAAGAGGGAGAGCCTGGGGGAAGGAGTCAAGAGGGCACTCAACCTAGAATCATTGCATTGCTGCAAGCAATTCAAGTCCAGTCCCCCTTGAATTCTGTTGACCCTTATCTAGTGCCTATTTAGTGTTGCTCATCAGCTGACTAGGTTCTTGTGTCTAGGCGCAAGCAATAAATCCTCCTTTTGCACCTGAAAATAACCTTCTTTAGTTTCATTGTCACTATTAATTTCTAAAGGATGAATTCAAATAGTGATGATTCTTTTTTCCACCCAGCTTCAGGTACTTTCCAGGGACCATGTTGCTATATAGTTATTTCTTTTGCTTTCATTGCTTAGTTTATGTGACATTCCCTCCTCTATCAATTTGTTCAATAAGAACAAGATATAAATTACGCAATAAAATAAATAGCCTTGTCACATCACGTAGACAAAATAGCACCCTTTCTATTTTCCAAACCTTTCAGCTGATTTTGAGATCAACCTCAGGAAAGACAGATCTAAAACTGTCTAAGGAAACACAGTAATGGATCAGTGTTAAGTGTATCAAAGTTAGGTAAACAAACTCTTTGGTGTGGTGACAGTAAATGTCTCACACAGCACAACTCCCTTTTCATCCTCCCTCTTTCATCTGTAACGCTTCAAGTTGTGTTAATGAGGATTTGTTCTCTGGATGGCGGAAGCGGAAGATTTAATATTAAAAACTACTAAATCTTGGCTAGTTTCTTTTAAAGCATACGAACCAAGATAAAGATAATACCGACGCTATTAATTATAGCTACAATGGGAGCCTAATTAAAATAGTGAGAAACACACAGGAAATAATTGGCAGATCGAAATGACTTCTTTTTTTAAAAAAATTTTTTAAAAATCACTTGTTTGGTGTCTGCCAAGTTCTGTATTGCCTTTTTTTTTTTGCAAGAAAATCTTTTGCTACCTAGAGATTTCTGAAACCATTAAAAAGTTGGCTATAGTTTCTTTATGATGCCCAAAGTATATTAGTAAATTGGACCTTAATTGGAATCTTGCCCTGTAAGGCGATGGCTATTTTGTAGCATCCAATGGAAGGATTACTCATTAAAAACAATCCAGGGAATGGTTTATTCTTCAGATAATCAATGTGCATTTGACCTTTTCAAACACGGGGAATGAAGATGAGTGAACGGTCTTCAGTCCTATCTTTCCTTTCACGTTCTCACCGCCATTCTTGGTAAATGTTTAGGATTCAGAAGTGCGTGAATTGACTTCTATAGCTCCCCATCTGTTCATGAAGGTTGTCGAGATAAGTGTTATTCTTGTTATTCAGTTGCTAAGTCATGTCTGACTATTCATGATCCCATGGACCATAGCGTGTCAGGCCCCCCTTGTCTTCCACTGTCTCCCTGTGTTTGCCCAAATTCACGTTCATTGTGCTGATTGTCAACTCGCAAAGCATCCCTGGCCTGCTCTCGAGTTGCCATAGGCCGGAGGGGGATGGGAAACCAGTGAAATGGCACAGCAGCCAAAGACAGATGCACATTCCATGCTTATCTCTCTCAAGGCTGTATCCGAAGGTTACTTACAGCAGCGAGGGGAGTGATCTCTACAACCCACAAAATTGCTCCGTTGGCGAATGTGATTGATGACGCACCCTGGGGGGAGGGGGGAAACAGGGTCATGATTTGGAGCGTAAATTACATAGGGCAGAGCTGGCTTCGTTTGGGAACCTCCCGACATGAAGCTCCTAATAAATATCTGGATTTCTTTTGAAGCTTGGCTCGAGATTCATGATTTAATTAAGGCATCGGTCGGAACCCTCACATTGATGACACTATCTAACCATCTCATCTTCTGCCATCCTCTTCTCCTTTTGCCTTCCATCTTCCCCAACATCAGGGTCTTCTCCAAGGAATCCTCTCTTCTCCTTAGGTGGCCAAAGTATTTGAGTTTCATCTTCAATATCTCACCTTCCAAAGGAGAGTCAGTGTTGATTCCCTTTAGGATTGACAGATTGGATCTCCTGGTGGTCCAAGGCACTCTCAAGAGTCTTGATAATTCAAGACAAGCATGTTCACTCTCAATTCCCCTTCAATTGAGGTTGTTTTGAATTGTGGTGTTAGAGAAGGCTCTTGAAAGTATATGTTGATATTACATGTTGTTTGAACTCTTGAAGTACTCTGCATAAAGAGAAGTTACATTTTGGATTGATTTTGCTTACTTGTTAGTGTAAACTTTTGTTTCCTACAAAGATTCTTGGAGTCAGTGGAAATTGGATCAATAAAATGAAGAAAGAACAATAATGCTAATTGCAACATATAAGCCTATATTTTATCTGACATGTGTTTAGATCATCACTTTTCCCTGCCCTTGTATTTGTTTAATTGATTGATCCTTGGTTGTAGACCCTATCCTTTAAAAATAAAATAAAATAAATCTACCAGGTCATTGAATGTTAAACTGGTTATAATCAAGCAGATGCTGAATCTTCCTGTAAAAGAGATGGGAGAAAATGTTCTTTCTGAAGTACAAGATTCTGTTATTGAAACCTTACAACTTTACATGAATTATAATTAGCTCATTAAGCTAAGTCTCTTCTCTGGCCTATCTCACAAAGTTAACATGAGTCTTGCAAGTCTGCAAGTATAGGTAGTCCTCAATTTACGACCACAATTGAGTCCAACATTTATGTTATTGAGTTTTGCCCCCATTTTATGACTTTTCTTGCCACATTTGTTAAATGAATCACTGAAGTTGTTAAATTAGTAACATGGTTGTTAAGTGAATCTGGATTTCCCATTGACTTTGTTTGTTTCGAGTTTCGAATTTCGAGTTTATTTGATTTATATACCGCCCTACTCCCGAAGGACTCAGGGTGGTGCACAGCCATAAATAAAACATATAAATACAACATTTAAAACACACTAAAATCCAATTAAATAATTTGGCCGTAGATAATTTTAAGACCCTAATAATTTAAAACAGATTAAAATTTATATTATTATTTAAAAGAGGAGAATTAGGCCAGGCCAGCCTGGTGAAATAAAAAGGTCTTAAGAGCACGGCGGAAGGTGCGTAGGTCTGGGATCCTCCGTATCTCCAGGGGGAGCTCATTCCAGATCGTAGGTGCCCCCACAGAGAAGGCTCTCCCCCTGGGGGCTGCCAGTCGACATTGTTTGGCCGACGGCACCCGGAGGAGCCCCTCTCTATGAGAGCATACCAGCCGGTGGGAGGCCACTGGTGGCAGTAGGCGGTCTCATAAGTAACCAGGTCCTAAGCCATGGAGCGCTCTAAAGGTGGTAACCAAAACCTTGAAGCGCACCCGGAAGACCACTGGGAGCCACTGCAGCTTGCGCAGGAGAGGTGTCACACGGCAGCGCCATGTTGTTCCCGTAACCACCCACGCGGCCGCACTCTGCGCCAGTGGGAGCCTCCAGGTGCTCCTCAAGGGGAGCCCCATGTGGAGAGCATTACAGTAGTCCAGGCAGGAAGTGACGAGGGCATGAGTGACCGTGTGTAAAGAGTCCCCAATCCAGAAAGGGACGCAACTGGCGGATCAGGTGAACCTGATAAAAAATCCCTCTGGTCACGGCCGTCAAGTGCTCTTCTAAAGACAGCCGTGAATCCAGGAGGACGCCCAAGTTGCGAGCCCTCTCCGTGGGGGCCAGTGATTCGCCCCCAATAGTCAGTGATGGCACCAACTGACTATATCGGGACATCAGAAACCACAGCCACTCAGTCTTGGATGGGTTGAATCTGAGCCTGTTCCTCCCCATCCAGATCCGTACGGCCTCCAGGCACCGGGACATCACTTCAAGGGCATCGTTGGGGTGGTCTGGGGTGGAGATGTACAAGTGAGTATCATCAGCATACTGATGATACTTCACCCCGAAACCACGGATGATCTCACCCAGCAGCTTTACATAAATGTTGAACAGAAGGGGCGAGAGGACTGACCCTTGTGGTACCCCACAAATGAGGCGCCTCGGGGTTGACCTCTGCCCCTCTGCCAACACAGACTGCCACCGGTTGGAGAGAAAGGAGGAGAACCACCGCAACATGGTGCCTCCTACCCCTAACTCTTCCAACCAGTGCAGCATGATACCATGGTCGATGGTATCAAAATCCGCTGAGAGATCTAATAGGACCAGGACAGAGGAGCAACCTCTGTCCCGAGCCCTCCAGAGATCATCTACCAACGTGACCAATGCCGTTTCCGTGCTGTACCCAGGCCTGAAACCCGACTGGAATGGATCCAGATATACTGTTTCATCCAGGTACTGGGGGAGCTGTCGCGCAACCACACTATCTACAACCTTCGCCACAAAGCAAAGGTTGGAGACCGGAGGGTAATTAGACAACACTGCCGGGTCCAGGGAAGGCTTCTTGAGGAGAGGCCTCACCACTGCCTCTTTCAAGGCGGTGGGGAAGTCACCCTCACTCAATGAAGGATTTATAATCCCCTGGAGCCAGCCTCGCGTCACCTCCCGAGAAGCCAGCACTAACCAGGAGGGCCAGCACTAACCAGGAGCACTACGGGTCCAACAAACATGTGGTCCCGTTCAGTCCACCCAGAATCCTGTCCACATCATCAGGAGCCACAGGATCAAACTCATCCCAGATAATATTCAGAAGACCCGCCCCAGTCATTCCCCCTGACACCACCCAGTCGGAGTCCAGGTCTTCCCGAATCTGAGTGATTTTGTCATGCAGATACTGTACAAAATCCTCGGCTGTACCCTCCAAGGGGTCCTCCCGCGCTCCCTGGTGGAGCAGGGAGTAGGTCACCCTAAACAGGATGGCCGGACAGTTATCTGATGACACAATAAGAGCAGCGAAATAGTTACATTTTGCTGCTTTTATCGCCACTAGGTAATTCTTGTCAGAAGGTTGCACACATGACTCCAGGACACTGCAACTTTCATAAGTATTGCTGGTTTTCAAGCATCCAAATGAAATAACATGATCATGGGGATGCTGCCATGGTCATAAGTGTGAAAAATGGTCATAAGTCACTTTTTTCAGTGCTGTTGTAAATTCAAACAATCATAAAATGAACTGTTGTAAATTGAGGACTACCTGTATATCTTTCGCCTATCCTCTACACATCCCAAGAAACTAGGGAGGGTGTTCCCTGAGCTTCTTCCTCTGTCCACATTTCTGATGTGGGTAAAATGGACTTTTATCCAGGGGTGAAATGCTCCCGGTTCGGACCTGATCACCCAATCTGGTAGCGATGGCGGCGGGTGGATCAGAGAACTGGTAGCAAAAATCCCTGCCCCCCCCCTCTCCATGCCCAGCTGAGCCGCACAATCATCAGAGGGTTTTTTTTTTTTTAACTTTTAAAAGCATTTTTTCTTCAGCTGGTCAGCTGGGATCATCAGAGCTTTTAAAAGCATTTTTTCTACAACCTTTTCAGCGGAAGAGCTTGTAGAAGAAATGCTTTTAAAAGTTAAAAAAAAAATGACCACGCCCACCCAGTCACATTACCCCCCAAGCCATGCCCACAGAACCGGTAGTAACAGGACTTCCGCTGTTGCCGTCAGCTGTTGCGGACGGTCCTTTGAAGACCGCCAGCCCGATCGCCCGTAAAAGAGCCGTTTCGGCAACTGAAACGGCTCGAAAAACTCCGAGACGTAAAGGGCTTGTGAGGAGAGCCGGCGGCTGCAGGTAGAGTCCCCTGTGAGACCCCCAGAAAGCTTTTCTTGCTTCTGGGGAGTTAACAGGGTGGGACTCCCTATCCACCCCGCTGAAGCTCCGGACGACTGGGAAACTCTGCTTTAAAGCAGAACAAGACAGCGCGGCAGCATTACCAATAACAACGAAAAATAAGGAAGATTTCAAACTTCTCACTAAACAGCAAGTATTGGAAGCTTTTGGACTATTTTAAAGAGTTCTTAAAGTGAAAGTAATTTGGCTCTGAGAAAAGGGGAGGAAAAAAAAATGGCGCTTGTTTTCAGTGGAGAGAGCTGAAAGCGAAAGTAATTTGATTATTGTATCCGGCTACATTTTAAAGTAACAAATCCGGCTGGAAGAGGCAGAAGTATCCAAAAAACAAAATAACATAAAATAAAAATACCAATTGACTTTTATAGACCTGATTGAATCTGGAGAACTTTTTGGGAAAAGTTGCTAGAGTTTGTGGAAAAGGAAGATCCTTAAGAGGTAAAATGGCAACAAAGCAACCAGGGGGGGGCTCCCCCACACATAAACAGAAACAGCCTCAAACAGCGCAGTTGCAATCTCAGACAAAGGAAGAAAGCCAATATGATATTATTATTAAAGAAATTCAAAGATCAGAGAAGGAGGTTAAAGGAATGGTTCAAGAGAAATATGATGCAGTTAAACAAGATATTCAAACAGTGGTTAAAGGCCTGTCTGAGGTAGTGTTGCAGATTGATAAAAAAGTGGAGAATCTTGCCTCAGAGATGGAGACCAAATTCAGAGCTTCTGACTCAAAAATTATAGAAATTGAAGAAGTTACACAAAAAATGCAAAATGAGATTACTATGATGCAATTTCGGTCAATGGAATATGCTATCAGATTGAGAGGTGTAAAAGAGAACACCAGGGAAGATCTTAGGAAAATTTGTGCAGAGGCTTTGGCAGTTATGTTGACAGTGGAACCAGATCTGGTCTTGTGCAAGATGGACAAGGTCTACAGAGTTAATTCTCGTGTGGCGGTACAAAGACAACTGCCTAGAGATGTGGTTATATATTTTACAGATAGAAGAATGAGAAATGAAATCTTGCAAAATTCTTTTGTTACAACAGTTCAAGTTGATGGAAGTGAGATTGGAGTTTTTAAAGAACTACCACCTAAAATGTTAAGAGATAGAAAGGATTTTGGATTTTTGGTGACAGAATTGAAAAGACAGAACATACAATTTAGGTGGGATGCCCCAATAGGTGTAATACTCAGGCTGCGAGGAGTGAGATACCGCCTTAACACTATTGAAAAAGCAGAATAATTTTATTACAACGTTTTGAAAGCGGGCTCTCCTCCTCCACGCACATCTTCACCAATAGATAAGGAAGCTCAATTACAAGCTGAGATTGATCAAGAAACAGAAGCACAAATAAGGCAGTCGCAAAGGGAGGCAAGAGAATTAATGGGAGCAGTAGGTGGTGTTGTGGTTGACCCTTTTGCACCATTTGAAGCTTCTCCTTTGGAAGAAATGTCTAAAACCATCACAGAGGAGGCGATGGCTTTGGAAGTAACAACATCTAAAGTGGAAGAGCAACGCATAACCAGAGCAATGTCTAAACAAATGAAGCAACAGCAGCAAGAATATATAAAGCCACAGCGTGAGAAAAGACCTAAAGATAAGCAGCAAGCTGAAGTCATGGGAGGAGCTAAACCGAAGATTGCTACCGTAGGAGAGAATCTTCAACAATTGCTCTCAAAACTTCAGACAGGGTCAAATGGCACTTAAATTTTTGTCTTGGAATGTTAACGGATTGAATTCTCCGCAAAAAAGAAGGAAGATATTTCACTATTTGAGACAATTTCATAATGATGTTATCTGTTTACAGGAGACTCATGTAAAATTGCAAGATCAGAAATACTTGATAAATTCAAAATTGGGAACGCAATTTGCTGCTTCAAATCTGGAAAAGAAGAATGGAGTGGTGATATATATAAATAAGAAACTTGTAGCTAAAATTATAGAAGCAGATAAAGATGGAAGATATATTGCAGTTGAAGTTATTACAGATGGTGGACCAATCTTGTTGGTCGGAATATATGCCCCAAATCAACAGCAGGAAAACTTTTACAAGTTACTTCATTTAAAAATTCTGGATTGGGACTATTCAAACATTATAATAATGGGCGATTGGAATGGAGTAATCCAACCTAGATTGGATAAAAAAAACCACGGCCAAAATAGGGAATAAATTACCACAAGCTTTTTTTGAACTGAAAGAGGATTTGGAATTGAAAGATATTTGGAGAATTCGAAATCCAAATGAACTGGACTTTACTTTTTACTCAGACAGGCACAAATCCTTTTCCAGAATAGACTTTTTTCTCTTAACTTCTAATTTACTTTCTAAAGTAAAGAAAATAAAGATATTTCCTAGGACTTTGACTGACCACAGTCCGGTCTGGATGGAAATCGAGATGGGTAAAAGAGAAAGAAGATCCTGGAGAGTAAATGAGAATCTATTTAGATATGAAAAAAATATAATTGAACTCAAAAAGCATTTAAAGGAGTTTTTTAAATTTAACCTGAACAAAGGTACCCCTATTGAAACAGTTTGGGATGCAGCTAAAGCATATATGCGGGGAGTACTAATTCAAATGAATTCTAAACACAGGCAGAATCAGCAGAAGAAAAGACTACAATTGGAATCTGAGATAAAAAAGAAAGAACAACAATTGATACAAAAACCAACAGACGGAAAATTGCAAATGGCTATAAAACTTCTGAAGGATCAATTTCAAATGCTTATAGCAGACCAAACGGCAACTAACTTACAATTTGCAAAGCATAATACCTTTTCCAATGCTAACAAACCGGGCAGGTGGTTGGCGTATACTTTGAGGAAACAAGCATCGACACGAATTATTGATAGTACTGAATATGCTGATAAAGAAGTTTATCAACAAGATCTAATTAAAAAAGCCTTTTTGGAATATTATACTAAGTTATATGCTAAAGATGATATACAGAATAATATCATAGATGAATATTTAGAAAACAAGAGAATCTCAAAAATTTCAACGATTCAAAAGAAAAGTTTGGAACAATTGATAACAGTGGAAGAGATTAGTTTTGCTATAAAACAATTAAAAACAGCTAAAGCTCCAGGGACGGATGGCTTAACTGCAATTTATTATAAAACTTTACAGGAAGAAATGATTCAGCATCTTAAAGATCTATTTTGTAATATACAACTAGGAGGTAAGATACCTTCCTCATGGAAAACAGCTTTTGTTTCATTGATTCCGAAAGAAGAATCAGGTCCTAAGAAACCAGAAAATTATAGACCAATATCTTTATTAAACACAGACTATAAAATCTTTGCAAAAGTACTAGCCAACAGATTGATGCCAGTTATTCAAAAGATAATTCACCATGATCAAGCAGGATTTATTGAAGGCAGATATATGAAGGAGAATGTTAGGCAAGTCATAGACTTAATGGACTATCTAGATAAGAATAAACAGATCTCTGCAGTGCTGGTTTTTTTGGATGCAGAAAAAGCCTTTGATCGAGTGAATTGGAACTTTATAATTAAGACTTTGGAAAAAATGGATTTGGGGGAGCGGTTTATACAAGCGATTGGTGCAATCTATCAAGAGCAATATGCACAACTTATTATTAATGGATGTTTAACATCGAATTTCAACATACAAAAAGGCACCAGACAAGGTTGTCCATTATCCCCGTTATTATTTATTTTAACTTTAGAAGTCTTACTCAACGCAATACGGGATTCGAATTCCTTGACTGGAATAGTTATAAGGCAAAAGGACTACAGAACTAAGGCATTTGCAGATGACCTGGTTGTTACCCTATCACAACCTATGAACTCAATAATCCAGATGAAAAATATCATAGAAGATTATGGCATGGTATCCGGTTTCAGGTTGAATCAGAAGAAAACTAAAATGATTGTCAAAAATCTGACAGAGAGCAAAAAAAAGGAACTGGAAAGAATGGCAGGCTTCGAGATTGTTTCAAAGGTCAAATATTTAGGAGTACAAATCACAGACTCCAATGCTAAATTGTTTCAAAATAACTATGAGGTTCTGTGGCAAAAGATACAAAAAGATATGCAAAACTGGAAGAAACTGCAGTTATCACTGCTTGGAAGAATATCAGCAGTAAAGATGAATGTTTTACCTAGACTGATCTTTTTATTTCAAATGATACCGGTGCTTAAATCAGACAAACCATTGCTAGAATGGCAAAAAGGACTGAACAAATTCATTTGGAATGATAAAAAGCCAAGAGTTAAATTGAAAATAATGCAAGATACTCGTGAGAGAGGTGGTCTTAAACTCCCAAACCTTCGACTATATTATGAAGCAACTGCATTGATACAATTAAGTGATTGGTTTGGGAAAACTAAGACTGACTTGTTGAATATAGAAAGTCATGACCTGGTTTGGGGTTGGCATGCATACCTATTTTATGATACCAAAGTGGATAAAGTGTTTAACAGTCATCTACTTAGAAATGCCTTGCTGAGAGTCTGGAGAAGGCACCGAACTAATTGGGATTATAAGATTCCGTTTTGGCTGGATCTCGCTGATACCATGTGGAATACAAATATTAAGTCACTCGGGGGTTTCTTATATAAAGAGCTACTTTACTTTGAAGAGGGCAGGTGGCGATTGAAGACTTTGGATATGCTGTTGGAAGAAGGGAAATCGTTGACTTGGTTGCAGTACAATCAATTACAGATGAGATGGAAAGAAGATCAACAAACTGGTTTAATGGAATATGAAGTAGAATTGGTTGAACAGATAAAGCGGACAGGCCCAATGCATATTAAGAGAGTTTATAATGTTTTGTTAGAAAGAGACTCAGAAAATGAGCTAGTTAAAGATTGTATGATTAAATGGGCACAAAATTTCTCTCAACCAGTTATGTTGGAAACATGGGAAAAAATATGGGTTCAGAACGTTAAATTTACAGTCACAAAATTTACGAGAAAATTTTTATAAAATGTTTTATAGATGGCACTTAGACCCCAAGAAATTGTCTTGCATGTACCCTAATGAGCAGCCAAAATGTTGGAGATGTGATTGTTTAGATGCTACATATTATCACATCTGGTGGACCTGCAGGAAAGTGAGGGCTTTTTGGATAAAAATCTGGTGGGTTATGCAAAATGTTTTAAAGAAAAAAATACAATTTTCTCCGCAACTTTTTTTATTGGGTATAGTTAAAGACTTTACACTGGGTGAAACTAAATTGATTTTGTATATGGTGACAGCAGCTAGGTTGTTGATTGCCCAACATTGGAAGAGTGATGTTTTACCGACGGTTGACCAATGGACCCAGAAGATGGCTGGATTTGCAGAAATGGCAAAGGTTTCAGCTTTTTTAAAAGATCAGACGCATGAGAAGTATATACAGG
Source organism: Ptyas mucosa (assembly GCA_012654045.1). Classification (NCBI taxonomy): domain Eukaryota; kingdom Metazoa; phylum Chordata; class Lepidosauria; order Squamata; family Colubridae; genus Ptyas; species Ptyas mucosa. The sequence continues at coordinate 4,427,881 of WNWU01000035.1, forward strand.
AATGGAAATTATGGATTGAGTATGTACAGAATAAGTATCAGACTAGAATATATTATATCGCTTTTAGCTGAGATGATTATGTTAGTATGTTAGTAAATATAGAAAAAAGATATGGAAGTTTGAATAACATATATACTGTTTGGGAATATTAATATTGCATATAATGGAAGTCAAGGGGGGGAGGGAAGAGGGAGGAGGGGGAGGGTTAGGGTGGGGATGGGAAGGATTTATATATTGTTTTTATATGTATTTTACAATCTGTGGTTAGGGAGGGGGGGGAAAAGGGGGAAAAATTTGTATTGTTAAAACTTTTTCAATAAAAAAAAAAAAAAAAAAGAACCGGTAGTAACAAATTTCACATTTCACCACTGCTTTTATCTGACCATCCCCCTGGCAGTTTCTCTTTGACCTGTCTCCTAAAGCCACATGCCATTATGGACATAACATTCATATCAGTACACAAACAGCTCGGTAACACTCATTAAAGCAAAAGGAACAATAAGTGCAAGAAAAACAGCACAACTGCATTATTAATTATTGATAGCAATAGCACTTATATACCACTTTAAAGTGCTTTATAGCCCACTCTAAGTGGTTTACAGAGTCAGCATATTGCCCCCCAAAATTTCGGTCCTCATTTTACTCACCTCGGAAGGATGGAAGGCTGAGTCAACCTTCAGCCTGGTGAGATCTGAACTGCCAAATTGCAGGCAGTCAGCAGAAAGTAGCCTGCAGTACTACATTCTAACCACTGCGCCACCACGGCTGATAAGATTTGCTTCTGAATAATGAGCTAAGCATCTAATTCTTCCTCCAAAATCTCATCAACAGGAGTGGGAACGAGAGATGTAATAAAGCTAAACAGGACTTACCAATAACATAAGCAAGCAACAGGGCCAGTGTGACTGTGATTGCTGTAGCACTCAAGGCGGTACACTTCCAGTTGCAACATCTATAAGGCTTGTTGAAAGCAAAAGCCGGTCGTGAAAAAGTCGTTCTAGGAAGCGGTCTGGGAGGTGGCGAGTAAACTGTGTTAGAAGTCAGTGGATAGTTCTGACTGGCAGCACTGAAGATGGCTGAAGATCCAGATCCATGTTTAAACAGGAAATGTCTAGATAAAAGAAGACCAAGAGCTAAGTTGGAAAAAAACAGTTTCACTTGAAGATGGAGGAAGGCAGAAAAAATACCGGGTGCATTTGCAGAGCGGACCAACAATGAAACACGTGTAATGACAACATCGTTGTGCAAATGCTGTGATTTCGGTATGCCAATCAGAAATGCAGATTCAAGTTCATAATCACAGCATTTAAATGATGATGCCATTAGGTCCAGTTCGCTGTCCATGGTGCTGGAAATACATCGCACAGGTCAAATGGTTTCACATTGAGAAAATGCATGGGATTATGGACTGCACATTCCTAGACATGTTCCCTTAATAGTTAATTTAATTCCATTCCATAGAGCTTACTAACAGAGAAATCTGTTTCTGACTGCATTTTTTAAAGTATAAAACACATCCTTTCCGATTCATTATGTATTTTTTAATAAACATAAGCTGCAGCCTATGTACACTGAGTATACATTTTACTCTTTTCTTTTTAAATTAGATTTTGAGAAATCTGTTTAGCTGGCATTAGGCCAAATGCATATTTCACATTCCGTAGACTCTTTCGTTCAATAAATTTTCATAAGGCTGTGTTAGAGTTTATAAAACTTCCGATGCATCCATAGGAAGAGACAGATCCTTCTGGCTAGTGATGAACAGTCTTCAAACACTGGGCAATCTCATATTTGATAGCTCAAGTGTAATTTCCTCCATGGAAAAATAATTCCAAATTTCAAGAGACAATAATTGTTTATCAAACTTTAGCAATCAAGTCCTTTATTTATTTATTTAGTGTATGGCCTACAGGAAAATCTACAAAAGCCAGATTTCTCTACAGTCCTGACAACCTAATTGCTAGTTCATTTTGTTTGGCATTTGCATGCCTGTCCTTGCTGCACCAAAGGGAGCAAACTAGCTTTACATCAGCTTTACACCACTAGTGGTGCTCAGGTTGCTGGCTCTTCTCAGTTTTTCTGCTGGTCTCATCTTGCCTTGTCTTGGACAGGTCCAGCGCTGGCTTCCGCTCTCTTGCACACGCAAATGCAGCTACGGTTTTCCCACCAAAGTGGTACCCATTTATCTACTCGCAATATGCTTTCAAACTGCTGAGTGGGCAGGAGCCAGGAAACAAGCAATGGGTGCTCACTCCATCTTGCAGAGCTGGACTCAAACTGCTGGAGTGCAGACCATTTCTGGCTGCTATTTCCAGCATCATTAAGCCACTCCATCACTGCATCTAATCAAGCCCTGCTAGAGCTCATATGATAACAGTGAACATCACAGAGAACATTGCCAATTTCTGATTTCTTCTGTAATCCTTTCTCTAAGGGCGTCATGGGTGTGCTGCCCCTTTCAAGTACCATAAGCTAACTGACCTCTAAGCCAAGACTCCAGAATGCTCTTTATTCAATGAACGCAAATCATTTCCAATGATGAATTAATAACAATTACAAATCTTATAATAGTGGTGGTTGTTGGTTTTCTTTTTCAGGACACCAATGGTGCAAGAGAGTAGCACTGATCAAAAGAGCAAACCAGTGAGGAAATATTTAGTGCTTTATTTATACAGCCTGTAACATTTCATCATATCTTTCTGCACAATCCATTCAATATATCTGCAGACGTGTTCTAATCCTCAGGGCAGTTTTGGATTTCACCCAGAAGAAATGCCAACTGCTTCTTAATCTCCGTGGTGGTACTCCAGCTGTGTTTCATGGTAGATTTACTTTTAGATGCTGATTTATTCTCAATATGCTGTAAGAAGCATCTCATCAGTTTGAGAGCATATGCATCTGTGGGCATGCAGATTCTAGGCATACACAATAAGCACATGTTGACAATTTGCAGGGGTACAGTTTGAATGCGAGCAAGTGCCAGTTTCAACGTCCCTTTTAATATTATTGCATACTAGATGCTAAATTCTGAAGGAGTCCAACATATTTGGAAGTCACCAAATTCTGGAGGAAATTCTATTCTAAGAATGTTTCTCTGAAATTATGTTGTGGACGTCTAGAAGCATATAATTTGTTTTATAATTTATAATAGTTACTATTTCTTTAAAAAAAAATTAAAGCAGAACATTGACTACCTTTACAGTACCTTGGGAGGTAATGAAGATATTTCCCTTCCCTTCCTAGCAAGCAGGTAATTGGCTGCTGCTGGATGGGGGGAGCAAGGGATTGCAAGAGTGGCTGGGAAATTGTCACAGAACAGTCAAAGTGAGCATCACGTAACTGCAGCTGCAGCTCAGCAGAGATGAAGCTGCTACAACTTTATTTTTTTATATTCATCAATCAAATGTATGGTAATTTCCTCAAACTTTATTCCCTCTGGCGTATGGAACCTGGATTTTGTTTGCATTCTGTAAATTAGCCCATTTGAGATACCTTGGTTCAAAAATTGTTGCCCTATTATGCACTGTTTTCCCTAGTTAAAATGATAGATACAAGAGTTTTAGTGGTATATACATTATGTTCAAAGTTTTCTGGCTTGTTTACATATTGACATCAAAATGTATCAAAGAGGTATTAAAATCTAGAATAGTCCTATAAACAGGGCTAACTAGATTTTGTCCTGGATTCCATTATTGTGAGATAATAACTCATAATAATGACAATGTTATTATGTAATGATGATAATGTTAATTAAAGCAATATTAAAAATAGAATCATTAGCTACTGAGAGATCACAAGATGTTACTAACATTGTAAGGGGAAGTTCTCATCAACAATTTGGACAGGAAATTACTGGGAACTTAAGTGTGAGAAATATATGTAACAGAATATTAACTGCAGCTATTTGATTAATTATTTAAGCAGTAGAGGTGTTTGTGTGTGTGTGAAGAAGTTAATATTGCATAAAGATTTAATCTATATTTTCAACAATTACCTTTGCAGTTTTGAAACCAACACATCCATTTACACACTAAAAGAGTGAATCTGGGTATTGAAATGCCAATATCTACATATTTTAATACATGAATTTTCTTTCAAAATCCATGAAAAAGAATTTAAACCTGCAGATATCAATGTTTTGAAAAACACAAGCCTTTGCTTTTTACCTGTTCCACTTTAATCAATGAGACTTAAAAGTTCTTAACTTCAGCCACATTATGCTTTATACTTTATTAATTTTATATATTCCCTTATATTTCACGGGATAGTTCAAAAACTACAAAAATGCCTAACAGTTATTGAAATACTCTAACTCACATTCTCGGGGAGAGTAAATCTCAACATTTCGAAGCATTAGATGCTTCATATTACAATCCTAAAACATTTATTTAGAAAGATATTAACTAATAATGGTAATTCCTGAGGGAAACTATATATATAAAAGTGAAAACCACTCATGCTGTAATCACAAAATCTCCAGAACCGTAAAACCTACAAACTTGAAATTTGCCACGTATGTTCCTCTTGGCTTCTAGGTGCTAAGAAAGGATTTCTCAAAATGACCATTAGAGCATTAGTATTTCCTACATTATTATTAACATGCTCTGATGCTAAGGAATTCTACTCCCCTCCCAATCTGAAAAAAAAATCTGTTCCAAATGCAAAACACAAGCAGAGGAGAGGAGTTTCACTTTGTTTTACTTTCACAGCAGCAAGCAGCTTTACTACAGAACAGTTGAGCTAAGTCACGTCCAGCCTCCTTCCTGTCTCCTTCTTGCTCACACAGCAAATATTTCCAAACACCCCTCAACTCTCTCACACTAAACCAGGCGTGGCCAGTGCATGACTCATCTGGCCTGCGGGCTGGGGCATTCTACTCCCCTCCCCCTCTATTCTAACTGCCAGTTGCATTATATTAACACACTCTGTTGCTACGGAGTTACACATTCTACATTAAGTTTCAGACTATAAGTGTCAATTTATCAAGCCCGAGCACATAGTTTTGTAGCGAAGCACAGCGTCCAGCTAGTGATTCTATATTCTTGTGCATAGTTACTTGATTTTTGTAGGATATAGCTTTATATATTAACATATATAACATAGATGCATATAACTATACTGTTAACTTTATAAAAGTATACAAAAGTGAACCTATTGATCAAATAGCATTTATTCCATGTGGCATTTGTTGTAATGATGGCTTCATGAGAATGGATTTAAAAATTGAGGCACTGTTAATATAATAAAATTTGAGAAGTGGTTATTTTCTTTGATAAGTGTTCACTCAGAAATTCTCAGAATGTAGCATTGAAACAGACATTGTAGGTCATGTCTGAAATTCAGGGCTCTACAGTCACAGTAAGCCATTACCTAGACACTGTGGTTTATTCAGCAGAGCATAATTAAATTAACTACAGTTTGGCCAGGTTGATGAGGTGCTTGTAATTTTGGTGGCTTCCTTAACATAGCAGGAATATGTGACATAAGATTTTGATCAATGATTCCTAGATCAAAAGGTTTTTATTTAGGCTTCCTTAATGTGATGAAATGAAATTCAATGTAGAGAAAAGTAAATATACTTTACAGACTGGGTGAAACCAGGCTTAATAGCAGTAACTGTGAGAGGGATCTTGGAGTCTTAGTGGATAACCAATTACATATGAGCCAACAGTGTGTGGTGGCAGCCAAAAAAGCAAACACAATCCTAAATTGCATAAACAGAGGGATTCAATCAAGATCAAGTGAGGTACTAATATCACTCTATAAAGCCCTAGTAAGACCACACCTAGAATACTGCATCCAGTTTTGGTCATCACACTATGAAAAAGATGTCGAGACCCTAGAAAGAGTGCAGAGAAGAGCAAGATGATTAGGGAACTAAAGGCTAAAACATACGACGAACGGCTGCAGGAATCGGGCATGGCTACTCTAGTGAACAGAAGGACCAGAGGAGACATGATAGCAGTCTTCCGATATTTGAGGGGCTGCCACAGAGAGGAGGGGGGTCAAGCTATTTTCCGAAGCACCTGAAGGCCAGACAGGGAATAATGGATGGAAATTGATCAAGGAGAGATTCAACCTGGAAATAAGGAGAACTTTTCTGACAGTGAAAGATTTCAACCAATGGAACAGAAATTGTCTTCAGAAGTTGTGGGAGCTTCATAACTGGAAGCTTTTAAGAAGAGGCTGGACTATATGGGTTAGAAATGTAAAATTTACGGAAGCCCAAAACATGAGAGAAAATTTTTATAAAATGTTTTATAGATGGCATTTAGATCCTAAAAAGTTAGCTTGTATGTATCCAAGTTTACAATCTAAATGTTGGAGATGTAAGTGTGATGATGCCACGTATTATCATATCGGGTGGACATGCAAGAAAATCAAGGCATTTTGGATTAAAATATGGTGGATTATGCAAAATATTCTTAAAAAGAAGATAAAGTTCACCCCACAGTTGTTTTTATTGGATATAATTACAGATTGTACGGTTATAGAGACTAATTTGATTTTGGATTTAATAACTGCAGCCAGAGTCTTGGTGGCGCAGTACTGGAAGAAGGAAGATTTACCTACTATTGAAGAATGGACATTAAAAGTAGTGAATTTAGCGGAAATGGCTAAAATTTCAGCATATTTGAAGGACCATTCAAATGAGAGATATATATTGGAATGGAGAAAATGGATTGACTATATTCAAAATAAATATGGGACTAAGAAGTTTCAAATAGCTTATGAATGAAGAAAAGAAGATATTTAACGGAATTTTAATATTTAGTTATGTAAAGGGGAGTTAACGTGCAAGGGGGAGATAGGAGTCTATAGATAGTTTGTATATATTAGCTTATGTTTGTTAAATGCTATACCTTGTATTTTGCTCTGGGAAGTCCGGGGGGGGGAGGGGAGGGAGGAAGATTGGGTTGGGAGGGGGGAGGAGGGGTGGGAAAATTGTTTGTAATTGTTGTTTAAAACTTTTCAATACAAAAAAAAAGAAGAGACTGGACTGCCAACTGTCAGAAATGATGTAGCTACCTGCTTGGGCAAGGGGTTGGACTAGATGACCTACAAGGTCCCTCCCAACTCTGTTAATCTGTATTAGTAACAAAGTGGATTACGAGGAGCAAGAGACAAGTCAGCCCAGATATTATGTGTGAGAGAAGAGGGTGAAGACAGCCCCTCCCTAATAGTTCCCAGAATATATTGTAGATATGGATAAGAGTCCTCAGTTTGATAAAATTTTGTCTGTTGGTAGGAAGTAATAAAGAACTCAGTTTGGAAGAATCACCATCCATCATTCTTGGATTTGGGCCTGACATTCATGGGTTAATAAACTACCAGTGAATAGATAAGAGGAAGAAGTAATTTTGACTTTTAGATTGAAATATTTTTTTCTGTGTGAACGAATTCTTAACGCATTTCTGTTCTCTGAACCTTCAGCAAAAGTATATATATTCAGAAATATACTGATTTGTGATGTTCTCCAGAAAAGAAGCAGATCTGTATGAACTCATTCTACTTTATTGTAAGTTTACATTTCCAAAATCTTGCAAATATGAAAGTACAGTCGATGGGCGACTGCAATCGAGCCCAAAATTTATCTTGCTAAGAGAGAGATTTGTTAAGTGAGTGTTGTCCCATTTTATGACCTTTCTTGCCACAGTTGTTAAGTGAACAAGTTAGTAACCTGGCTGTTAAGTGAATTTGGCATCCCCATTGACTTTGCTTATCAGAAGGTCCCAAAAGGGGATCAGATGACCTTGGGACGCTGCCGTCATAAATATGAACCAGTTGTCAAGGATCAGGATTTCAATCATATAACCATGGGGATACTGCAATGGACATAAGTGTGAAAAACGGTTATACTGCAACCATCATAAATGTGAATCAGTTGTCAAACATCCAAATGTAAATCACCATGAAGATGCTATAATGGTGTTTAAAGTATGAAAGTAGGAGCCTGGTGGCGTGGCAGACTAAAGCACTGTAATTAACATTCAGCTGCCTACAATTACTGCAAGTTCAAATCTCACCAGGCTCGAGGTTGACTCAGCCTTCCATCCTTTCTAAGGTAGGTAAAATGAGGACCCAGATTGTGGGGGCAATAAACTGACTTTGTATAAATATACAAAAGTATGAAGGCTCTTGCTTAATGCATTGTAAGCCGCCCTGAGTCTCCGGAGAAGGGCGGCATATAAATCAATTTTTTTTAAAAAACGTACAAAAAACAGGGGTGATATATAGTCATAATAACATTCCTTTCTCAGAGAGTCAAGGACATCTTGCCCTGCATCTGGATGGCTGGAACTAGGAGGCATCTCGGTGCTTAGATTGGACCATGTGATGGACATGTGGGTGCTGGGCAGGGACTTGAACTTTCCTTTGGATGGGGAAAACCTGGAAGCTTTCAGATTCAGGTTTTCCCAGATGTGCCAATAGGACATCTCTAATAAAATGGAACTTTGAGGAAACTCAAGCCTTTTCTTTCATTGGAGATGTTACTTGGAACCCTGATAAAGAGCCTATCACAGGCCAGGTTCCAACTACATTCCACCATATAACTTTCTCTTCAGGTTTCAAGTTTTCAGGCTGAATAATTAGGACAACTATTTTCAATTTGGTATTCTCCAGAAGCATTGGGCTTCATCTTCAGGGACTGTCTCAAATACCTGGAAGCTATTAAATAAAGGCCAGTCTAGACTCTTATGTAAAACTGCTTTCCAGAAACAATATTGAAAGCAGACTTTTGCAAAAAGAGGGATTTAGATACGGTAGTCAGAGCTCTTGTTATATCTGAAGGATTTCCTTCTTGATTTTCACCAACTGAACCCTTATTAATTGTTCATGTTAATTGTTAATAGTGAGCCTGCTGTGAGGGCTTGGGGGGGGGGGGCGAAAGCCCTACTAAGCAGGTATATACAAAAGTATGAAGGCTATTGCTTAACACATTGTAAGCCGCCCTGAGTCTCCGGAGAAGGGCGGCGTATAAATCAAACCAATAAATAAATAAAATAAAATAAATGCCAATTCTAGAATTTGATTCTCGTTTGCATCGGTTCTGTTTTATTTTTATTTATTAAATTTCTATGCCGTCCATCTCACCTTACAGGTAATCCTCAATTTATGACCACAATTGAATCCAACACTTCTGTGGCTAAGCGAGACATTTGTTAAGTGAGTTTGCCCCATTTCTTTCTTTCTTGCCATATTTGTTAAGTCACTCCCTGCAGTTGTTAAGTTAGTAGGTTGTTAAGTGAATCTGACTTCCCTATTGACTTTGCTTGTCGGAAGGTTACATGCAACCATCATGCAACCATCATATGACACTTTATCCCTCATAAATGTGAGCCAGTTGCCAAGATGCTGAATTTTGATCATATGACCATGGGGATAATGCAACAACTGTGTGAAAAATGGTCATAAATCACTTTCTCGGTGCCATTGTAACTTCAAACAGTCACTAAATGAAAATTTGTAAGTGGAGGAATACTTGGCACAATGGGAAAAAAATGGTTGTCCTGAAATCTGATGGAAGGCATTTCTGAAGGAAAAAGCCAGCAAATCCCTCACTCACCTTTAAGGAAGCAACACCAGTAACAGAATGTGGAAAAAGAAGGAGATTATGGTAAATTTTGTTTGGCCTTTCTTTCCCATTCCAAGAATTGTCTTAACAATTTTTTGGAGAAAAGATGGTGATTTGATTTTATTCCCCATTTTCTTCAAAATGTGGATACCTATTCTTCTGCTAACAAATGTCCAGAGTAGATTGCTGCCAGTCACATACCAATCAAACATGTTAATCAGAGGTTGTGTTTTTTTAAGAAGTCACAAAATTCTGAATATATTTGCCACTTAGGTGTGCACGCAATAACGAACAATAATTACAAAATTAATTCAGAATGATCCAGAACTGAACAACAACAGTTCAGGCATAGAAAAAAGTAATTTAAAAATGACTAAGGAAGTGTGTCAATCAGAAATCAGTTCCATTTGTCCTTTTAAAGTAGAGATTTTGAATGGGTCGATAAGAAGTGGCAATTGTATTATTTTTAGAAGATGGACATTAAGCTAGGCCTCTCAAGGAACTGCTGGCTACTATTTGCTTTAAATTGCTAGTTCAACAAGAGTATTAGCATTCCTTTGCCAGGACAATGTTATTTATTTTCTGAGTATTAGTGCCGTAAAATGGTGGTGCTTAGATAGTAACAATAGTCTCATAAATCCAACCTTTATCAATCTGGATGAATACGTGCAGAGTTGATAGCTCTATTTTAACACATCAATGATGCCTTTGCTATCTCTCTGATAAAATGGGGCAATCTTTATACAAGAGCAAAAATGCTGAAAATAGCAGTTCAGGAGTTTATATATTTAAGCATAGCTTGGAACACTTAAATATACAGTCTACAAACGCAGCAAAAATGAATAACAAAATCAACACTTTTCCCCTGCAAGTAGTGCTTGGAAGGGAAGAGATTCCAATTTATCCAATGGAACCTCCCCCCACCCTTCTTCCATGGCTTACAAATATAACCTATTGGTAGATACAGAAACAACACATCGTGGTGGAAAACTTTGCATTCCCTAATCCAATACAGGGGTGTTTTTTTCTGCTATTTTTCCTTCTTTCTCCCTGTTGCTCGTTATTGCAATTGGAAATCTCTGATAAACATGACAACATGATTTAATACCACTTTATAATTTATATTATAAATATTTGATACCATTGATTTAATACCATTTAATATCACTTTATAATGCCTTGGTAAGGCCATACTTGGAATACTGCATTCAGTTTTGGTTGCCACTATGTAAAAAAGATGTGGAGACTCTAGATCTAGAAAGAGTGCAGAGAGGAGCAACAAAGATGATTGGGAGACTGGAGGCTAAAACATATAAAGAACGGTTGCTGGAATTGGGTATGGCTACTCTAGTGAAAAGAAGGACTGGGGGAGACATGATAGCAGTGTTCCAATATCAAAGGTGCTGTCACAAAGAAGGGAGGGTCAATCTATTCTCCAAAGCACCTGAAGACAGGACAAGAAGCACTGGATGGAAACTAATCAAGGAGAGAAGCAACCTAGACTAAGGATAAATTTCCTGACAGTACAATTAAGCAGTGGAATGACATGTCTCCAGAAGTTGTGAATATTCCAACACTGGAAGTTTTTAAAGAAGAGATTAGATAACCATTTGTTATTTATGAAATTGTATAGGATTTCCTGAGCAGTGAGACAGCAGGTTTCCTGAGCAGGGGTTTTCCTGAGCAGGGAGTTGGACCAAAAGACCTCAAAGCAGGCATGAAATGCTCCCGGTTCGGACCGGATCGCCCGATCCGGTAGCGATGGTGGCGGGTGGTTCGGAGAACCGGTAGCAAAAATCCCTGTGCCCCCCCACACCCCCACAATGCCCAGCTGAGCTGCATGATCATCAGAAGCTCTTTTTTTAACTTTTAAAAGCATTTTTTTCTACAACCTCTTCCGACGAAAAAATGCTTTTAAAAGTAAAAAAAAAGTGTTTGATGATCACGCGGCTCAGCTGGGATCATCAGAGGCTTTTCAAAGCATTTTTTTCTGCAACCTCTTGGCCAAAGAGGTGGTTTAAAAAATGCTTTGAAAAGTCTCTAACGATTCCGGCTGAGTTACCTGATCGGCAGAGAGGCATTTTTTAAAAAGCCTCCCTGACGATCCCAGCTGAGTTGCCTGATCGGCAGAGGCTTTTCAAAGCATTAGAAAAAAATGCTTTGAAAAGTTTTTTTTAAAAAAAGTTGGCCACACCTACCCAGTCACATTACCCCCCCACCAAGCCACGCCCACAGAACCGGTAGTAACAAATTTTACATTTCACCCCTGCCTCAAAGGTCCCTTCCAACTCTATTATTCTGTTATTCTGTTATGAGGGGAGCAGGAAGTGACACTCATAGGAATATATAGCAGGAAACTCTTGAGCATGACAATCTGGGCATGAAACAGATGTATTTAACTCTTCAACATTGTTTTTGTGAATTAATTGCTCTTAGTGTTTGTGCTACGGCAAGCCATAAGTCTTACACACCACTCTGGCAACATATGCCAGTATTAAAAGCAAAAAAAAAAAAAGATGGGCCTCTTATTTTCACAAAAGCTCTTTTAACTAATCAGAAGAGCATTTATCACATTAAATACAATGGAATTCTGCAATATTTTATTATTTCAGAGCTTAAATATATATATTGTAGAAAATCGCAATTCCTCTTGGAACAATTTCATTCATTCATTCATTCATTCAATTTCTATATACTCAACTCAACCAGGTGACTCTGGGTGGTTTACAATTCAAAAATTATAATTAAAACATCTACAAAAGAAATAAGTATAAACAACAACTGATAGTAATGCTATTAATGATTAAGCGACTAATAGTAAAGTTATTTGGCTCTAGAATTAAGTTAATTCATATCAATTATTAAAGAGTATGGTATGGTTATCATGATAACTCCAGGTTTTACAGGACTTATCATTGTTGTGATGACAGACAACTGGCAACAACTGCTATCTGTCAGAGACTAGAATAGGTATAAATCAGGGGTGCTATTCAGCAGGTTCTGGAGAACCGGTAGCGGAAATTTTGAGTAGTTCAGAGAACTGACAAATATCAACTCTGGCTGGCCCTAGAGTGGGGTGGAAATTGAGATTTTGCAATATCCTTCCCCCAGGAGTGGGGAGGGAATGGGGATTTTGCAGTATCCTTCCCCTGCCACGCCCACCAAGCCACACCAAGCCATGCCCATAGAACAGGTAGTAAAAAAGATTGAATTCCACCACTGGTATAAATAACATTTTCCAAGTTAAGGAGCAGAAAGCAAGCCCCAGGAAGGGGAATGAGTGATTTGGCAATTCATTAAAAAAAAAGTGATCTCAAAGATTTTCAGTCCATAGATTCATCTTCTTGGGCTGAGGTTGACAGTGGGAATAAGCCTCAGAAGATGGTGGCATCAGGTTGACCTTGTCATGACTCAGGAGTTAAACAAAGTCCAACTGGTTTAGTATCTGAATTGGAGGCCATAGAAAATTCTAGGACATCAAAAAACATATCAGAAGAAAGCTATTAAATAGACTTTTGTAGCATAGGGCATGTCCAAGAGTCAGGCTTGACTTGAAGGAGACTCTTCCTTTAAGAGCAGAAATGGTAGCTTTGCGTCCATTGTCACCAAAAGTGGAGAATGCAAGGAAATAAGGGACAAAAGCATCTATAAACACAGGGAAACCAACAAAATGATGGGTTTTTTTCATACCCCTGAAAGTTCTACTTATTCCAAAGGGTTTCAGATAAACTTTCCCACAGAAGATTATAAGTAAACAACAAAGAGTAAATAATTAAATACGTATTATCTTCATAGAAAGAATGACCTCTCTCTCCCTCTGTGTATATATGAGTGGATGTATTAAGAAAACTAAGATCATGGCTCCTGGCCCTCTCAATTCCTGCAGTACTGCATTCTAACCACTGTGACTCCACGACTCTACAAAGATGAGGGGGTCAAACTATTTTCCAAAGCACCAAAAGGCAAGACAAGAAGCAATGGAAAGAAACTTAACAAAGAAAGAACCAATCTAGACTCAAAGAGAAATTTCCTAATGGTGAGAGCAATTAACCAATGGAATAGCTTCCCTCCAAAAGTTGTGTGTGTTCCATCATTGGAGGCTTTTAAGGACCAACCATTTGTCTGAAATGAAAGAGGGTCAGCTGCTTAAACAGGGGATTGGACTAGAAGACCTCTGAGGTCCCTTCCA
>WNWU01000035.1:4442046-4475896 GCA_012654045.1 Ptyas mucosa
CTATTCCAGGGGTTCCCAAACTTGGCAGCTTTAAGACTTGTGGACTTCGACTCCCAGAATTCTCCAGCCAGCATAGCTGGCTGGAGAATTCTGGGAGTCCAAGTCCACAAGTCTTAAAGCTGCCAAGTTTGGGAACCCCTGTTCTATTCTATGCCAAGAAATTTAAAAAATGCTTGCTCCTGGGGAGGAAAGCTATGGCAAATCTAGATACCTTACTAAAAAGCAGAGACATCACCCTGCCAACAAAAATGTGTATAGTCAAGTCTATGGTTTTCCCAGTTGCAATGTCTGGCTGTGAAAGTTGGACCATAAGGAAGGCTGAGAGAGGTACATTTTTTATACAAAAAATAAGAAATTATTTATTAGATTTATAAGGCTGTCCATGTCAGATGCAGGAGTCTTTTGCCAATGCAAACAAATCAATAAGTATTTAAAATCACTGGGATATTTCTTGTAAAATTACCATAGAATATCCACAATCCATAGAATCCATGTGTTCTGTGTTGACTTTGTAAGTATGGCTTCACCCAAAGCTTAGCTTGTTTTAGATATTATTTTTACAATATTTTTCCTTCTTCAATTTTCAGTTTGATAAGTTTGTATATGAAAATGCAATGATATGGTTGCTACTTTTAAACTGCAGTCAATAGTATGCCTTTTGTTTTCTCATTGTAGTTTTCTTGTGAAAGGATTTTCTAAGTAACACAAGAATAACTGAGGACTCTAAAAAAAACCTGTGGAGTTGATTTGTTTTCCTTGTAACAAAGTGGAGGTAATTTTTTAAAAAGTCAAACCAGGTCTACGTATATGAATTTGAAAGGATTTGACTGAAAACAGCAGTGCTACATTGGTCTACCTTTTCGCTTACCTACCATACAAAACAATGGAAAACTATTTATTTCCAGTTTTAAGTCTCAGTAATTGTCTGAATTATTTTACCAACAGTTTCTCTCTTTATGCCTTTGCCTCCTTTAGAGATAATTATGCCAGAAACAGTTGGACTTTTAAAGCATATTTTTCTCTGAACTCCAGTTTTCAGTTCTAGCCAACTCTAAGCTTTTATGTATTAGCAAATTATGTTTGAGCTTAACATATGTGTTATTCCTAGCCTGTACCCCTCTAAAGGATGATGTTGATGACCACTTGACCGCCATCAGTGAAATATCTTTCATGCTAGTCTAGGGAATAAATACAAAAACCTGGAAACTGCAAGAACAATTTCCAACTCTTATGTGTAATGAGTTTGTTCAGATGGCGTCTCTTTGATTGATCTGAAATCTTTCTTCCCAGAAACATCTCATCCCGTGGACCAAGTTCCTGTTTATGAGCTAAAGCTATCAAGTGAGTCTCCGTTTCGGTAAGGACCAGCTTCTCCCCTGCCCCCCCTTCCAAGAAAGTATGAACTCTTGAGAACTTTGTGTTTCAAAAGGAGCCTTTTATTGAAAGGGATGAAAGCAAGTCAAAACTCAAAACAGGCTCTGGGGTCCCTCAGGGCATGCAGTTCAGGATAAAGGAAATTAGGAACCCACTCCCCACCATCTGATATGGATTCCGACCAATCCGTCATTGTGAAGATGAATTGTAGAAGCCTCTCTGAGAAACAGATAAGAAGAGCCTCTCAGGGTCATTTTACAATCCACTCGTTCTCCCCTTCCCTTTCATTTCCCAAGGTGTGAGAATTCTGCAGGCATTCCTGGCACCAGGCAACAGTTATAAATCAGGTTAAAGTTTATACAAAGAGGACCAGGCAGGAAATTGGATACTTAGGACACATAGGAAAATAACTAAATGTGATAACTCCAAATCCCCTCTTCTTCCACGAAGAATGGCAGATACACGGATCTGACCATTTCTTTTGCTTCTTTGCTTTCCTCTCTATTTCTTTCCTAGCCTTCCCACAGTCTCCTTCTCCTAGTAGTAGTAATAGTAGTAGTAGTAGTAGTAGTAGTAGTAGTAGTAGCAGCAGGAGAAATAGACAAATGATAGACAGACAGATGATAAACACACAGAGATAGAGGGAGATGAATAACTAGATGGATAGATAGATAGATAGATAGATAGATAGATAGATAGATAGATAGATGAGAGAGAGAGATGGATGGATGGATGGATGGATGGATGGATGGATAGATAGATAGATAGACAGACAGACAGACAGACAGACAGAGACAGAGATGATACAGAGAGATGATACAGGTAGACAGATGATAAATAAAAGATAGAGATAGATAGATAGATAGATGGATGGATGGATGGATGGATGCTCCCTGAGCTTGGTTGTTTTCTTGCAGATATTTCATTACCCAAACTAGGTAACATTATCAGTGCTAGACAGATATCAGTGACAGACAGACACACAGATGATAGATAGGTAGGTAGGTAGGTAAATGGATGGATTGATTCCTTGGTGCTTCCTGGGCTTGGTTGTTTCCTTGTAGACATTTCATTACCCAAACTAGGTAACATAATCAATGCTAGATAGGTATCAATATTAGATAGATAGATAGATAGATAGATGGATGGATGGATGGGGAGGGAAGGGAGGGAGGGAGGGAGGGAGGGAAGGAGAGAGAGAGAGTGAGAGTGAAAGAGAGAGAGAGAGAAGACAGACAGATAAATAGAATGAACCACTCAAATGACAACTTGCTCTAGCATGAATGCTTATGTCAGAGGGAAGGCCAATACATTTATCAACTGAAAAAAAAATGAGCTTGACGGGGTAATGATCAGGTTTAATGGTTCTGCTTCCTAGCAGAGATTTCTGAACTATTTTCAGTCTCCCTCTTCCAACGGGGCACCATGAAAATCTCAATACAAGGATTGTCAGATGGAGCTTCTAAGTCTCAGCATGCCTTTTAAAAAGGCGATGTGCCCCAAGTGAGGTTAGAGTTATTGTTTAATTAGACAGAAAATGCCACGTACGAGAAGCATGTCAGAATAACACATATAGAGTCAAAAGCAGTGCAAAATTAAGCAGTGCCATCATTTTTATTTCAAAATAGGAAAGTAATGACTCATTAAGTGTCACATCTGCCTGATAATTACCTTCAAAATTTCTAGTTCAGGAGTGTGTTGCCACTGTCTAAGTTGTTTTATTTTCCCTAGGAATTAAATCACTTGATGTTTCATTTTATACACTCAATCCTGGCCATCAGTCTGGTACGGCAATGGATTTTGGAGAAGATCAGACCCATCACATAAGCATAAAATATATAGTTTTATATAATTATTGCACTTACCTTGGGCCACTTCTCTGGTGAATTAGGACTCTTATAGAATATGATGGGCGAGATGTTGATGGTTATTTCTTTTTAAAAAATGTAGTAAGTCAATTGGGGTGGGGCAATGTGCTGAAATGTAAAATTTGTTTCTATCGGTTCTGTGGACGTGGCTTAGGGGGTAATATAATTGAGTGGGCATGGCCAACTTTTTTTTTTTTTACTTTTAAAACCATTTTTTCTACAACCTCTTCGGCTGAAGAGGTTGTAAAAAATGCTTTTAAAAGCCTCTGACGATCCCAGCTGACTTGCCTGATCGGCAGAGGCTTTTTTTTTTAAAGAAACATTTTTTCTACAACCTCTTCAACTGAAGAGGTTGTAAAAAAATGCTTTTAAAAGCCTCTGACGATCCCAGCTGAGCCGCGCGATCATCAGAGGCTTTTTTTTTTAACTTTTAAAAGCATTTTTTCAGCTGAAGAGGTTGTAGAAAAAATGCTTTTAAAAATAATAAAAACAAAAGCCTCTGATGATTGTGCGGCTCAGCTGGGCAATGGGGGGAGGCAGGGATTTTTGCTACCGGTTCTCCGAACCACCCACCGCCATCGCTACCGGATCAGGCGATCTGATCCAAACTGGGAGCATTTCACCCCTGGGGTGGGGGTGCACGCACACATTTGTGTGCGTGGCTTTGAGTTAGTCCTAACTATAAAGACAAGTTCCTGCAGTTTTCATGACAACATTTTTGCAAGTGGTTTGTGGCTGCCTTCTGCCTCGCACTGAGAAGCTGCGACTGACCCAAAGTCATCCAGTTGGCTTCCACGGCCAAAGGCAGGAAGCCAACACAGATTGTCCAACTCCTAGTTAAGCACCTCAAGTACAACTGGCATAATCTGAAACCACGACAGCAAAACTAGGAACAGTATTCTTGATTGGTTCAACCATTCCCATGGCTATTGCTATCCTAAAGGTTTCCTGTAGCGTCAACACATTTGCTCGTGACTGGCAAGTCACAATTCTGAAGGATGTTTTAGCACTACATCTACACAAGTCTTCAAAATACAATCCAATGCTCTTCCATTCAGAAGGAAGTTGTTGGGGCCTGTTAGCCGCTGGCCCCTCCAGAAGTCGAATCAGAGAGGAGGAGGAGGAGACGTGGGAGTCAGGGTCAGCATCAAAGCAACCTGGGAGCTTCAAGGGAGAAGGGGGAATGGAGATGGCAGAGAGAGAGAGACAGAGGCGGAGCCTGGGCTATCCATCAGCCCTCAGATGGAGAGTCAAGAGCCCCCAGGTCTGGAGGTGGCTGATGAGGAAGAGGAGGAACAGCTGGGTCCAGTGCCTGATGCACAGATGCGCAGAAGGCAAAGGAGAGGAGAGCAGTGGAAATCTATAGGCCGATCCTTGGAAAGGAAGAGCCACCACTGCTAGCGAGGCCCCATCCTAGCTCTGGGAATAAAAGGCAGGGGGAAGAGATGAATAGATGTGGCAGACAACAATTCATCTCCTGGACGAACGGACTTGTTAGCCTGTGAGATAAACTTTTTGCCGGGGCTGCCAGCACTCCTAATAAAGGAATCTTTTGAGTTCATGTCAGAGGGTTTGTCGTGTTTGGGGAGCTGGGTCAGAACAGAAGGTCTACTGTTCTGTAGGAGTTTCTCCCCGGCCATTGGCTAGCGTCTAACAAACTGGAATGACAATCAGTGACAACTGATGGAAAGCATGTTCCACTTAATAGTTTAAGGATCCTATAAAGACAATAAGCCAGAGTGGATGAGGCAAATCATACGTATCAACCACATATGCGTAGAAGAATGGAGACACCAGAATCTGAGTTCTTTGTTCTACAGCATGGGGGATGGGGGAAATAAATTTATACAGGTAGTCCTCGACTTACAACAGTTCTTTTAGTGACCATTCAAAGTTACAATAGCACTGAAGAAAGTGACTTATTTTTCACAGTTATGACCTTTGCAGCATCTCCATGATCATGTGATCAAATTTCAGATGCTTAGCTACTGGTTCGTACTTATATCCCGGGGTCATATGATCACCTTTGGAAGCAAAAGTCAATAGGGAAGCCAGATTCACTTAACAACCAGATTACGAATTTATCAACTGCAGTGATTCGCTTAACAACTGTGGCAAGAAATATTGTAGAATGGGACAAAACTCTCTTAACCTATGTCTCACTTAACAGCAGAAATTTTGGGCTCAATTGTGATCGTAAATTGAGGACTACCTGTATAAAGTGGCAAGAAGAACGTGCAAAATTGAACTTTTTCTTTATCCTTTATTGTCTGACACAGATTTTTAAAAACGTTATCCCTGCTCTTTGTCACAATTGTTATCTTCTTAAAACAGTTGTGATATTGTGTTTAAGAATGAGATGTTCTTGGTATCCTCAATAGGATTGGAAGAGATTAGGTAAGACTTTGCTCCAGGATGTTAATTGTCTTCAAAGTTAGGGTGGATAATGGCTGAATTAGAGCTTTTTCTGTTGCAGAGCCTTGTTTATGCGTTTCTACCTGAAGAGAGATAGGCTAGTTTCTAGCGCCCTTTAGGTATTAGTTTAAACACATTTTATTATCCCAAATGTTCAAAGGACGGAAAAGCTCTCCATTTATTTGTTCATTAATGCTGCCTGCCTGTATTTATGTGCTATGATGTTACAGTTTTTTAAATCTGCTCTGCTAACAGTTTTTTTTTCATTTCCCTTGCATCTTTTTTTTTAAAAAAATACCTTTGCTATTAAGGATTATCCCAATGCTACGATTTCCTTCTCTTGTTATCCTGACCACCTGGTGCCCCTCTTTAAATCCTTGCATTGGTTTCCTGTCTATTTCAAAGCTTGTAAAAGGCTTTATATCCCTTATCTTCAAAACCATCTTCCATGAGATAAAGCTTCCCTGCATCCTGAAACAAACCAAGGTTTTCAGTTTCCCCTTTCTTACGCCTCTATAAGAAGATCTCGCTTCCGTCTTCCAAATTCCTTTTTAATACTCGGCTAAAGTCGGCTTTCCCCGAAACGAGTTGGAACCAGCGAAGCCAGTGTTATGATTAAGCAAAGAGAAACAATTACTGTAGGCTACTAATGTTAAATGATGGGCAGCAAAGAACTGGAAGAGTACGTTATGCATCATGCGTTTTATGCTTCATCCCCTAAGCTAGCCAGTTATCTTTGAAGCAATGAAGGATCTTGCTTCATCACTAACGCTAAACCAAGCATCCATTCCGAGGCTTTTATACAATAAATGGAAAGGGCACCATCCAAATCTTTCCTTCTATAAATAGTCAGTTTTGGGTTTTCTCTGGAAACACAGTTCTAGACTAGTATTTGTCCTAACTTGGCAACTTTAAGATGTGCTGAAGTCCACGCCTTATTTAATTTGTATCCCGCCTTTATTATTCTTACAAATAACTCAAGGCAGCCAAACATACTTAATATTCCTTCCTTCTCTTCTTTTCTCCAAAACAGCAACCCTGTGAGGTCGGTTGGACCGAGAGTTTGTGACTGGCCCAGCTGGTTTTCATGGCTAAGGTGGGACCTGAACTCACAGTCTCCTGCTTTCTAACCTGGTGCTTTAACCACTAGTCCAAATGGGCTCTCGCATATCTTTAAATATTATGCCTGATGAGTTGAAGCCCACACAATTTAAGGTTGACAAAGTGGAAAAACACTGGTCTAGACCAAGAGAAGTGGGTGTGGGTGCCTTCCAGAGGTTTTAAAAGACAGCAGTATCAAGGAATATAAATCCTTCCATTCCTCACTATCCTCTCTGAGGAAGCTGAGGAAGCTTCTTGGATGAGAAGTGAAACGTCTTCAAGGAAAAAAACAAGGAAGTCCAGTTGCCTCCTGAAAAAGCACCTTTGGGACCAAGACCCGATTGGCCTAGAGGTGGAGCTCTTGCCTCACAATCAGGAGGTTGTGAGTTCGATCCTAGGTAGAGGCAGATGTAGGGTGTCCTGCCTGGGCAGGGGGTTGGACTCGATGACCCCCAAGGTCCCTTCTAACTTTGTTAATCTGTTAAATGACCTGGATGACTAAGAATCTCTACAGACTATCAACCTGCAAATTCACTCTGATGGTTAAAGATCATAGATTTATAAAGCTGGAAGGGACCAAGTATCATACAGTCTGTCCTAGATACAATATATTCCTACCCTAACAAAGATTATTTATTTATTTTATTTATTTATTTTATTAGATTTATATACCGCCCTTCTCCCTGAGGGGACTCAGGGCGGTGAACAGCCATAAATAAAAAACATATATACAAAATTTAAAGGCCAAATAAAACCGAATTAAACATTGGCCCCAATATTTAAAACCCCAAATTTAAAATATTAAAACCCCAAATTAAAATATTTACAATTTAAAATTTCTAAATTATTTTACAAAAGAAGGGGAAAAGGGAAGAATTAGGCCAGGCCTGCCTGGTGGAACAGGAAAGTTTTTAACTCACGGCGGAAGGCACAAAGATCCGGGATCCTCCGTAACTCTGGGGGGAGCTCGTTCCAGATGGTGGGTGCCCCCACAGAGAAGGCTCTCCCCCTGCGGGCTGCCAGCCGACATTGTTTGGCCAACGGCACCCGGAGGAGCCCCTCTCTGTGGGAAAGTACCGGTCGGTGGGAGGCTATTGGTGGTAGTAGGCGGTCCCGTAAGTACCCGGGTCCTAAGCCATGGAGCGCTTTAAAGGTGGTAACCAACACCTTGAAGCGCACCCGGAAGACCACCGGGAGCTAGTGCAGCTTAATCATTAAGATGATTAATATATAGCGGATGTATTTTTTTTTTCTGTTTCCTATCCTAGTGTCAATTCCCTCTTTTTCTGCTACTTCCTTGAATCTATTTTAGAGTATAACCTATTTAGTCCAGGAATTACTTAGGCATGTGATCTTTTTAAAAAATGTAATACGTTGTGATAAAACCATGTGGAAACACTTAATAATGATGATGGATATCATGAACCATGCTGAATATCATCAGAACTGTAGGATGGAGTAGGAACATATTAAAGTGATTATAAAAACAAATAAAACCAGTTGGAAGAAAAACAGCCCTGACCTGATTTTATTTTTTTTTAAAATAAATATTTAATATTTTAATATATCTAAAGCTAACGGTAACCAATCAGTTTTAAGAATCAGATTTGGTTCCCTAGGAGCACACAACATGTACATTCTGAATTATCTCTCTTCTGTATTAACAGGGGGACAGAAATAAATGCCTTTAAATCTTCTTTGAGATTACAAATCATCCAAACAGACCCTAAAAAAACACACAAAAATACCCAGCTTATAGCTATTAGATAGATTTCAGCATATTACACAACAGGGATTAAAAACAGTAAAACAGCTGCCATCCCCATGTGTCTGATGGTGTAAGGATCCTGCCCACCCCTCCCCCAGCCACCCTCTCTTCCTTTTCACTCAGTTCGGCGGTTCACATCCCTAGTACAGGTCTCCTGTGTGAGCAAGGGGTTGGACTAGATGACCTCCAAAGGTCCCTTCCAACTCTGTTACTGTTAAAAAGCTATCCAACAGGGGGGAAAAACACCTGTCTTCAGATCAATTGTTATAGTGAGTCTCATTTAATCATTTTTAGAAGAAAAAAGAGAGACTTTGCTTATGCTCAAGTAGAAAAAAACAAAAAAACATCCACCCCACCCCCCACCCACCCACCCACCCCACACACTCTAAGCATTCTCCTTAAGCAGAAACTATAGAGGCAGCCTCTAGAAAGAGATTATAGGTTATCTAAAGTGACTAAGATGATCAAGTAATGGATAATGCCATTTTTGCTCTATAATGTTGGATTAGACCAGGGGTCAGCAACCTGTGGCTCTGGAGCCGTATGTGGCTCTTTCACCCCTCTACTGCAGCTCCCTGTCACTCAAAATATGCAGCACCCGCCGGCATGCGATTTATTGAGCTTTTCAACCCCCGGTAGGCCAACCATGGATAAATCCAAGAAAAGAAAGTTTTCAGAAGAAAACAGAATGTTTAATTCAACTACATAGGCTAGTTTTGTGGCTGCTCAAGAAATAATCAGGCACGGGAAGGATTTTGTGGCTCCCAGTGTTTTCTTTTCTGTGGGACACGGGTCCAAATGGCTCTTTGAGAGTTTAAGGTTGCAGACCACTGGATTAGATTTAAAGAAGCCGATCTCATCTTTGCAAAAAAATAAATAAATACCTAAAATGTATTGGGTAACCACCAGCTTCTCTTGGTCTGATTCATCTCAGAGGCCTGATGTGAAGCTGAGTTTGCGATGGAAGAAGGCAATCGTCTGTTCCGCCTTAAATTTAAGGCCAGACTTATGCTTAGGTTAAGTAAAACAACTGCCTTCCTCAAGGAAGGAACAGAAGGTGGGACAAGATGGAAACTGAGGGGTCCTTGTCTATGGAGAGTTTCCATCATCCAGGTCATGGTTGCCCAAAGGTGCTTTTTTTAAAAAAAGGCAAACTGGACTTAAGAACTGAAGAAGCTTCTTGGATGAGAAGCAAAACATCTTCAAGGAAAAACAAAGTCCAGTTTGCCTTTTGTGGGGGGGGGGAAGCACCTCTGAAGGATTCTTGGTGGTCTCTGAGCTTGGTTGATAATGAAAAATCTGCAAGAAAACAACCAAGCTCAGAGACCACCAAGAATCCTTCAAAGGTGCCTTTTCCCTCCAAAAAGGCAACTGGACTTAAGTTCTTAAGAAGCTTCTTGGATGAGAAGTGAAATGTCTTCAAGGACTCCTCATTTCAACCCTACAAATATTCTCCTTTATTGGTAAGATGCTAAAGGTAAAGATTCCCTTCACACATATGTCCTAGTCATTCCCGACTCTAGGGGGCGGTGCTCATCTCCATTTCAAAGCTGAAGAGCCAGCGCTGTCCGAAGACGTCTCCGTGGTCATGTGGCCGGCATGACTCAACACCAAAAGCGCACGGAACGCTGTTACCTTCCCACCAAAGGGGGTCCCTATTTTTCTATTTGCGTTTTTTACGTGCTTTCGAACTGCTAGGTTGGCAGAAGCTGGGACAAGTAACGGGAGCTCACCCCGTTACTCGGCACTAGGGATTCGAACTGTTGAACAGCAGACCTTTCGATCGACAAGCTCAGCGTCTTAGCCACTGAGCCACCATGTCCCCTTTTAAATTTTTAAATGGTAACTGCCCACCAATTCTCAGAGCTTTGTGATCTGGTTGTCCCTTGCTACTATAGTTGCAATAAACCACAGATCTCTGCATTCGGACATTATGCATGCTTTTGTAAATGAAAAGAAGTAACACCAACATTTCACTCAGTTTACTGATGTTTGGTAAGCACCTGCCTATTAAAACATCCACTGTATAATATTTCTACGAAGTCACTCAACGTACGAAAAATGGGTGTTATTGTCATGATGTAGGCAAAGATAAGGCA
This sequence comes from Ptyas mucosa, assembly GCA_012654045.1. NCBI lineage: Eukaryota > Metazoa > Chordata > Lepidosauria > Squamata > Colubridae > Ptyas > Ptyas mucosa. The sequence goes on from WNWU01000035.1 coordinate 4,452,672, forward strand.
ATGACAAAGAATAGTTAAAAATATGTGTTGGAGAGTTGAATTCTCCAAATTAGCAGTTTGGGTTTGCAAATGCTTTATTGCCATACTAAATATTGCTTGATCAATGACTGTAATAAAAAATATTTATCTATCTAGCATACTAAGTAACATCATTAGTGCAGGAGATAAAGCTCCAACAAGTTATTCGCTGAGAACCGTTAGAAATAACTTTTATTCACACCTTGCTGCTTGCAAGCTGTGGATGGTAGTTTATTTGCATATTTTTAGCTCTGTTTGTGATGTTCTAACTAGCTCGTTATATACTGGCCTAGAAACCAGGCGATTGGGAGTTCTAATCCTGCCTCTGCCATGAAAGCTGGCTGGGGAACATTGGGCCAATCACCAGGAGACAGTGAGTTCTAGTCCTACCTTAGGCATGAAAGCCAGCTAGATGATATTGGGTCAATCAGAAGGAGGCCATGAGTTCTAGTCTCGCCTTACGCATGAAAGCTGACCGGCTTAGATGAATTACTCTCTTCCAACCCAACTCATGTTAAAGGGTTGTTGTGGGGGGAAAAAGGAGGCAGAAGGAGATGTATGCATGTTTGCTTCCTTGAGTTACTTACAAAGTAATAAAGGCTGGATGAGCATCTAAAACACAAACAAACAAATATGCTAATTAAAAGGTGAATTAATGGGTGATAAAAGAAGACCAGGGTTTACAATCTTTGTTTCTTGAGATGGTGTATTTTGGTAAATGCACCGGAATCATTGCAACGTTGTATATTCACAGTTCTATTGTCATGTTTTTAGAACCTTCAGCCAACAGATCTTAAACAATTTTGCCTTCTCCTTATGTCAGAATAAAAGAATAATAGAGTTGGAAGGGATCTGAGAGGTCTTCTAGTCTAACCCCTTGCTCAAGCAGGAGACCCTATATGGCAGATAAATGGCTCTCCAATCTCTTCACAGGACATTATTTTAATATTCCTCTGCATATTGAGTTGCATCCCTCTTCTCATCTCTCTTTGAGAGCCTCCTAGCACTTAGCACTTAAACTTATATAGCACTTAACAGTGCTTTACAGCTCTCTCTAAGCGGTTTACAGAGTCAGCACATTGCCCCCAACAATCTGGCTTTGCCCCCTCATTTCGGGGTCCCCAATCTTGGAAGGATGGAAGGCTGAGTCAACCTTGAGCCACTCAGAATTGAACTCCTGGCGGTTGGCAGAATTAGCCTGCAATACTGCATTCTAACCACTACACCACTACGGTTCTTATATAGCAATAGCACTTAGACTTATATACCGCTTCATAATACTTTTACAGCCTCTCTAAGCGGTTTACAGAGTCAGCCTCTTGCCCTCAATAATCTGGGTCCTCATTTTACCGATCTTGGAAGGATGGAAGGCTGAGTCAACCTTGAGCTGGTCAGGATCAAATTGCCAAGCTGCCGTCAGCCGTCAGTCAGCAGAAGTAGTACTGCATTCTAACCACTGTGACTCCACGACTCTACAAAGATGAGGGGGTCAAACTATTTTCCAAAGCACCAAAAGGCAAGACAAGAAGCAATGGAAAGAAACTTAACAAAGAAAAAACCAATCTAGAATCAAAGAGAAATTTCCTAATGGTGAGAGCAATTAACCAATGGAATAGCTTCCCTCCAAAAGTTGTGTGTGTTCCATCATTGGAGGCTTTTAAGAACCAACCATTTGTCTGAAATGAAAGAGGGTCACCTGCTTAAACAGGGGATTGGACTAGAAGACCTCTGAGGTCCCTTCCAACTCTATTATTCTATATTCTATTCTATGCCAAGAAATTAAAAAAATGCTTGCTCCTGGGGAGGAAAGCTATGGCAAATCTAGAAAGCTTACTAAAAAGCAGAGGCATCACCCTGTCAACAAAAATGCCTATAGTCAAGGCTATGGTTTTCCCAGTTGCAATGTATGGCTGTGAAAGTTGGACCATAAGGAAGGCTGAACGCCAAAGAATCGAGACCTTTGAACTCTGGTGCTGGAGAAGACTCCTGCGAGTTCCTTGGACGGCAAGGTGATCAAACGGGTCAGTCCTAGAGGAGATCAACCCTGACTGCTCTTTAGAAGGCCAGGTCCTGAAGATGAAACTTAAATACTTTGGCCACTTAGTGAGAAGGTAGGACTCACTGGAGAAGAGCCTAATGTTGGGAAAGATTGAGGGCAAAAGAAGAACGGGAAGACAGAGAATGAGGTGGCTGGATGGAGTCACTGAAGCAGTCGGAGTGAGCTTAAATGGACTCTGGGGGATGGTAGAGGGCAGGAAGTTCTGGAGGAACATTGTCCATGGGGTTGCGATGGGTTGGACACGACTTTGCAACTAACAACAACAACAATTCTATGCTCAAAGATGTTGTCCATTCTCTGTTACTATATCTACTTTTCCAAAACCCAAGAGACAGATTTTTTTTTTTGCTATTTTAAGCAGCATTAGGATAATTCTTCTGAAGCCAGGATTGCTGAACACTTCAGAGGAGCTTATCCATATGTTACTTTTACAGCTGCACGGTTTCCCTAATGTACAAGTTGCAATTAGCTTTCAACTCATTTTGAAGGTATAAAACCATTCCACAAATGTTTATTGTAGCGGCTTTTAAGTAAATGCAGATTCAGGATATCTGTCTGATCTCTTTTAACACTGGTTTAACAAAACATCACGTTTTGAGATTGGTAAACTGCTTAAAAGGAAATTAGACGCTTACAGTATTCTTTATAGTGCATAGAAGAAGAAAAGAGAAGGAAAAAATTTGACCTGGGTTTACACATGTTTTCTTATCAAGGTTTTTGAAGAAAATAAAACTGACACAAGTAAGAGGTTGACAGTATATTACTGTATTTGAGACACAACATATACAAATGCAGAAAAGAGCAACAAAGATGATTAGGGGACTGGAGGCTAAAATATATGAAGAATGGTTGCAAAAACTGGGTATGTCTCGTTTGATGAAAAGAAGGACTAGGGGAGACATGATATCAGTGTTCCAATATCTCAGGGGTTGCCACAAAGAAGAGGGAGTCAAACTATTCTACAAAGCACTTGAGAGTAGGACAAGGAGCCTGGTTTAGCTCAGCAGACTAAAAAGCATGGTGATTAAAAACCAGCTGTCTGCAATTACTGTAAGTTCGAATCTCACCAGGCTCAAGGTTGACTCAGCCTTCCATCCTTTCTAAGGTAAGTTAAATGAGGACCCAGTTTGTGGGGGCCATAAGCTGACTTTGTATAAATATACAAAAGTATGAAGGCTATTGCTTAACGCATTGTAAGCCACCCCGAGTCTCCGGAGAAGGGCAGCATATAAATCAAAAAAAGAAAAAAGAAGAAGAAGAAGACAAGAAGCAATGGGTGGAAACCAATCAAGGAGAGAAGCAACTTAGAACTAAGGCGACATTTCCTGATGGTTAGAACAATTAATCAGTGGAACAACTTGCCTCCAGAAGTTTTGAATGCTCCAACACTGGAAGTTTTTAAGAAGATTTGTCTGAAGTGGTGTAGGGTTTCCTGCCTAAATAGGGGGTTGGACTAGAAGACCTCCAAGGTCCCTTCCAACTCTGTTATTATATTATATTAAATACTGATTCCTTCTCCTCTTTCGAAGTGACAATAACAGAGTTAGAAGGGACCTTGGAGGTCATCTAGTCCAACCCCCTGCTCACGCGGGAGACCTATACTAGGGATTCGAACCACCAACCTTTCTGATTGACAAGCGTCCTAGCCACGGAGCCACCTAGGAAGCTAAGTTAATTAGAAGAAATGTCTACTTTCTTGTGGTCTACTAAGCCCTCAATGGGGCATCTTTGGTTGATCCCACAACTAAAGATGTGTCTGAGATCAATAATTAATTCTGCTTTCTGTATGTAACTCAGATCACAGAACCAATCGTCCAGTGAACTGAAGCATTTGAAGCCCGGAAAGTGGTTAAAAATGTAATCACCTAGATTTTCAAAATATTGTAACATGAAGCCATTCCTTTTTTTAAAGTTTGCAATGGTCTACATTTCATGTTTGTATGATCATCTATTATATTTTTAAAATTTGCCCAGAAAGGCTAAGAAAGTGGGGGACATATACAGTATCCCTGCCTGGAATACAAGGTTGTAATTGTAAGTAGTCCTCGACTTATGGCCATAATAGACTGGAGGCTAAAACATATATGAAGAACGGTTACAAGAATTTGGCATGGCGACGCCAACAGAAGAAAAAATAATACAAAAAATAATGGAATGCGCGGAAATGGATAGATTGACCAAAGAATTACAAGACAAAGAAGATACAGATTATTACTTAACTTGGCAAAGATGGTATGATTGGTTAGACAAAAAGAAAACGCAACAAAAATATATTAAATAAAATAGGAAGGGAACACCAAAAAGAACCAAACCTAAAGAAATATCGTTATATAATGAAGGAATAGATAAGTACATAAGTATATACATTAAAACATAGAATACCGATGTAATACTCTTTTCCCTTAAGATTCAAGCCATAGGACTTGATTTAAATGTGTAGTTAGTTTTTGTTGGGTATCGTATATATGTATGTCTGTTTTTGTTTATTTGTCTGATTAATAAAAATTTTAAAAAAGAAAGAATTTGGCATGGCTAGTCTAGTGAAGAGGAGGACCAGTGGAGACATGATAGCAGTCTTCCAATATTTGAAGGACGGCCACAGAAAGGAAGGGGTCAAGCTATTTTCCAAAGCACCAAAGGTCAGACAAAGAACAATGGATGGAAACTGATCAAGGAGAGATTCAACCTAAAAATAGGCAGACATTTTCTGACAGTGAGAACAATTAGCCAGTGGAATGGCTTTCCTTCAGAAGTTATGGGTGCTCCATCACTGGAGTCTTTCAAGAAAATTTCTGGCAAGACAAATTTCTGGTACAGGGCCTCCTACTTGACCAGGAGGTAGGACTAGAAGACCTCCAAGGTCCCTTTCAATGTTCTTATTCTGTTATTCTATCTTGTTGTGCTGCTTTCTTTGATTCCTGCCCACTTTTAGCTCGCAGACGTGTTCAAGGACAGATTTTGAAATGCTTTACCTGGTCTCCAGTGGTATGTTACTGTTCAGAACCCAACTGTTATGAAGATGCACGGAGTCCTGGGTATTTGGGGGCGATGGGGCGGCTGGATTCGGCTGGCTGCGGGTGGTCAACGATCTGGCTTGGAGGGAGTTGGCTGCTGAAGGAGGCTTTCGGCTGCAGGTGCACGCGTGGGGAGGTGGCGGCGGAGGTGGCAGTGGTCTGAAGGTAAACTGGTTGCGTGGGCTTCCTGGCATTTCTGCATTCAGGGAGAAAGCAAGCAAAACAAAGACTCCAAATTATTATTTTCCAGCAATGGATGGAAGCTAATCAAGGAGAGAAGCAACCTAGAACTAAGGAGAAATTTCCTGACAGAGAGAACAATTTATTTATTTATTTATTATACTTATATGCCACCTTTCTCCTAAAGGACTCGGGGCGGCTCACAGAAATTAAAACAATGAAAACAATAAAAATAGCTACAAAATAATCAATTAAAATCTCCCAATTAAAAATCACCCATCAGATCAGCAAATTTGTTGGAAAAGCCATGTCTTTAGGTCACAGTGGAAAGAGCGGAGGTCGGGGGCCATCCGGAGCCCCGTGGGTAACCCATTCCAGAAGGTCGGTGTGCCCACAGAGAACGCCCTCATCCTGGGCGCCACCAGCCGACATTGTCTGGCCGATGGCACCAGGAGGAGGGCAGTCCTATGTGAGCGCACAGGGTGGTGGGAGGAAGGCAGAAGGTGGTCCTGCAGGTACCCCGGGCCAATGCCATGTAGGGCTTTATAGGTAAGTACCAGCACCTTGAAGTGGATACGAAGGACCACCGGTAACCAGTGCAGCTCACGCAGGAGAGGTGTAACATGGGAGTAACGGGACGCTCCCGTAACAACCCGCACTGCCGCATTCTGGACTAGCTGGAGCCTCCGGATACACCCCAAGGGCAGCCCCATGTAGAGGGCATTGCAGTAGTCCAAACGAGAGATAACAAGAGCTTGGGTGACTGTTAACCAGAAGCTGTGCATGCTCCAACACTGGAAGTTTTTAAGAAGAGACTAGACAACCATTTGTATGAAATGGTATATGGTTTCCTGCTTGAGCAGGGGGTTGGACTAGAAGATCTCCAAGGTCTCTTCCAACTCTGTTATTCTGTTATTTTAAGCAACAAAGAACAGAGTGCCTTGGTCCCATAGGATTACAACATTGTCTAGACATTTAAATCAATATATCAAAGATGCCACATTTTATTTGCATCCTACATTTTTTTTACAAATAACATAAGGTGACAAACATATCCAACATACCTTTCTCCTATTTTCCCCACAACAACAATCTATCAACTTCGAACCGAACCTGGCAGAAGCCATTTTACTGTTCCTCAGTTGCCACACAGAAGGGGAAGGGGGGAAGGAGGTTGGAATACCTCGTTAGACACAACAAAGAACTTTCTCATGGGAACCAAGGTCATCTCCAGGGAAAAGGATAAAGTCGGGGAAGGAGTGCCTGGAAAGCCCGTCAATTGGCTAACATGACCTGTGACACTTGGGGATGGGTTTATTTCTTCTTTTAATTATACTGAAACCGTAGGTATTATTTAGAGCTGGTTTTCCTTTAATCTGTGCCAATATGATGTACTCAATAAAAAAGACCTTTGAGATGGATTCAAATCTCAGAGCTCTGATTTGTTTGGGTTCATTAGTCGGAACCTTGATACAGTCCTGTGAGGTGAGTTGGGCTGAGATAGAGGAATTGGCTCAAGGTCACTCAGCCGGCTTTCATGATTAAGGCAGGACTAGAACTCACAGTCTCCCTGTTTCTAGCCTGGTGCCTTAACTACTAGACCAAGCTGCCTCTCCAACTATCTGTGAGCTTAATTCAATTCCCATTGAAACACTCACAAAATGTATTCCTATGAAACCTTGTTTCTTCTTGTGTGGATCAAATTAAATCAGCCTATTACAGCACTAAGGGAAGACCCAAGAAGATAGCTAATATAAGGTAAAGGTAAAGGTTCCCCTCGCACATATGTGCTAGTTGTTCCCAACTCTAGGGGGCGGTGCTCACCTCCTTTTCAAAGCCAAAGAGCCAGCGCTGTCCGAAGACGTCTCCGTGATCATGTGGCTGGCATGACTCAACGCCAAAGGCGCACGTAACACTGTTACCTTCCCACCAAAGGTGGTCCCAATTTTTCTACTTGCATTTTTTACCTGCTTTCGAACTGCTAGGTTGGCAGACGTTGGGACAAGTAACGGGAGCTCACCTATTTACGCATCACTAAGGATTCAAACTGCTGAACTGCGACTTTTCGATCAACAAGCTCAGCATCTTAGCCACTGAGCCACCGTGTCCCTTATATCTAATATAGCTAGTCCTTAAATTTACAATCACAATTGAACCTGGATAATGGTGGTAAGTCATAACCTTTTATGACCTTTTTTGTGATGATTGTTAAGTGAACACCATGGTCATTAAGTTTCCCACAACAGGTGTGTTTTTGCTAGAATCTCAAAGTAACTGTCAGAAACTGGCAAAAACAATAAAACAAAGCAAAACAAAAAACAAGCTAGGATGCTATAAACAGCTGTAAATGTGAGCTACTTTTCAAGTGCCCAAAATGCAACCACATGACTGTGTGAGACTGGTTGTCGGAATTTTGAAACTGGGTCCTAATTAGCCCTGGGGAGCCTTAACTTTGAATGGTCATTAAGCGACCAGTCTTTAAACAAGGACTACCTGTAGTAGAACTCCTAGTTCTTTAATTTTTCCACAACAGAAAAATAATAAGTATATTAAGATCTAAAAATAATCAATAACAGGTATCATAAAATAAAACAGAATAAAAATGATATTGTAAGAAGCTCCAAACGGAATGAATGGTACGACATATTTTGTATAGTGGCAGCACAAAACTGGGTGATTTTTGAGTCCTTCTTTGAAAGATGTACCCTTAATCAAAAATCATGCTCCCTACTCAGAAATTTCTTAACACCAAATAAATGAAGGTCTGTTTAGAGTCCTTGTAGAATGGAATGGAATGGAATAGAATGGAATGGAATGGAATAGAATAGGAATTCTTTATTGGCCAAGTGTGATTGGACACACAAGGAATTTGTCTTCTGTGCATAAGCTCTCAGTGTACATAAAAGATATGTACATAAAAATTATAAATCATGATCACAGTCATCATAAATACATTCATCATGAATAATAAGATACAACACTTAGTGATAGTCATAGGATACTAAATAAGCAATCAACAAAAATCATACTAGGAAACTAAATAAAACCATATAAATCATAAGGATACAGGCAACAAAGTTACAATCATAAGTAGAAAAGGAGATAGGTAATAGGAAGGATGAGAAGATTAATAGCAATACAGTCTTAGTAAATAGTTTGACAGTGTTGTGGGAATTAGTTGTTCAGCAGAGTGATGGCATGCGGGGAAAAAACTGTCCTTGTGTCTAGTTGTTCTGGTATGCAATGCCCTATAACATCTTCTATATCTTCTTTGAAAGATGTACCCTTAAATAAAAATCATGCTCCCTACCCAGAAATTTCTTAGCATCAAATTAATGAAGGTCTGTTTAGAGTCCTTGTAAATGGAGTAGCATAGGAGCATATGGGTGTCCAAGCTTTTGGCTCACCTGGGCTGCAATGAGTGAAAAATTGTGTTGGGCCACATATAAAATATATACTATATTAAAGTATATGAATCACATAATGTTAATTTTTTATGATCTTCTGGGGTCCATTACTAGTTGTCCAGGGCAGGCTGGACACACCTAGCTTAGAGTTTCTATTGAGCCATGACCTCATGGAGATAACCAAAGATGCTTAGGAGTACCGTTGAAAGGTCCAAAAAGACCTGCGGAGAACAACTCATCTTGCTCGGATCTGAAGTTACAGCAAACCACAGAAATCAACGCAATAATCAAATGAATGGTGGAGTTTGTTGAAGGTTTTATGGTATTGTTTATGTTTTGGAATAAAATCAGATCAATTATTATTGTTGTTGTTGTTGTTGTTGTTGTTGTTGTTGTTGTATGGCATTCTTACAGTAGCCAGGAGACCACAATGCTATTGCAGAATAGTAGTTTGGCTTTCCAAGGTACCAGCTCTGTTGTAGGACACACTTGTGCACTTCCCAAGGAAGGTGAGCTTGCTTCGCACTAGAGAGAAAGACGAGTGGCTCTTCCTGCAGTGTCACCCAAGACTCCTCCCTTCCTAGAGCTGCCTCACAAGTGGACCCCACAACCAGGAAGGTTCAGAGCCATCAGGAATCTGCCTGCCTGCACAGAGCACCAGCTCGTCTCCCTACCAAAGTGGCACTATGTATCTACTTGCACAGAACACACTTTCAAACTGTTAGGTGGACAGAAGTTGAGGCAAATGACAGAGCTCACCCTGCCACACAATGCTAGGACTGCAACCTCTGCAGCTGAGATTCTAGCATCATTAAGTCACCACGCTTTATCAAATTAGTCATAACATGAGAGCATGCTGCCACTCAGTCAACCCAACACTTCCTTTCACCAACACTGAATTTAATTTAGAGGGAAATCAAGCTGTGAAAGGAACATTAATGTTGCAAACATCGACATCTTTAAAATTAAGATAGAACAGGAGGAACTATTTAGCTCTAGCAAACACCCTTCCACCCAAGAAACTTTTTTTCAGGAATGAATGCATTCTTGAATGAATGAACAGTTTTACTGACGCACAGTCTCTTTCTCTCTCCAAAAATGAAAGAGAGGGAGAAGGAGAGAGAAAGACAATCAGTGACCAAGAGAATGGGAAAAAAAGAGAAAGTGGGTATCAGAAATGGAAATCTTTTTCATGCTAAATTAATTGGGAAGATGTTCTTTGAGAAGCTATTAATATTAATGCATAATAATAAGCAGGATAATCAGAACCTGGTAGATTAGATTAACTGGAAGCATTAGCAGGATCCTTTCCACAACTATCGGAGAAGAAAAATTAAAACCCTCCTTTTAAGACACAAACATGAAAACTAAGATAAGAGGCAGAAAGATTTTGCCACCACCAGGCACAAGTACCCAATATTCCCCACTTTACTGAGTCTTCTGAATATACATTTTGACCGATTAAAAAACTGAAGAATTAGGTCGGGGGTCTCCAAACCAGCATAGCTGGCTGGAGAATTCTGAGAGTTGAAGTCCAAAGTCTTAAAGCTGCCAAGTTTGAAGAACTCTGAACTAGGTCATGATGGAAATGTCATCAGATATCAGGTTTGTATTATCATATATGGTGGACCTGTCCAGAAGCGAGAAATTATTGGATTAAAATTAAAACATGGTTAGAAGAAATGATATAGCAACATATAGATTTAAAACCTGAACTGTTCCTATTGGGTATCTTACCAGAGAAATTTAGTAAAGAAAATATATATTTGATTATACATGTTACAGTATAAATGCAGTGAGGATAGCATTTGCGCAAAGATGGAAAGCAGAGATAATCCCTACAGAGGGAGAAGTAATTAAGAAAATATTGGATTGTGCAGAAATGAGTAGATTGACGTTGACAATTAATGAGAGAGAGGAATCAGAATATTTATACTTCCTTCCTCTCTTCTTTTCCTCCCTTTCTCCCCATGGTTTTCCTATTTTCTTTCATATTTTGTATCTTATTTTATCTTATAATTCAATAAAAACGTTAACTAGGGGGAAAAAAAGGAATTAGTTTAAAGCATATGAGGTCCTGGGTGAAATTCTTCAAATGGGAATGCAGGATTCTGTAACATTTGAAGCCTCCTTTACACCTCGGTCTCTCAAAATTAAGGATTTAATTACTTATTTATCTGTTTGTTTTATTTATCATATTTATTAGCCAACCCTATTTGTTAAGAGTAGTATTGTGACAATAACGTAAAATATTTCACGATATATTAAAGTAATAATCATAAAGTATAGGTAGTCTTGATTTCCAATAGTTTGTTTACTGACTGCTGGAAGTTACAATGGTACTGAAAAAAAAGTGACTTATAACTGTTTTTCACATGTATAACACGTGATTCAAAATTCGGACACTTGGCAACTGATTCATGTTTATGGCGATTGCAATATCCTGGGGTCATGTGATCACCTTCTGCGACCTTCTGACGAGCAAAGTCAATGGGGAAGCCAGATTCACATGACTGTCAGGTTCCGATGTTATCTCAAATAAATTTCATTCCCAAACACAAAGTCTTTAATGAAATCTTTCATTTATTGAAAAATAACAATCTAGTCCTGAACTCATTTGCAGCCGAAACTGACCCTCTGATCCCAAACCCCTCCCTTTCTGTTCCTCAAATCTCATTGGCCATCTTCCAAATCAGTCTTTCATCTTGGCTACTTCAAGTCACAGGAATTTCCCCCCTCCCCCCATCACCTAGGTGATGTTATCTGCCGGGGAAGAAGAACTAGGTGAAAAGCCAAGCTGCTACTTCTAATAGGTTCCCCCTCCCCCCATTCATGTCAGCGCTGGAGCAATCATAACTTGGAGCGCTGACAGACAAATGTGTTACCAACTTAATAACTGCAGTGATTCACTTAACAGCTGTGGCAATAAAGGTTACCAAATGGGCAAAATTAACTTAGCTGTCTCATTTAGCAACAGAAATTTTGGGCTCAATTGTGGTCATAAATTGAGGATTAACTGTATTTCAGTCTGGATCATACTAATTATATCCAGTGATGGGATTCAGCCGGTTTGGGCCAGTTTGGGTGAAACGGTAGTTAAATTGCTGGCTGGCTCCACCCCTCCCCTCCCCACACCTTCCAGGAGACCCCATGTGCCCCATTTTGGCTCCCAGGTAAGTGCAGGGTGACCTACCAGGGCCAAAACGAGGCACAGGGGGCAGCGCCCCCCCCCATGGCCCATTTTTTCCCCCAGAGGGGTGCAGGAGGCCGAGTGCTGCCTGTCATACCCCCTGGCCATGCCCACCATGGCCACGCCCACCCAGCTGGTCATTATGGCAGAGAACCAGTTGTTAAATTATTTGAATCCCACCAATGATTATATCCAACAGCATAAACAGGACACAGTGGCTCTCTAACAGAACTCACCCACCTCCAAAAATATATTAATATACAGTCTGAAAAAGAATCATTTTGTCAATAAATAAGTCTTCTGCACTTGCCTTGCTATTAGTTGACTGCAAACGTGTTTGTAAGCTTGGCTAAAGCTAAAATGGAAGCATTTCCATAGCACATTTGAAGAAATTACAAATTACTGTATGTTCTCCACCCCCAAAATGAGAAAATAATCAAACTGTTCCATCATTTTTTGACAACACTGTAGTACTATATTGTTTGCTGCTGAAATTGCACATTTAAAGCAATGCATTAAAAAATGATGAAGCTTAGACATTTTGTATTTAACATGCAAGGCTCCACGAAACATGCTCATTTGTTCCCTTTAAAGATCTGCTTTCGGTTGGAAAAAAGGTTTTTTTCCTTTTCTTTCAAACTATGAGGCATGCGCAAAGCTTCAATAGGAAAGTGATGCAATCTAATTACCTCTCCAGATTGAATCCCCGAACTATCAGCTGGTTTTATGAGATCATTGCAAAGTGAGGGCTGTGGAATGGATTAGAAGTTCCAGTGGACTTTTCCATATGCCAACATATGCTTTTTAAATAACTCTTCCAATCGAATCAATTTGACAGCTCAAGTGGATTCAAACCAATTCACCGAACTCCGAATATGAACTGGGTTTTGGATTCAGCCACACTCAGAAAATATGAATTAATCTGGTTTACTAAGAGTAGGATTTCTCCTCCTCCCTCCTCCTTCTTCTTGTCCTTTTCCTTTTCCTTTTTCTGTCCTTCCTCCTCCTCCTCCCCCTCCCCCTCCTCCTCCTCCTCCTCCTCCCTTCTTCTATAGAGAGTTCCATATTTTCAGCCTTCATTTCCATATACAACAGCAGGATACATAAAAACAAACAACAGCAACAACAATATGAAGATGATATTGGGGGGAAGAGGAACTGCACCAGGAAGGGAAGAAAAAGAATGGGGGAAAAGGAAGTGAAAGGAATAAAAGTGGGAGGGGGATCGGGGAGAAAGTACCAGACCAATATGGGGGATAAAAAAAGAGGGTTAAGATTAATGAAGAAAGCAAACCTCTCTCTCTCACAAACCTAGCTCATTTACAAAGATCTACAGCTTTTCAGAAGCCATGTTTGCCATCTTTTGCATCTCTTAACCACTTCCTTGTTTTTGATAGTTTCTTCAATTCTTAACAGGGAATGTAAGGTGACCCCCTTCGTTTCAGAGTTGGGTTTGCTTGGGTTGCTTGGGATGGGAGAGCTTCTCTTCTTCCAAAATTCATTAGCACTCTATTATGTATTTTTCCAGGTACTGCTCAAAACCTTTCAGGAAGCGTGTTTGTTCTTTTTTAATTTATTGCGTTGTCTTCTTTGCCAGACAGAATGCTACTATCACATGACTTCGCTTCAGAACATTTCGGTCCTACTCATTGCTACTTTCCCCCACAAACAGACATAATGTCTGATGTATCCATGTTCCCTTTAAAACCTGGCATTCTAAATTACCTTACTTTTCACATTTCTACCATTAATGTATGACTAATGTATTAATGTAGACTCACCAGTCTATTGTGGTCACAGAAACTCACAATCCATTTGAAGATCTGTCATCTAGCTTCACTATTCCATTCCCATTCTGAGATCAAGATAGGATAGTGGTGAGCAGTTAGATTCAAAGAATGGAGGAAATCCATTCTTACGATCTATAGCAGGAGGGTCAAACTCAAGACCTGTGGGCCGGATGAAGCCCATGGGGTGCTTAGATCTGGCCTGTGGGGCTGCCCTAAAAACAGTGAAGGATCGGCCCGCAGTGCCTCTGCCAGTGAAAACAGAGCTCGGGAGGGCTGCATGTGGCTCTCCCAGGCTCCGTTTTTGACCGCAATGGCCTCCTGCAGCCCTCTGCCAGAGAAAACAGAGCTCCGGGAGGCCACGCGCAGACCGCCCAGGCTCCGTTTTCAGCCATGATGGGTTCCTGCAGCTGTCTTCCAGCCACCTCAAACTTCATTTTTACAGACAGAGGACTGCAGGAGGCTGTTGCAGCTGAAAATGGAGCTCGGACAGGCCATGTGTGGCTTCCCTGAGCTCCGTTTTTGCTGGCAGAGGATTGCAGGAGGCCATCACGGCTAAAAACAGAGGCAAGCCGGGCTGTGCATGGCCCCCCCACCAGGCTCTGTTTTTGCTGGCAGAGGGCTGCAGGAGGCCATCGCAGCCGAAAATGGAGCCTCGACAAGTGACGTTGAGCTGGCCATGCTCCCCCGGCCAGACGCACACACCACCACCCCAGGTCAAACACAACCCTGATGTAGCCCTCACTGAAATCGAGTTTGACACCCCTGATCTATAGGATTGAGAATTAGGCTGGGAGTGGTCATCCATACATTTAGAATAAGGAATGGTCACGATGTCGGTGATACACAGTTCCTGAGGGTCATTATAGTGGTATCATTGCTGTGTTAGAACCTCCCTGGGGTGATGGTTGACACAGAATCATAGAAGACAAAGCTGCTGCTTGCTCACTGTTTATGCTGCTTAAACTCTTGAGTTAACTATGGATCTTAACGGCACTTTACCTGAAGCAACATATGTTTGAGAGTCCCCTTAGGATCACTACTAGATAGCTAAGTGGAAGCTGTGTCAGGAGGAAATATTGCACAGTTGTACCTGGTACATCAGTTGTGGCTCACTTGGCCACACAATGTCGTGTACCACCATGACTACAGCAACGTACATGGGGCTGCCTTTATTAAGAAGCTGGTGCAAAATGCAATGACTTATCTTTTGGTGAATAAATCTGGATTTGTGAACCTGGATTTGGTGTATAGGAGGTTTCTGAGCTCTAGATTTAATCTATCAAGTCCTATATGGCTTGATTGTTTGGTACCTTCAGGAGTGCTTCTTCCAAAAAGAATCAACCCATCCAATATATGATAAGTTATTAATTTTAAGTGTTACATCTCGTCTTATTATATACATATGAATCTATCACTCTATCTTGTTTTGGCTTCTTCTGCAGCATTTCCTGGTCTTACTCTAGAGAAAATTATATAACTCTTCAGCTTCAGAGAATCTGGAACTTAATCTCTAAACAAATAGATTCAAAATTCCCTACCTCCATAATAGCCCAATAATTATTCTCTCCTGTTCCATTTCTAGATACTTTTATAACTAAAAAGTTTAAATCATGCAACTGTTAATCTGAGAAGTTACTCATCCAAGTAACTTCATCAGTCAAAATAATAATAATAATAAAAAATAGTGTCAGAGAGTCATTGAAATGTACTAAATCTTGCCACACGAACTGCAAGGGTTTCTCCCCAAAATGTATTGCAATATGTAAATGAAGGCTCAATCATCCAAGTCAAAAGTACCCAAAAAGGTTAAATAGTTATATAAAGCATAATAATATATGTTTTGTAACATTTCACATATGTCAGATAGAAGATTCTTCACCTTGGACGAAATCAGTGAAATGGTAAATATAGTACATCAGTATCCCCTATGAAAATCATATTTGAATATGTTCTGATACAGAAATGGAACCTGTTTCCCATCTGTTATTGAACTATTCCCTATACAATAAAAAGAGGACAGAATTCACAACACCAATTGTTAGAAATCTTAATTGCTCCTCTGAACAGGATATTAACTTTTTTTTTCTTAAGAACCAAACTTCAGCTATTTCCAATAAACTTTTAACAATAGCTGTGTATTGCAGAAATCATAGTGCCTCCATTACACTATTAATTGCTTCAAGCTTTTCTGTAGAAATTCTATTTTCCCTACTCTTCTACTACTCTGATTCATCTGTGTCTCACCTCACATATTACCAAGAAATTATTTTAGGATAAGAGATACAGAGATACAGATCCATGACATTTTAACAGATGAAATAAAATTTAGTCACGTCATCTGTTTTTCCAAGTATACTCATCCTCACCTTTATTCCGACATCAAAACCAAAATTCCAGATTAAAAAAAATGTTTGGCATTAAATATATGCAATTCTCCATAGAACTAATCCAATAATAACATCTGAGCATGTAAATAGCCTAATTAAGACAGATCTTAAACAGTCTTCAAAAGAGTAACATTTTATAGATTGGATATGAAAGAGATAAAAGAGAAAAGGAAATTGGTTTGCTGAAACAAGGTAAATTTACAAACTGTACTTATAATTAAAGACAAATTCTTTCTAGGGGTAAGGTGATATAAAACATTGTGGCTAATGAAAAACAATAACCGTTTTCAGGAATGAGGAATTTAATGTGTCTTAAAGGGACACTAGATTTCTCGCTATTACATTAATATATTGTTGCAAATCAGCGTTTAATACTCATTGTAAAAGTTTAATAAAATGTTATGGAATTTTGGAGCTCAAGTAGCTTTAAAAATTGTT
Organism: Ptyas mucosa; assembly: GCA_012654045.1. NCBI lineage: Eukaryota > Metazoa > Chordata > Lepidosauria > Squamata > Colubridae > Ptyas > Ptyas mucosa. The sequence goes on from WNWU01000035.1 coordinate 4,469,155, forward strand.
CAGTGCTGTTATGAGATCTGCAAATGCTGCAGAAAATAAGTCATGGCTATACTTAAAATTATATCAACGATTCACTGTCAGTCTAATCTCCTGATTTTCTTCTCCTCAAAGGCTGCTTTTTAGAAAGCAGGTTTTTGAGCCCAACTTGTCTCAATCAATACAATTGCTATTATTCTGTTCACAGTTGGTTCCAGTTTTTAAACACAACCAAATTTTCATGAAACTTCACACAAGTAGCTCAAAAATCTCCCGAGGTCTCACAGGCTGGTGCAATTGCCGTGTTCACATCTTTGTGTCTATAGATATAGATACAGATAATTTTTATTTCATTTTTAGATGTCATTCGAGATGCAACAAGTATTCTTCCCAATCTTGTACCTCGTCCCCCGGGCACTCTGATGGCTTGGAACTGCATTTAAATTTCTTGCAATATCTAGTGCACTTAGACAAGTGCTATTATTCCGTTTGCCAGAATGCCTAAGAGCAAATATCACAGGAGTTCTAAAATATGGCAGAGTTTTTTTACAGGACTGCATATCTAGAGATGCAACATGTCTTTTTCATGTGAGAGGCTTTCCTCTAATCAAGAAACATGGATTGGAAATAAAAAACCAAAAAAGAAGTTGAGACTTTGGGAAAAGTGCAGAGAAGAGCAACTAAGAGGATTAAGGGCCAGAGACTATATGAAGAATAGCTGCAGGAATTGGATATGGCTAGTCTAGAGAAAGGAAGGACTAGGGCTGACATGATGGTAGTGTTCCAATATTTGAGGAGCTGCCACAAAGGAGAGGGCCTCAACCTATTTTCCAAAGCACCAAAAGGCAAGACAAAAATCAATGAATGGAAACTAATCAAGAAGACAAGCAACCTGAAATTAGGGGAGAAACTTCCTAACAGTGAGAACAATTAACCAGTGGAACAGCTTGCCTTCAGAAGTTGTGGGTGCTCCAACACTTTTAAGAAGAGACTGGGCAACCACTTCAGACCCTATACCAGTCTGAAATGGTACAGGATCTCCTGCTTCAGCAGTGGGAGGGTTGGACTAGAAGACCTCCAAGGTTCCTTCCAGCTCTGTTCTGATAGATTGATGTACATATTGAATAGAATAGAATTCTTTATTGGCCAAGTGTGATTGGACACACAAGGAATTTGTCTTAGTATATACTCTCAGTGTACATAAGAAGGATAAAATACATTCATCAAGAATAAAAAGATACACTACTTATTGATAGTCAAGGTTACTAATAAGCTATCAAATCGTACTAGGAAACAAATAAAAACGATATAATTGAAAGACACAAGCAACATGGTTATAATAATAAGTGGGAAGAGATAGATACTAGTAAGGAAGAGAAGAACAATAGTAATACAGTCTTAGTAAATTATTTGACAGTGTTGTAGGAATTAGTTGTTAAGCAGAGTGATGGCATTCGGGAAAAAACTGTCCTTGTATCTAGTTGTTTTGGTGTGCCGTGCCCTATAGCGTCTTTTTGAGGGTAGAAGTTTAAACAATTTATGTCCAGGATGTGAGGGTTACCATACAGTATATGCATCTCTACCCCAGGATGATTTTCCAATGACCCTGTTTTATGCTAAAAGGTACCTGAAAGATACCTGAGTAGTTCATCTAGGTAAGATGACTGGTCAGTTTGAGCCAAATACCATCCCCTTTAGAAAGCCCCCCTTAATTTGCCTTCAAGGAGTGAAGAGCAAAGTGTAATCTTGTTGGGAAGTCTCAGAAAATCACTTTGTAAGTATAACATATCCCTCAATGTAAACTCGATCCCTGGTGATCAAATGGACACATCCATGTGGAGTTGTGCTTTGTGTGTTTGCTTGTAATTGCCTTCCTCCAAGATTTTTATTCGTAGAAATTTATATGAGATTTAAATTATATCAGAAATAATCATCTAAGACTGAGAATCTTCTTGTTGAGTAATTGCTTATATGTGGTCAAAGATTATGGTTTCTTACAAGTTGAAATTGCAATGTTGGATATTGTTAGATCAGGCGCAGGAAAGAAGACAAGACCAGCGGGGTCTGTTCAACAAGTTTTATTCAGCTCTTGACTAAGTCAGAACAGACGAACGGCTGTGCTGCCGGAGCCCTTTTTATAGCGCTCCGGCAGACCAGCCGTCCAATGACAGCGGTTTAACTTTCCCGCCCGGAGGATTAACCAATCCCCGGCCGGATGTCCTTATAAGGACATAACACTCCTCCCCCCCTAGATGAAACATGGTTCAGCTCGTGTCAATCAACAAACGTAGTCACGCAGGTAGGCGGGACGTCTGGAAGCCCTGCTCGACCTGCGCAGTTCATTCTGTTCTCCGTCGTCCGTCTGGAAGGTGGCTGCTCCGGTGTCCTCCGACCCTCGCCCCTGGGATGCCTGCCGCTGGGTCGTTGAAGGTGCCGGCCCTGTCCGTGCGCCTCCGGCCTTGCTGCTGGGCTGCGAAGTGGTCGTTGCAGGTACCGGCTCCGGTGTGCCGCCTCCCGACCCGCTGTTGGAATATATCTGCTGGTCCGGTTGGTCTCTTCCCTGTCCTGGGTGCCGATCGTCGTGGACCGGTAAGTCCCTTGGGTTTTTTATATTTTTTGCAAATTGTCCGTATCTTTTAGACTTGTGTTGGTCGACCCTGTCTGGGTGGTGCAGGTCGACCTGGTCGGGTCGTTGTTGCTTGGGACGGGGGTCAGCTGGACGGAAGATTTCAGACGGGCGGTGTAGTTCTTGCATGCAGGGGTGTCGTAGGCCTCCCTCACCGGGTCGTTGTTGGCCCTCTCGGTTGGGCATGTCCCGGTCTACTGGCGTTCCCTGGAGTTCCCTGCCGTCGGGGTGGCGTTGGGCCGCCTTGCCGGTGAGGCGTGAGTTTTCGTTGCCGTGGAGTCCCCTGTCTACTCGGCAGTTGCAGTACGGTAGCTGGTCTGCTGGCTGGCCGGTCATGTTGGGGTGGTACGGCCCTTCCTCGACTGGGTGTTGCAGGGCTACCTCACAAGGGTGGTGTTGTCCTGCCCTGCCCGGGTGGCGTTGCCCTACCTCGACGGGGTGGTTTTGGCCTGCCCTGTAGGGGTGTTGTTGTCCTACCTCGTCGGGGTGGTTTTGGCCTGCCTTGTAGGGGTGTTGTTGTCCTACCTCGTCAGGGTGGTTTTCGCCATCCCCTTCCCACCGCTTCCGGAGTTGGTCGATGTGACGTCTACAGACCACTCCATCTTGCAGTTCGATAGTGTAGGACTTCGGGCCGGTTGAGCTCTCGATTCTCCCTTTAAGCCATTTCGGCAGGCCGTGGAAATTAAGCGCGAAAACCGGATCTCCTGCGGAGAAGGCTCGGAGGGGGCGGCTCGCGGTTGCGGTGACCTCGGAGTGGTACAGGGGGTGAAGTCGGTCCAGGGGTGACCTCAGCTTCCTGCCCATCAGCATTTCGGCCGGGCTCTTTCTAGTGGTGGCATGCGGCGTTATATGCTGAATCAAGAGGAAGTTGTCGATCTTCTCTTGCCAATCGCCCGGCCCCATCCTGGCAAGGGCCTCTTTAGTGAACCTCACCATCCTCTCAGCTTGTCCGTTGCCAGCCGGTCTGTAGGGGGCAGAGAGGGCATGGCGAATGCCCAAACTGGCCAGGAACTCCTCCATTGGTTTCGAGGTCAGCTGCGGGCCGTTGTCGGAAACAAGGATGTCCGGCAGCCCGTGGGTGGCGAATAGTCGCCGGAGGGCTCTAATGGTGACTTCAGTAGTGATGGATGCCAGGGGAATGACCTCAAGCCACTTGGAAAATGCATCCACCACTATTAGCAGGAACTTCCCTTGCATCGGGCCCGCAAAGTCTATATGTATTCGCGCCCACGGGTTGCTTGGTGTTTCCCATTCCGCAATAGGCGTTTGCGGAGGGGCGGGGCGGACTTCTTGGCACGGATCACATCTGGAGACCCAGTTCTCAATGTCTTTGTCCAGTGATGGCCACCAGACGTAGCTCCGTGCCAGTCCCTTCATGCGCACGATGCCAGGGTGCCCCTTGTGCAAAGTCTCCAATGTCTTTAGGCGCAAAGCCTGGGGAACCACAACCCTGTCACCCCACAGTAGGCAGCCCTTCATGGTTGACAGTTCCTGCTGCCTCTTTGCAAACGGCTTGAAGTCGTCGGACAACGGTCCCGCAGGCCAGCCGCGCAGCACCCAAGACATCACTTGCCTCAAAGTCCGGTCTTTCTGGGTTAGTGCCGCGACGTCTGCGGATGTGACTGGGCAAGCCAGGTCGCCATCGATGTGATGCAGTCCCAGGGTGGGGGCAGGGTCCTCCACTAAGTCCTTTGACGGGCATCTGCTCAAGGCGTCAGCGTTGCAGATGCTACTGCCCGGCCTGTGGCAAAGTTCGTAAGAGTACCCGGCCAAAAAAATTGCCCAGCGTGTCATCCTGGGCGATGAATAGTTAGGTGTGGGCTTGCTTCCCGACAGAAGGCCCAACAGGGGCTTGTGGTCTGTGATGACCGTGAACCTCCGTCCGTATAGGTACTCGTGGAAGCGCTTGATGCCAGCAACGATGGCCAGGGCCTCTTTGTCCAATTGGCTGTAATTTCTCTCGGCGCTGGACAGCGTCTTCGAGAAGTAGGCGATGGGGGCTTCCTTCCCGTCCGGGAACTGATGGCTGAGGACTGCTCCGACGCCGTAGGGGGATGCGTCGCAAGTCAATAGCAGGGGGAGCGTCTCGTGGTATTGGATGAGGACACTCTCGGAAGAAAGCAGGTTCTTGACAGCTCTGAATGCTGCGTCCTCTTCCTTCCCCCACCTCCAGGAAACCGCCTTCCCCAGCAAGCGATGGAGCGGTTCAGCCACGGAGGCTTTCTGTTTCAGGAAAACACTGTAAAAATTCAGTAGTCCCAGAAACGCCTGAAGCTCCGTCTTGTTTTGGGGGGCTGGAGCTTCATGGATAGCCTTAACCTTAGATTTGGTGGGGTGAATGCCGTTCTTATCAATGAGATAACCCAGGAACTCGACTTCCTGGACCCCGATGATGCACTTGTCTCTCCTGACCCTCAAACCCTTCTCCTTGAACCGCTGTAAAACCATGCGCAGTCGCTCAAGTAGTTGGGTTTTGGAGTGGCCGGAGATCAAGACATCATCGAAGTAAGGGACCGCCCCTGGAATGCCTTGAAGAAGGCGTTCCATAAATGATTGAAAAATACCTGGGGCTGCGCTGACCCCAAATTGGAGGCGCGTGCATTTAAATGCCCCTCTATGCGTGACAATGGTTTGTGCCTCCGCAGTTTTTTCATCCACTGGCAATTGCTGGTAAGCTTGGGCCAGGTCCAATTTTGCGAATATTGATCCGCTCCCAAGTGAGTGCAGCAGATGTTGCACCACTGGAACCGGATATGCGCTCTGCTGGAGGGCCCTATTTATGGAACACTTATAGTCGGCGCAGATGCGCACAGACCCATCATGCTTCATCGGGGTCACAATGGGGGTCTCCCATGCAGCATGATCGATCGGTTCCAGGACCCCCTGGGCGACAAGCTTATCTATCTGGGCGTCGACCTTGGGCCTCAGGGCGAACGGAACCCTGCGGGGCTTAAGCCTAATTGGGGTGACATTTTTGTCCAAATTGAAGGAAATGGGTTTCCCCACAAATTTCCCCAGCTTACCATCGAAGACTTCCTTGAACTCTTTGATGATGGCGTCGAGTTCGTCCCTACGAATTTGATGGATCCCGCTGATAGACAGCCCCAATGGCTCGAACCACTCCATCCCCAGCAGGCTCGGGCGGTTTCGCCCCACGACAGTGATGGGTAGGACTCCCTGGAAGTCGTGGTAGGTGACCCGGAGCGAAGTCCTCCCCAGGATCTCAACAGGGTTGCCGCCGAAATCGACAAGACGGGCCCGTAGGGGCTTGAGGTCTTTCCTCGAGATGCCCGGTTTCAGGCGCTTTAACTGGTGCCAGTCCATGATGGAGTAGTTCGATCCCGAATCAACCTCCATAGAGCAGGGTGTTCCCTCCACGATCACGGTGGCATGGAACTTTGCGGCCGCATCGTCAATGGTGTGGATGCCGGAGGACAGCTGCTCAGTTCTGACCGCCGCGTAGCCGCCGCCTCGTTGCTGAGACCTGGCAGAGGACCGTTTGGATGGTCTCTGGTTGTCTTGCCGTTTCTCGCCCCAGCCGGGGGGAAACGGACCCGGGGTAGGTGCTTCGGCCCTGCAGGCTTCAGCGATGTGCCCCCGCTTGTTGCAGCGTCGGCAGATAGCGTCTCTCCAACGGCACTTAGCTCTGGCATGGCTTCCTTTGCAGCTGCCGCAGGGCTCGATCCGGGCGCCATCTTGTGTGCGCTCGCGACGGTTTTGGCGGGAAACCTTGTGAACGGCCATTTCGTTGTCGGAGCAGGAGCTGGCAGACGACTCCTCAGACGAGCTCTTAGGTTGGCGGTGCAATTTGTGCACCCCTTTAGCCCTACTCATGGCGGCAGCCGCCTTTTCTGAGATTTCGGCTGCGATTGCCTCCTCAACGACGTCTTTCAACGCAATCTTCTTTCGGCTGAGGAACTTACGTTGCAGTCCAATGTCCCTCATGCCGAAGACAATGCGGTCTCTGATGGCGTTCTCAACGTTGTCAAACTCGCAGTTTGACGCGAGTTGCCGCAGAGCTGCCACAAAGTCCTTGATGGGCTCCCCTTCCAACTGATTCCTTTGCTGAAAGGTGAATCTGTTGGCAATGGGAGTTCCAGTGGGAGCGTAGTGCTCCTTCAGCACGTCTTGCAGATCGGC